>JANRMT010027041.1:81002913-81033391 GCA_026402145.1 Polypterus bichir lapradei
ATATATATATATATATATATATAAAACTATGATAAAAAAAAGAAAAAAATATACAGTGTTATGTAGTGCTATGTAATCCAGAGAGGGTAAGGAGTAAAGAGTCCAGTGTGGAGGAGGGCAGCATGGTGTTCAGGAGCCGGACTGCTTGAGGAAAGAAACTATTGCACAATCTAGCAGACCTGCTCCTGATGCTGCAGAGTCGTCTTCCAGATGGAAAAGGAGTAAACAGTTGGTGGGAGGTGTGCTGCTACAGCAGCCCGTGTTAATATTGTTATTGAACTGTTTGGTACGTTCCTACCTCCACCCCCATTTAATTAATACATTTGGTATGTCCCTAGCTCCCTTTTTGCTATTGGCGCTGCTTTTGTTTTTACTTTAGTTCCACCATATTGTATTTAGGTTAAGGAAATTATTGTCCTTTTACCTTCAAGTTATCAATGGTTTTATATCCTAATACTTGTATTACTTATGGCAAGAAATCTACATTAAAGTATACGGACTCTCAGCCTTGACTTCTTGGTGAGTAAACTATCTGTCCACGTTCCTTGACTTCTTGGTGAGTAAACTATCTGTCCACGTTCACTACAACCAGTTGGGTGATGCACACTCCGTACAGATTTGGTTTTGGGAGAGAAGCCTCGCTAATATGGCGTTCGGGGACAGAATAGGAGGGGTGTGGGGATCAGCCATGATGCTAGTGGCTTTATGAAGGCAGCGTGAGGTGTAGATTTTCTGCAGACTGGGTAGTGAACTGCCAATAATGCTCTCAGTGGTCCGCACAATCCTCTGAAGGGCTTTGCGGTCGGAGGCATGGCAGTTTCAATACCAGACTGTGATGCAGCTGGTCAGGACGCTCTCTATGGTACCTCTGTAGAAGGTGGTAAGTATGGGTTTGGGGAGGTGCACCTTCTTCAGTCGTCACAGGAAGTAGAGACGCTTCTGGGCTCTTTTTGTAAGATATGTGGTGTTTTTGGTCCAGGACAGGTCCTCTGTGATGGGAACACCGAGGAACTTGGTGCTCTTCACTCTCTCTACTGTGACGCCATCAATGCTGAGTGGAAGATGGTCAGCCTTGGTCTTCCTGAAGTCAACAATCAACCCTTTTGTCTTTTCAACATTAAGAGACAGATTATTGTCTTTGCACCAAAGTGCCAGCCATTCCACCTCTTCTCTTCGTCGTTCTTGATGAGTCCTACTACTGTAGTATCATCGGCGAACTTGATAATGTGGTTTGTGTCAGAGTTGGAAGTGCAAACATGGGTCAGCAGCGTGAAGAGTAGCGAGCTCAGCACACAACCCTGGGGGGCACCTGTGCTCAGTGTGATGGTGTTAGATCTTATATTCCCAATCTGTACTGTTTGGGGTCTTTCAGTGAGAAAGTCCAGAATCCAGTTGCAGGTGGAGGTGTTAAGTCCGAGCAGATTCAGCTTACTGATCAGCTGCCTGGGGATGATAGTATTGAATGCTGAGCTGAAGTCAATGAACAGCATTCTTACATGTGCATTGCGGTGATCCAGGTGTGACAGAGTCAGGTGGAGTGCCATTGAAATTGCATCGTCTGTTGATCGGTTTGATTGATATGCAAACTGTAAAGGGTCCAGTTTGGGAGGCAGCTGGTTCTTTATGTGACTCAAGACTAACCGCTCAAAGCACTTTATAATGATTGAAGTAAGTGCCACTGGGCGGTAGTCATTGAGTTCCGAAGCTGTGGCTGTCTTTGGGACAGGTCTGATGATGGTATTTTTAAAATATTGTGGCACAACAGCTTGGCTCAGGGAGATGTTGAAGATGTCCACTAGGACATCATTCAGCTGGTCAGCACAGACTCTGAGCACACATCCAGGTATGTTATCTGGTCCAGTCGCTTTGTGTAGGTTGACCTTGGTGAGAGTCCTTCTCACACTAGCTGCAGACAGGGACAGAACTTGATTGTCTGGCGAGGGGGTGGTCTTCCATGCTGGTTTGTTGTTCTGTGTTTCAAACCTGGCATAGAAGGTGTTAAGAGCGTCTGGAAGAGAGGTGTCGTTAACACACATACGCGGTGGGGTCTTATAATCCGTGATGGTTTGGATGCCCTGCCACATTTGCCGAGAATCTCTTGAGCAGGTGAAGTGATCACTAATTTTCTTTGAGTACTCCCGCTTTGCTAGCTTGATGCCTCGGGACAGGTTGGTTCTGGCTGCTCTGAGTGCCACTTCGTTGTTGGCTTTGTAGGCAGCATCCCTTATTTTTAGCAGCTTGTGAACTTTTGCTGTGAACCATGGCTTCTGGTTAGCACGTGTTGAGACAGATTTGATGACGGTGACATCTCCAATGCATTTGTCAATGTATCCCGTCACTGCTTCGGCATATTCATTAATGTCAATGTGATGGTCAGTGGTCGCCGTTTCTCTGAAGACACTCCATTTTGTGCACTCAAAACAGTCCTGCAGGGCTTCAATAGCTCCATCTGGCCATGTTCTGACCTGCTTTATTACTGGCTTTGTTCTCTACAGCAATGGCATATATGCTGTATGCAGACTTGGTGTTAGTATATACCAAGTCCAATATATTGTCTCTAGTCGGAAATTTAACATGATGGTGGAGTTTAGGCAGAACAGTCTTTAAATTCGCTTGATTGAAGTCCCCAGCGATAATAACAAATCCCTCAGGGATAAACCCTCAGGTTTAATGATTGTGCTGTCGTTAACACTGCAATGTCATTGCTCCAGAATCTGGCTACTGTGTGCATCGAGTTTGCATGTTCACCATGTGCCTGTGTGTGACAGATTTTTCTCACATCCCCAAAGATGTTGTGTATGTTTCTGGTTAATTGATCCAGTATGAAGTCGACAGTGCCCTGTGATGTACTGCCACTCTGTACAGAGTTGTTTCTGGCCTTGTGCTTAGTGCTGCTGAGGTAGACACTGTCTCCCTGTGATACTAAATTGGATAATGAAGGTCTGAGAAGGTTATTTTATGTTTTCTCTTTTGGTCTTAGACACAGAAATATTACTAACTTTGTGATGGCATTGGTCAACTGACCATATTCTGAAATTAATCTGAATTCTTTTCTGCTTTGTTTATCACCTCTAGAGCCTTATAAAAGTTTTTGCATGTATTGAAATATTAAAATGTGAATACAGCAAAGCCTCACTGTGGCTTTTTCGGTGAATATGTGAGTGAGCCACCTATAGAACATTTTTCAATGTCTAACCGTTCAAAGCTACAATTATGCCAGTCTCTTCCTTAAGTCTTTACGTTACACATTAGCTTTCATTGCTTTCTTTCTTTGATACTGTCAGGTAGTTTAGGTGCAGAGATAACCCATAGAGTGCAGTGCGGATGGAACAAGGAATACTGTGTGATCAAAGAATTAAGGTGAAGGGTTAAAGGTAGAGTTTTTAAGGCAGTGGTAAGACCAGCAAACATGTATGGAGCTGAGACTTGGGAGTAAAAGGAGCGCAGGAGAAGAAGTTAGATGTGGCAGAAATGAGAATGTTGAGATGGATGTATGGATTTACAAAAAGGGACAGAATAAGAAATGAGACAATCAGATGTACAAGAAAAGTGGGAGAGATATCGAAAAAAGTACAGGAAAGTAGATTGAAGAGTTATGGATGAGGGGAGGGAATTAATACATGGGCAAAAGAGTGATGGGAATGGAAGTACAGGGGAAGAGAAAGTGAGGGAGGCCAAAGTGGATAAAATAAAAGATATGAAGGAAAATTGCTTGACTGCCAAGGAGGTACAGTACCGAGCTGTGTGGAGAAAGTTGATCAGGTACCTAACATGAAGTGGGAATAAATGAAGTGGAAGAAGAAGTAGCTGTAAGGTAGTTTAAGTTAGGAACTTTATTTTCATGTGGCTGTTGAGTATTTATTTAATACATATATTTTAGCATGCTTTTTTAGAATCAGAATCACATTTATTGGCCAAGTATGCATACATAAAAGGAAACTGACTCCAGCTCTTGTTTTTGACTCTCTATGTATAGTTACATGACAAACATACACACAGTTGATGAGTAGACACCTGAAGAAAGTACAAACAAGGAATTGTGACGATGCGTGTTCTGCTCCAAGCTCCCATATCCCTTTTGGGAACTGTTGAACCCAACACCATCGGTAATGTAACCGGATGAGCTGGACAATGAGGACAACAACAAAACAATCGGAAAAGTGCAAAAGTACAAAGCAGTGCTTTTATTAAAACAAAACCAGTGTCCAAATAATTAGTGCAGTGCAATCAAAATGTTCATAATTAAATAATCCATTAAAAACAGTGAAAAGGTGGAGGTTAAAATCCAATAAATAGTTCCATTAAAAACAAGGTTAAAATACTGGCTGGAAGCAGTCCTTTTAAAAACAAAACCTGGTGCTTTCTTCAACTGCCGGCTCCCCTGCTTCTCCCATCCGGGCTATGCACCAGAGGAATTGCCCTACCTGCAGCTGACCTTCTTCACATCCAGTTGCCTTCTGTCCTCTGGCTCCGTATGGCACCACTACCTGGACCGAGACTTGGGTTTCTCCAATGGCCAGGGTGCTGATACTGCGGTTCCGATCTCAAATCGGACTCCCGCTGCCTTCCTCTGTCAAGCCAACCACCTTCTGGTCAGTCCTGTTCCTCTCAAGTGCTCAGCAGGAGCGACCCAATCAAACTGCCCCCAGGTGCCGGTCAAACACCCCTCTAGGGTTCACTTCTCACTTCTCCGAGCTGCCTGTTCTTCTTATAGCGAGCCTGCTCTTGCTCGCTCACACTGGCTCCTTCACTTCCTGCCTCCCTTTCTTCCTCCTTTAACCTCCGTTCTTTTTCTGATCATTTCCTCGCTCCCCTCCACACTCACGCTCCTACTATATATAATGGGGACGTGGCACAGGTGTGGTGATTAGCAGCTCCCAGCATCAATTACAGATGCGAACGATTCTTTACCTGTGCACTTAAGCGAGGAAACGGCCGCAGTACGTTGTGTCCGAGAGCTGCTCCGGCCATACTATCCCGTCCCCTCTATAAGCCGCGAGTGCAGTGATTATTTATTTAAATCTGGCCTTTTATTCTGAGCCACGGACCTGCAGTATCACAGGATTGTAAACATATACCTGCCTAGTGCAATTGAGTATTTAAGAAATAACAAATTAGTACTGAGTTAAGGACTAGCTGTATGTAAAAAACATGCAAGATATTGAGCTGAGTGTTTGGTGAGCTGAATTAACCATTTATGAGCTACGTGACCTGTAGAAAAAAATATTCATATATCTGCTCATGCTGGTGTTCCATGAAATGCATGTGCTCTAAATAAGGAACTATCATTACCCCTCTAACACTCCACCACTTCACTCCAAGATAATCAGGCCTGGAACTGGGGGAACTTCTTGCCCTTTCTGTGGAGGTGGGGGGATAGTATAGCAGGCTGCTTGCTGCTTGTGTTGGTCGACACATTTACAAGACAAAAGACGCTGACGGAGAGGTGCGAATGGATTTAAGGTGGGCAGGGTTTACAAGTTTTTTAGTAGGCATTGGTAATTCTAGTGTTAATGCTTGGCAGATGGGAGAAATTCAAAAAGATTATGACCTGAATGTGGTCTTTTCAGCGGAACTATCTACTCACTGTAGCCTGTTCTTATCATATTTAGTTGCTTATCCAAGTCGTTACTGTGATGGATGAGCTGAGGAAAGACTCAATAACTTTTGAGTAGAACTCAATCTGCAGCTGCTTTGGTAGATTGAACTCCCTCGACTGTTGCAGGAAGTACATCCACTGCTGTGCATTTTTTATAATGGAATGTATAACGGTCTTCCATTTTAAGTTGTGAGAGTATGGATCCCAGAAACATGAAGGTTTCCACCACTGACCGATTATTATTATATATGGTGAGAGGAGATAATATTGTGTGTTTGGATTCTCCTACAGTCCGCTATCATCTCTACAGTTTTGAGGTTTTCAGCATGTTTATCTCCAGATTGTTGTCACCACACCAAAAGGCTAGCTGTTCAGCTTCCCTTCTATATGTAGACTCATCACCATTCCTGATGAGTTCAATGATGGTTGTGTCATCCACACATTTGAGGAGTTTGACAGAGGGCTCCTTAGAGGTGCTGTCAGTAGCGTAGATAAGTACAGTGGTTGCAACATACATCCCCAGTGCTAATTGTGAGGAGGGTAGAGGTGAGTTTCCCCAGTTTCACATGCTGTTTCCTGTTTGTCAGGAATTTAGTAACCCACTTATAGGTGGAGGTAGGGATAGAAAACCGTGTGATTTTAAAGTGGAGGAGTTATGCGATGACTGCATTAAATGCTGAACTGAGGTCTACACAAAATCTTTGTGTTTTCATTAGAATCCTTGCAGATTTTGTTTTTATTTCAGCTTATCTAAAGATATATGTTTTTTTATCTGTCCTCCCAGCTATTTGACTTATCAACTGATTCATCTTATGAACTTACAACATTATATATAAGGACTCTACTTTTATCCTAATCATATACAGTTTTGTGAAGTTCACACTTCACAAGAACTAGCTCAAAGTTCAATTCACATAGATTAAAATGAATAAATTCACGTTCATCGTTTACCATTTTAATTTTAAACTAGTTAATGTTCAGTTCATTTTGTATTTTTTTAAGGACTGAGAATAAATCAGACCCATGAGTTTACTTTTTTCAATTTTGCATGCCTTATCTTAGGCTATTACAGTGTTCTTGAGTAAAATACAATACTTATGAAGACTTTTATTTAAATAAACTTTATTGAGTTATACCCAGCAACAAACACGTATAACCGTATACTGGGGCAGTCCTAGCCTGTTTGGTGCCCTGGGCGAACACCCCCTCTGGCGCACCCCCCCAGAGTTTTAATAAACAATAAAATAAAAAAAAGTATTGGAAATGTAATGTCTAACAGAGAAAAAATCTAATTTTGCATTTATACAGCACCAAAATATTTTGTTATATTGTAAAGAATTTTCACTTTAGTACCATCTCCAGTCATCAGTTCACCATGTCACTAACAACTACATAAACCTTTTCTTTCAGAGCTGCAGTCAGTTTATTATTTTGGGTTAACTTTCCCTGCATACCACTCTCCACTATGCTAGTCATTTGCATTAGTAAGTTAGCACGCAAACATATATATCCATACAAAAAAACTCTTACAAACTCAAATCATTTTATCAATATGTTCAAAAACTCATTGACGACATTTTACCGTTTTAAAGCCTGTAATGTGCACTCCAATTATGGTGAATTTACTAACCTGTGATAAAGAATAGAGACAGCACACTCATTGACCTGGCGTCAGCTTCACACAGGAGGATTTATTCTTCCTGTTTGCTGTACTCTACTCTATGCTGCTCGCGCAAGGAGCGCCCATCTAACGATTTCTGCGATTTCGCACAACCCAGGAAAAATTAATTGTGACATAATGGGCTTGGATTGACAGTATTATGAATGAAATGTGCTTTATTTGGAAGCATCCCACCCCCACCCCCTCAACAGGTTGTGTGTGAGACTTCAGCACAGCAGCAGCATCAAGCAGGCGCACCGAGGGCCCTCGTGCTCAATTCCTGCATATATGGGTGTGATTGAATCTAGAAAACACATCGGTGCAAATTATAAGTCTATATCGTAATGTCTGGTTCTTTTGTGTTTGTTTTTATTTTTTTTTATTTTGCAAACTGGTTATTAGATGCAGCGCCAGCCAGCCAGAGAATCCCCCACTGCCCCTCTCCTCCTTGTGCTGCAAGTAGCACGCGCACCTCACAAATGGAGGGTGCTCTTACTCCCCGCAAATGGGCAATAGAAATCCGATCGGTGTCCATGCAATCCCAAAAATGTGCTGGCATGATGTTGGGGCAGCATGGGTGCGCGAAAAAAAAAAAAAAAAATTTTGCCAATACTCAAGATGCCGCCCCCACCACGATGCCGCCCTGGGTAACGGCCCATGTCACCCATAGTAAAAACCGCCACTGACCGTATATGCTAATATCTTCTCGGTCAAAAAAGAAATTAAATAGATGCAAGTATACATATAAATTACTGCACTATTTCCAACTGTGTCACACAAAGCATGACTGTGGAACCAGCGTGTAAGTGAACTAACCTATTACGCTGCCAGTCAAAATTTGCGTCACATATTGCATGTCCAATGGGGAAAAATATAAAGTGGCCTTGCGAAGAATGTTTTCCTAAAAGTGAAAGCGGAGCTTCACCACGTGCTTGTGTCAGCGGTGGTACAGGTTAAACACAAACAGGCAGACACTGACAGTGCCTATCTGATTTTACGTTATTTTTTCCGAATACAAATAAATGGCAAAAATTCGTACAAAATAAATATTCGTAAAAATCCACTATTTGTGCTTATCCGAATACCGTATTCGGATTCGCGTCCACCCCTACGTTACAGGGTAAGCAAAACATTTAATCTGGACCTAAACCAGATCCAGAATGTCAAATAAAACTGAACTAGCTCACGTTCAAATTCTTCACTTTCAAATGCCTTACATTAAGTTCACTGTTCTTCGAAAAATGAGCTTGTTCAATGAACGCGCTCTTTTGATCTAGTTCATGCACAACACTGATCATATATATATTGTGGAGGACAGCGGGGTCCATGCCCGGCCAGGACGCCCCTTCTGTTTATGTTCCGGGGGAGCAGCCATGGACTCCTCCTGGTTGACGATGATGCCTCAGTTTCCTGCCAGGTTTCATGGGAGATGGAGTTCTCCACAACCCTGTGGGGACCTGGGATGGCCGCCAGGGAGCGTGGCAGAGATCGTTGAGCCCAGTTGCTCTAATTATCGGCCCCACCCGGGAGTGCGATGGGGAACAGGTGAGCAAGCACCAGGAGCCCTTCCGGGAGGGCCATAAAAGGAGCCAGCAACCACCACTCAAGGCCAGAATCGGAAGGAAAAGGACAAGGTTGCCTGAGAGGAGTGGTGGTGCCAGCGAAAGATTGCTGTGTTAACAGTAAGGTATTTTGGGACTGTGTTATGCCTGTGGGGTTCACGGGGAAGACGTGCCCCACAGGTGAAGAAAAATAAAAGATTTCTGTTCTATTTATACGTGCCTCAGTGTGAATCTGTGCCGGGTCGGGCGCTTATATAGCGCCTTATTCACATTATATTATGTAAGCTTATATTGATTTATTTTTTGTTGTTCATTATTATTGTTGCCTATTTAATTTGTTTTTCTTTTCTTGTTACTATTTCTTTAACATCTTGTAAAGTACTTTGAGCTACATCCTGTGTATGAAAATGTGGTATAGAAATAAATGTTATTGTTGTTGTTGTGTAGGTCCCTGGGTTGTCCATTATATTTCTGTATTTGGTAGGGCACTCAATGTGCTGTATAAAATAGGTAGTTCATGGCTGAGATTTGCCTTGAAAATCCCCGAGAACAATCAGAAGGAAGCTTATTTTTCTATTTCAAAACATTCCAATATACATCAATAAATAATTTTTTAAGAAATTAGATTCAAACATAACCTCATTTTTTTGGAATTCAAGACATTCACGTAAAGACCTAAGGCAGAAGGTGGCACGGCTCTACCAAACTTTCAGTTTTATTACTGGGCAGCAAATATACAAGCTATAAAAACCTGGACACAAATAGATGAACATACACAGGCTTGGTGCGCAATAGAAATAAAATCCTGCAATGCTTCTTTATATTCCTTGATTTGTACCCCAATAAGTATAAGTCATTGCCAAAATACTAACAACCCAATTGTGTTTCACTCACTCAGAATATGGAACCAATGTAGGAAGTATTTTAAGACAGAGAAGCTTTTACCTGTGGCACTTCTGTACGAGAACCATCCTCTCAAACATACGCAATTTTTAATGTCTGGAAAACCTGTTGGGATTAAATCCTTTAGAGATCTGTACATAGACAACATCTTTGCAGAATTACACTCCAAATGTAATATTCCAGTAACACATTTCTTTCACTATCTTCAAATTCGAAACTTTGTTAAACAAAACCTGCCCAATTTTCCTCACCTCCCTCCTACCTCTATGCCGGAAAAAATATTAATCAGTCTTGAGGACTCAGACAGCATTTCTGTAATATATAAAAACATTTTAAAGTCCCTCCCTTTCAAAGATCCAAGAGTACAGTGGCAAAAGGATCTCTTACTCAACATTTCAGAAAAGGAGTGGAAGGTAGCAATGCACAGAATTCACTCGCGCTCCATATGCGCAAAGCATACAATTATTCAACTTAAAATTATATGTCAAGTGCATCTGTCTCATTTAAAATTGTGCGAAATGTTTCCAGGGCAAGATCCAACCTGCAAACTTTGCAATTGAGTTCCAGCCTCACTAGGCCATATGTTTTGAGCGCTCACCTTATTAACACCATTCTGTACCAAAATTTTTAAATGCCTTTCAGGCAGCCTTGGTGTCACAATCCCTCCTAATCCACTAACAGCTGTGTTTGGTGTACTTCCAGATGGGCTTAAGGTGGAGAAGGACAAACAAACTGTAATCACCTTTACTGCACTTTGGCACATAGACTTATCTTGCTCAACTGGAAGAATCCTAACTCACATCTTTTAAGTCAGCGAGTAATTAATGTTATATATTATTTGAAATTGAAAAAAATCTAATTCTGGCTGAGAGGATCTGTGCAAAATGTTTTAAAAACCTGGCAGGATCTAATCAATAACATTTTAAAATAAGCATTTAAAGTGAGGAAGCGGATTCTCTCCCCTTTTTTATTCTATTTATTTTTATTCATTTATTAATTTATCTGTTTACTTATTTTTACTAGTTTAAAGTTTTACTCAGTTGGCCTAGCTCTCTTTCTCATGGGTGGGGGTTGACATGGGGGAATAAAATGCAAAAAAAAAAAAGAACAAAGTTTGGGAAAAACTGCTCTGTGCATGTTATCTGGTCAGCTAGTTGTTGCAGAGTCTCACTCACACAAGCAAGGGTGGAATAAATGAAGAAAACCCCCACACTGAATAAAGAGAGTTGCACTTAACAAAATGTGTTTCTAAATCAGGGCAGCACATTTTAATTAACACTGTGCCTTCATTGATATAAAAACAGATTCTACCTTCCCTTCTTTTCCCTGATGTTTCAGATGAAGAGTCCACCCTGTGAACTTGAAAACCCAGCAGGTGTAATACAGTGTCCCTGATGGCTTATTTAGACATGTTTCTGTGGAGCACAGAGAGGGAGAAAGTAGAAAGCCCTTGTTAAATCTATTAAGATGTAGTAGTTTGTCCATACTATTGCTGAGAGGGTAAAGATTTGCCAGATGTTGACCTGGGAGTGCAATTCTAAATCCTCATTGTATGAGCTTACTGTACTTCCCTCTCCTGCAGTACCCACATCTGCAGCCAACAACTGCTGCTCCTCCAGGTAAGATATCCAGGAAAAATCTTAATTGTAATAAACTGAGTATTAAATTACTAAGTAACACAAAGTGGACTTCTGAATGTACAAAAATTCTTCCAGAGTATATTTGATTGAGTTGAATAAGGAACAACAGGATAAACAAACAAAAACAAAGAAGGTACAAGAACGTGCTGAAACAAGGCTACCATTCACTGCGCCATATTAGTGTTTTGTTGTTGCTTGTCAGTTGTCACATGTTAATGACAAGCCAGTTTGATCCTTTTTACATAAAGCAACAATTAAAAACTACTTAGAACTGTTTAAATACTTTAAATTTGTATTTGCCATCCTTTAGACTATGTGTTTGCCCAGTGTCAGCGTCTATCTCCATAGATTCTACAAATAATTGTGTTAAACCAGTTCGAATAAACAGATTAGCACAATCATGACAGATACTCTGTTAGGTTTGTTATTGCTCTGACAATAGGTGGAACAAACGTCAGGTCACTTGAACTTGAGCAGAGTTTAAGTACCACAAGATGAAATCGGATACCAGAAAACAAGCTGGGTCAACAGCAGTAAAATTAAAATTAACCAGAGGCACCAATAATTAAAAGTAAATCAAAAATCATAATCAGGAAAGGAGAAGCACTAATTCAAGACTGTTATGCAAGAGAATTAAATTAGGTGCGATTGTTATTTTTAGTTTTATCATCAATCTTTGACATCAGTTAAAATAGATTGATAAAACTTTATTTGTCCCCAAAAATCTGTTTTTTTGAAGAAACTCTTTAAATAAAAAAACAAACAAATAAATAGATAAAGAAACATATAAACACACACTATGGTCTAAGCACACCAGAATGACTACAAAGAAAGAAAAAAACAGTACTTTTCTATTATCGTGACGCAAATCGTATTATCGTTATTAAGATTAGGCATCCAAAGGGGACATTAACATTACGGACCTATAGGTAACTATGCTCCACCACCCCCACTAATTTTAAGGTTATTATTTGTGGTTGGAGTAGGCCAGTCTAATAATTTAAAATCCAAAAACGAAGTAACCAGGGCGGCAGCCCTACTGATTTGCGTCACAATGATAGAAAAGTACCAAAACTTCTGACTTGGCTGTCACAGTCAACTATGCTGTTGATCTAAAGGAGCCTCAGTAATGTACCATGACACACTTCTGCTGAACGTTACGTTGGATGAAAGCCCTCAGTGTTGGTGTGTAGATAAAGGATGTGCATCATATTTTTTTTATTTTATAATTCTGTTCTTTGCTCTCTGCATCCAGCCCTGCATGTAGGCCCTCCAACCTGCAGGGAAAAACCTGGGTATAGGTGGCAGAATTGGCACTTCAGCCACCATAAGAAGCCTCACACTGTTTCATTCCATCTGAGCTAGTGTGGTGCTGAGGTGTCACCCTTTGCATGGCTGCACTCGGATCCTAATCTGGATCCTGAGTTGATTTGTCATGTGGTGGGTGTGGCAATGCACTGTATAAGCGCATGCTCCTAACCTCTCTCTGTCTCTCTATCTTTGCTACTATGTCCAGGGCGTCCCAAGTGCGTCCTATAGCTGAGCTTGCACTTTTAATTAGCTTATTGATTTGGTGGTCCTCTCTTGAAATGATGTTATCTGTTCAGCACACCACACCGTAGATAAATGAACTGGCCATCCCAGAGTTGTAGAAGATGTGAAGGATGTCACTTCTGACATTAAATGAATGCACCCTCCTAAGGAAGAAGAATCTGCTCTACCCTTTCTTATATAGTTCCACTGTGTTAAAAGACCAGTCCAACCTGTCATTAATGTGGATCCTCTAGTACTGTACTTGTAGAAGTGTACCACCTGTACATCCACTCCCTGAATAGTGACCAGACATAGAGGCTCTTTGATGCATCAAAAGTCAATAAATAGTTCCTTGGTTTTGCTGATGTTTAGTTGCAGACAGTTCTCCAACCTTCAAAATTCTCCACCTGATTCTTATACCCTGTCTCATTCCACTTATTAATTCACCCCATAAATGCAAAATCATTTGAGAATTTCTGCAAGTGACATGACCTGGTGTTATATTTATAGTCGGAGGTGTACTGAGTGAAGAGAGACAGGACTTTTCCTTGTGGTCAACCAGACAAATGGTTTGGTTCACAAACTGCGGTCTACCAGACAATTAGTCCATTATCCATGACACAATAAGCTCATCTACCAGCATTTCTCTGAGTTTACCCCTTAACAGAGATGGTTGGATGGTATTGAAGGCGCTGGATAAATGAAAAAGCATAATCCTCACAGTGCTGCCAGCTTTGTCCAGGTGACAATAAGCCTTGTGGAGCAGATGGAAAAATTGCACCCTCCACTCCAATCAGAATACAGCACAGATGACATCACAAAGTGTGACTTCAAGGACTGTGCCCCTAGTAATAGACCATCAGGTTGTGGCAAAGGAACCACAAAATGGCAGTGAACATTGTAAGAAAAATGGATATGCAGGAATTAACAAATCATCCTTTTTAATAAAACCCCTGTGTGCGTACAGGTGTCCGTGTGTGTGTGTCTTCTGGTGAAGTGCGCATGTGCGGGGCCGCACGTGTTCAGTCTCTCCCTGTGCATTCTCTGTGCAGAGAGAGAGAGAGAGACACTCAAGCGCGTGTGCAAGAGCGACACACACACAGGCGCATGAGAGAGGCACACACAGGCGCATGCGTAAATTGTTGCAATGTTACTTTTCTTGGTGGTTTATTAAAT
Source organism: Polypterus bichir lapradei (assembly GCA_026402145.1). NCBI lineage: Eukaryota > Metazoa > Chordata > Cladistia > Polypteriformes > Polypteridae > Polypterus > Polypterus bichir. Next base: position 81,016,987 of record JANRMT010027041.1, read on the forward strand.
TACGGCCTTTTCAAATGTTCGTTTTTTCCTTGTGCTTAAAACTCATTAAAAAAAGTGTTTTCAGCGAGCGGTTCGTAGCGCTAGAGCAGAGAGAGAGAGAGAGAGAGAGAGAGAGAGACACACACACAGGCGCGTGCGAGAGAGAGACACACACAGGTGCGCGCAAGAGAGAGAAACACACACACACAGGCGCGTGAGACACACACACACATACACAGGCGCACGAGAGAAAGACACACAGGCACGCGAGAGACACACACACACACATACACAGGCGCACGAGAGAAAGACACACAGGCATGCGAGAGAGACACACACACACAGGTGTGTGCAAGAGAGAGAGACACACACACACAGGAGCGCGAGAGACACAAACACACACACAGGCGCGTGCGTGTATTGTTGCAATGTTACTTTTCTTGGTGGTTTATTAAATTACAGATTTTTCAAATGTTCATTTCTTCCCTGTGCTTAAAACTCATTAAAAATAAAGTGTTTTTAGCGAGCACATTCGTAGCGCTATAGCGCGAACCCTTGCAATGTTAGTTTTCTCGGTTGTTCAAGGTTTTCTCACTGTTATTCAATGTTTTTACATTTAGTTTACTATTACGCTGTGCATTCTATGGTATAATTAACTATATTTGTGCTTAAAAACTTAAAAAAATATATATTTACCTACAGTTCGTACGGTCTGGAACGGATTAATTGTATTTACATACAATCCTATGGGGGAAATTACTTCGGTTCACGACCAAATCGGGTTTCAGCCAGAGTTTTGGAACGAATTATGGTCATGAACCGAGGTTCCACTGTATTACTGTCAGAGAAAATTACAGCCATTTTACGGAAATACAAACCAGTATTACTGCGAGAGAAAATTAAAGGCACACAATACAGTGATGCATATTATAGCCACATATAAGGTCCCTTGCCATTTAAAATAGACTGTTCCTACTAATGTTTATGCACTACTGTTCTAGCGCCCGTTATTGTAACGGGTTTAATGCCTAGTATCTATACTAATAAAAGGCAAGGCCCTCACTGACTGACTCACTGACTCACTGACTCATCACTAATTCTCCAAGTTCCCGTGTAGGTAGAAGGCTGAAATTTGGCAGGCTCATTCCTTACAGCGTACTTAAAAATGTTAGGCAGGTTTTATTTTGAAATTCTACGCGTAACAGTCATAACTGGAACCTACTTATGTACATATATAGCCTGCGGCTCGGTCGCTGTGTGAGGCGGAGTTGCGTCCCTCATCGTCACACCTCCCACGTAATTGAGTGCCTGCCCATATAAGGCCGTCCGTCGGCAGCAATCCAATAGACACGCTGCCACTAAATATTCGCGGGTGAAGGACTGTGCTTATGCAAACGAAGATGAGATGGTCAGGGATAGATCGCACGAGATAGCACAAGCACAGCTGAGAACCTTTGATGCATGTACTCCAAGCGGCTCACATGAACTGGCTGTGAACGCAGTACGCAGAGAACAAGAAAGAGCTCCAAAGAGTGCTGAACAAAAAATGCATTACACAATAAAGAAGGCAGCAAAAGAATATGAAGCGAGTGACGCATACAAGCATATTCATAAGTGCAGCTACTGTGGAAACAAAGCACGGTGTCAACCTTAAGTTTAAATTAAGTTCATAGACAGGCTGCCGCTGGCGTTTGTCATGCTTACGACGAATACAATATTCGCGAGATACAAGTTTAATGAGAAGACTCATTGCCGGGTCTGAGCTAACATTAAATAAAACTGTGGACATCGCAAGATCGCACGAGATACCACAAGCACAGCTGAGAACCTTCGATGCATGTACTTCGAGCTGCTCACGTGAACTGACTTTGCAGGACTGGGAAAGGTAAGCCCGTGCATGCAGTGTGTAATGTCTCAGATAAAGAGGAAGACGAGCTGCTTATTGATGCTGTAGGAAATGAACAACCCTCTGACGCTGAAGAATCCTTTGTACACATATCAATAGGAAAGCAAGGTGTAAAGCTTAAGTTTAAATTACGTTCATAGACACGCTGCCACTAAATGTTTGCAGGGAAATCCACCACTTAATACTGGGAATGCCTGTTAAACATCTTAGATTCACAAGTACCAATTTGGGTAGTGATCACTTCGATGAATGAAACCTGTTCAAAAAACGCATTACACAATTGAGAAGGCAGCAAAAGAATATGAAGCGAGTGACGCATACAAGCATATTCATAAGTGCAGCTACTGTGGAAACAAAGCACAGTGTAAACCTTAAGTTTAAATTAAGTTCATAGATAGGCTGCCGCTGGCGTTTGTCATGCATATGACGAATACGATATTCGCGAGATACAAGTTTAATGAGAAGACGCAGGGTATAAACGAGACTTTGGATCACTTTGTAACGTAGTTAAAATTGCTGTAACGGAGTTAAAATTGCTGGTGAAGGACTGTGCTTATGCAAACGAATAGGAAGCAAGGTGTAAAGCTTAACTTTAAATTAGGGTCATAGACATGCTGCCGCTGGCGTTTGTCATGCCTAAGACAAATACGATATTCGCGAGATACAAGTTTAATGAGAGGAAACAGGGTATAAACGAGACTTTTCATCACTTTGTAACGGAGTTAAAATTGCTGGTGAAGGACTTTGCTTATGCAATCGAAGATGAGATGGTCAGGGATAGAATAGTGTTTGGCACAAACTCAGCAAAAGTGCGAGAGAAACTTTTAAATACTGGGTCTGGGCTAACATTAAATAAAGCTGTGGACATCGCAAGATTACATGAGATAGCACAAGCACAGCTGAGAAGCTTCGATGCATGTACTCTGAGCGGCTCACGTGAACTGACTTTGCAAGCCTGGGAAAGTTAAACCCGTGCATGCAGTGTGTAATGTCTCAGATAAAGAGGAAGACGAGCTGTTTATTGATGCAGTAAGAAAGGAACAATCCTCTGAATCTCAACAAGCCTTTGTAGACATATCAATAGGAAAGCAAGGTGTAAAGCTTAAGTTTAAATTAAGTTCATAGACACACTGCCGCTAAATATTCGCAGGCAAATCCACAACTTAATACCGGCAATGCCTGTTAAACATCTTAGATTCACGAGTACCGATTTGGGTAGTGAACACTTTGATGAATGAAACCTGTTATCTTTACAAAGGTTGACAAACACGGAATGTAACTTGAACACAACACATCCTCCAAATACGAACCTGATTGAAAGAAATAATGATAATTAAATCCTTGATGACAGCAACACTCATAACAGTCACAAAACAATTACATTGACAATCATGTTATGTTATTTTTAAAATGTTTCCTTTTCTTTTTCATAACTTCTTTAACACACTACTTCTCCGCTGCGAAGCGCGGGTATTTTGCTAGTTGATAATAAAAGGAAATGAAGTTCAAATCAAAAGATACAATACAAACAATAGTAAATTTGAATTTCATGGTGTTTCACACCTCTATAAAATATAGTTGAAGTACAGAAAAATAGATTAAATGCAAAATAAAATCTACAAATATTTCAAAGATATATAACATTACTGTTGTGTGTTTCAACTTGACTTGCATGCTTATTTCCTATTGCATAACACATAATGCAACATCTAAACCCACAAAGTCCATTTCAGAGTCACAGTGGACCACAGCCTAACACTAGACACACTCACTTTTACATCAACACTCACCCTCAAAGGGGCCAGTTAGCACACCTGCCAACCAGACTGCTGCTGCTGTACTTGCGTGTCAGAGCCAGAAAATTGAATTAGCGTGGTACCAGAGCTAACCATTCTGTCATCAAGGTACACTTACGTAAACCAGTACTGAAATGCTGTTGTCTTCTTTGTGAAAGAGGTTTATTTTAATATTATAAATATTACTACACTGATTGAGTCTTTTATATCAAAGATGCCAACAGATGAGTTGCTCATTTACTCCTTGCATTTTCTAGATCACAGTTAAAGTTTAAGGGTGACAAGGCCTTTTCAGTTATTGCTCCAAGACTTTGATACAGTCTAGTGCTCCATATCAGATCATCTCCTTCCATTTTGGTTTTTAAGACTTGATTAAAAACCTACTTTTTCTCTTTCACCTTTTATGCTGGGTGAGGTCATCTGGAGGGGGAGGATAGATATTCAATAGTTTTTACTGTTTTATTAAAATGGTTGTTTTATAGTAGCCTTACATGTTTTTTTGTACAGCACTTTAGGTACAACTTCTGTTGTTTTTAAATGTGCTCAATAAATTTGATTGATTGATTGATTGATTGATTGATTGATTGATTGATTAATGAGTTAGTGAGTGTGAAAGTGAGCATCGGTTCATGCAATCAACTGTTATCCCCTGCAAGGGTTAGTCCTTACCTTATGCCAGGAACTGCCAGAATGTGCTCCTGATCACCATAAACCTCTAATAGAAAAATAGTTCCTAACACAGAAGGATTAAAGGTTAAGAATTTCCTATAGCAAATCCATTTGATCAGTTTGTCTGACCATTCTGCCTCATTGCATGCAACCCAGCAGTTCAAGAAGACCTAACCTTGACTAATGTTCACTTTAGAGAATTGAAAACGTTTTTAGTTACTTTTGCTTTTTAGAAGATACTATAAATCCAAACAAGTGATGGTATAGATCCTGCATGCTTCTTTAGAAAGATTATGTGAAACTTAATGTGCCTGGAGCAACACTTTTAAATTTACTGATTTTGTTTCAAAGCTAAGTGATTGTTGTTCTCAGTTGAAAGGAATTTTGGGCATTTGGTGTCCCTGCCTTCTCTTGTATTCATTTCATGAAGACAATTCTTATCTAGTGTTTAAAGGTGTACCATCCATTCTGTGGCTTAGTAGTAAAGAAAAACAACATGGAATGTATGTGTTAATGTGGGAGAATAAAAAGCAAATTGTTAATATATGTTGGGGGAGTAGGGGAAGCGCTGGGGCAGGCATCGAAGTTGAGTGCACATATACCTCTACCTGCATTTCAGATAAAGAAAGAAGATCTGGAATGCTTTGGTGTAGGAGACGGCTACTGCAGATTTGTATTATTCTAACAGAGTATAATGTTTGGTCCCTTGTTAGATTGAATATGTCCCTTGTGAATTGTCATATCAAATTTGCCTCATTATGTGCAGTATGAATGATCATTTAACATTATACTCACCTAGCAACATGACTTGAAACACCTGGCAGAACTGACTGGATAAGCAATTTGCATACTGTGGGGGGGGGGGGGGGACTCACTCGCTTCCATCAATTGCAATTTCTTCCATAGATGTGCTGTTTACAAGATAAGAGCCGCAACACATCCAGTGCCATGCTGAACAATGGAATAGCCGCGATAAGGTGCACATGTGGATTATTTCAATTGTTCACAATTTAAAAATGATAGCTCATCACTGTAAAGTAATTCTGCTGATAAATGAAAGTGCACATGACTCCGAAACCTTCGAGATGTCACATAACTCGAACAGTTAGGCCAAAATTGGATCAGGTCGGACTACTTGAACAGCAGACACATTTCTGTTGCATTTACGGAATGAAAATTGGTTTGTGAAGGTTTAGCTGCCAACATAATTTAATTTAATTAGAATTTAATTTAATTTAATAACAATGAAGTGACTGCAGCATTATTGCTTTTTTAAAGGTTAGATGTGCAAAAACTAATTCTAGAATCTAGGTTTCTGTAGGCAGAGGGGCAGACAGGATCAGATTTTTATAATATTCTTCACAGTCAGGGGTTTCATAAAGCAGTTAATGATGCCATTAAGGACACCAAAATAATACAACAATGCAGGAAGAAAAATAAATGGATTTGTATCCACAAGTATAAAGAGACTGCTTTTTATCTCCTGACATTATTTATAAGACACACTCCTTTAGGAATCTCATCACAGAAGCAAAAAAAATGAAAAGACAATTTTAAATCGTTTCATATACAGCGTGCCATGATTCTTGCCTTTATAGCATATGAAACTGCAGCTTGGCTTATGTTCGAGTGAGTAGACATTATATATGTTGTTTATTAATATTGCTGATCAGCGTTATAGAGCTAATAGTGCAGGGTTCATATTCTGTACCCGCATTGTGGTGTAGCCCTGGGCACGAAATGTTAACTGCCTAGCAGTTGTTTCCTAAGTACCACCAATGTGCAAAGCATCTCATGTTGGCATTCAACTTGAAAGCATTAGATGAATTTAGAAGCCTGAAATAACTTCAACCAAGGTGCAAGCAGCAAGAAAATCATTGCTCACCGCTGCAGTACAGTTAACATGGTCACAAGCTGACCAACAGAAAACAATAAAGAAAACATCACTGTTTTGAGAATGACTGCCTTGTATTTATAGGAGGCTGTTGTGAGGTTGTGTGTCCTGTGATGACCTGGTGTCCCATATAGGGTTGGCTCCTGCCTTGTACTCAGTGCTGCCACAATAGTTGACAGTCAATCTTGACACTGTTTTCAGATGAACAGATGGCATTATTTTCAACTTGCAGGAATAGCCTATATATTAATATTTATTGTAACATCATTTGACCCTGTTACCAATATACCGTGTGATGCCTTGATGCCCGCAGTCACGGGCACCACCACCTTTTGGGATATCAAGCAGTTTGTAACTGAGGAAATGCTAAGGCAAGTGAGGAGACAACAGATTTTTTAAGGTGCCAAAAAAGTACAAACATGCATTTTTATTAAAAAGACAAGTGTCACTGTGCAAATCAGGTAATCCATGATTTAGTTGTTTGTAAACTAAGACATCAGGAGTGTGATAAACATCAAACAAATAAATAAAACATAGTTAAAATAAATACAGAAAAACAGATATTCCATAACAAAACTCATCATTTAGTCAGACCCCTTTCACCTTCATCACCACTTTCTAGAAGTTAGCACAAGCAATTTTTCATTTTCTCCATTCACATATCCTCACACCATATTGTCTATCAATCCTTGAGCCCACAACATTAGACTTCGCCAACATACAGAATGGTCTCCATAGCCAGCCATCTCCACTGCTCTTTACTTCAGTGGAGCACTCCCTTCTCTTTTGATTGATCGATTCTTTTTCTTGTCTCACCTTTTTCAATCTGTATTATTTTTTCCTCCTCCTTTAGCACTTCTCCTCACTCTTTATATACACCAACCATCGACCACCACTGCAGCTAAAGCCCATCAATTACTGCGACTCGACATCAATTGATCGTTCAATGTGATTGTACATGCACACTTACATGTCAGACCCTAACTATACCAGCCCTGCATCTATACTAATAAAAGGCAAAGCCCTCACTGATTTACTAACTGACTGACTCACTCACTCACTCACTCATCACTAATTCTCCAACTTCCCGTGTAGGTAGAAGGCTGAAATTTGGAAGGCTCATTCCTTACAGGTTACTTACAAAAGTTAAGCAGGTTTCATTTCGAAATTCTATGTGTAACGGTCATAACGGTCGACAATGTCCGCCATGTTAAACATTCTTATTTATGGCCCCATCTTCACGAAATTTGGTAGGCGGCTTCCCTGTGCTAACCGAAACCGATGTACGTACTTATTTCGGTGGTATGATGCCACTGTTGGCCGCCATATTGAACTTTCCAACAGTCTTTGTTACCTATGGGCCCATCTTCAAGAAATTTGGTACGCGGGTTCCCAACGCTAACTGAATCCTACTTACGTACATATATACGTCCATAGCCTGCAGCTCGGTCACTGTGTGAGGCGGCGTTGGGTGTCCCATCCCCACGCCTCCTACGTTGTTGGCTGCCTGCCTATATAAGGCCGTCCGTCGCTCCGGTCTCTTCATTCCCTTCCTTGCTTCGCCACGGTATTCAGGTCTTCCTGCTGATAACTGCAGCCTTTTTATTTAATCCACGGCTTCTCTGCTGTTTTATTGTTTGTTTATTACGATTATAGTTATTGTATTGGTATTTTAGACTTAGTTTACATTGTTCAGGTACCCATTTCCTTTATTGTTCCAACCGTACCCCCAATAACATATCTATCGAGGTGATCACCATCGATCAAAGAACTGTCACTTACCGAGTGGTTTCCATGCCCGGAGATGGCACCTACCTTTTCCATTCTCTTTGTTACATATTGCACGGCCATATCAGGCTCACTCTTGATATCCGGAGGAACATTGTGTCTTATGTATTGAATGACTGGGACAGGTTCAAGGTGTGGACTGATGACGGTACAGGAGATAATTATACTACACAGGAGCACTATAAGAGTGAAATGCTTAAGCCCTTCACCTATGGTTCTGCATGTGAGTTGATGGCTGTCGCTGAATTGTTCGGTTGTCGCTTTCAAGTGTACCGAAATGGCCAAATATTTTACACCTTTGGACAACCACCAATGCCTCTTAAACATTTTAGATTCACAGGTGACGATTTGAGTAGTGGACACTTTGATGTTTATGAATGTTTAAACTCTCAAAAGCTGGATGCGAAGTTATCGATGAAACCGGTTGTATGCTTACAACGCTTGAAAGATGCTGAATGTCACTTCAACACAACAAGTCCTGCAAATACTGTCGTAATTGAAACAAACCATGAAACTCAAACCGATTATGACAGCAGCAATCCAAGCTGTGAGATTTGAGGCAAGATTGCTTTTCACAACTGTACGTTGCATGCTCAGGAGTAAGCTCAGCGCACAGCTTGGTCATATTACAACCGGACGGCCGAACTGGCAACGTGGCATACAAAGAGATCCTTAACAAATAATTATTGGTATATTTTCCCTCAGTTTAAAAAGGTTTACTCTTCTTCATATTAAAAATTTTAGGGCAGTACTTCGCCGCTGCGAAGCACAGGTATTTTGCTAGTAACAGATAAGTACTAAAACAATTTAAAATCCTTAATAATTCCATTCAGTGATAGGGTGTATCTCATTTTGCCTGATGGAATAAATACTTGTTCAATTTAAAAAAAAATAGATTAAACAAAGAGAATTCAAATTTTTTGAGACAAATCTAAAGAAGACCAGTGTAAACAGGCCAATATGTTGTGACCAAAAATTTTAGAACGAACCTAATATGCATCTGAGGCAAAAAATGAAATTAAAAAGGTAATTACAGTACAAATAATGGTCTACATATGAGGCTTGCTGTCGGCCATGTATCCCAGGACGATGGGCTTTAGCAGCCATTAGATGTACTCGAAGTGCTGTCTAAGTACTGTGTCCATGGCACATCATGCTGCTCACAAAGCTACTTTATAGCCGACTTTTCTAAGTATTCTCAGTCCCTCTGAGAGTCCACGGCCACCCGACAAGCATGTAAGTCTTGGTCCAGACCTTGGATTCTCTAGAATATATAAGATGCCACCTTGCATTGCCTCGTCTTATTGTGGCAACCTGGAAGAGACTAAAGTAAAATAAGTTTATTTGTTTCCATCTATCTATCTATCTATCTATCCATCCATCCGTGGCAGCGACGGGCACTGAGCAGGCTCCTGTCAATCATGGAGAATCCACTACATCCACTGAACAGGATCATCTCCAGACAGAGGAGCAGCTTCAGCAACAGATCTATCTATCTGTCTATCTTTTATATTGTTATTAATTCTGTATTTTGTCTTTGTATTTACGTAATATTATGATTTTGATTAATATAGTGTTATATATTAATTATTTTTTAATTTTATATTATGTTAAGTGCCATTGTATTAGTTTACTGTGTTATCTGCCCTTCTTCCTGTATGTGGAGCCCAAGGAGGTGGAATCACATGATATTTTTGGATTCCTGTTTTCTATTAATGATTTTCATGATTGGATTTCCTGGTTTTTGATTCCTACCGTTGTTTAAGGTATGGTTCTTGGTTTTTACATTTTTAGGGTTTGTTCGCCTTTATGTTGTGCCTTGTGTTTCACATTTTTGAAGGGGCCTGCTTAAAGAGGTATAGGACTTAAAGTGTCCTTATCTGCTGATGATTTTGCCACCTTTTTTCATGATAGGGTGGCTGGTATAAGCAGTTAGTTCTGACCCTCACTGACACCCATGATGCCTCCTTTCAAGGTTCACCCAACATTCTCCACATTTTCTCTCCATACTCTGCCACTGATGTTTATGACCTCCTCTCTAATCACTCCACTACTTGTCTACTTGACCCCCTTTCCTAACATCTCCTTCAGGCCATCTCCCCTTCACTCATTCCTGAAATTACACACCTCATTTAGCTCAACTCAGGCACATATCCAACCATCTTCAAACACTCTCTGATAACCCCACTTCCCAGAAAACCAACATAAACCAGCACTTACATCCATCCCAAGTTAACAATTACAGGCCTGTTTCTCTCTTTTCCTTTCTTTCCATAACACTTGAACTTGCCGTTTCTAACCAGGTCTCTTCCTTCCTTGTATAGAATTGATTGCTTGATACCAAACAATTAGGCTTTAAGACTGAAACAGCTCTACTGACTGTAGTCAACCAGCTACAACTTGCTAGAGCTACTAACATGTCATTAGTCCCGATCCTGCTAAATCTCTCTTGTTCATTTGACACAGTCTACCATGACATCCTTCTTGCCACCCTCTCTGACCATGACATCATTGGGACTGCTCTCAGCTGGTTTGAGTCCTGCATTTTGGGCAGATCCTACAGTGTGTCCTTGTGAGGAGGGATGTCAAAGGCAACTTGGCAAAAACTGAGCTTCTTGTGATCATGTTCAACTCCCTATCTCTGTACAGCTTGGAGCACTGTCGTCAACACCTGCCAGGTCTGATTGATGAGCAGCTATCATTTCCTGACCACATTTTGACTTTTTCTGCTTCACACAGGTTCACACTGTACAACATCCACAAGATCAGACCTTATCTGACAGAGTATGCAGCACAACTTTCTCTCCAGGTCTTGTCACATCTGGACTACTGCACCTCACTTCTGGCAGGAGTACCCACATGTGCTATCAAGCCACTGCAGATGATCAGGAATGCAGAGGCTTGTCTTGTATTTAACCAGATGAGACGGGCACATGTCACTCCTTTCTTCAGATCGCTGCATTGCCTCCCTGTAGCAACACTCATTAAGTTCAGATCCCTGATGCTTGCTTACAGAGTAGTCAGTGGGTCAGCACCTGAGTATATGGAGACACTGGTGCAGTGCTGTGCTCCTTCTTGCCCACTCAGGTTTGGCAGTGAACAGTTTCTGATGATGCCTCCTCTGCATGGTATCAAGTCTCAATCCGGACTCTTTTCCTGTGAAGTTCGTAGTTGGTGGAACAAGCTGCCCACCTCAATCCAAACTGCTGACTAACTCAATAAATTTAAGAAGAAATTAAAAACCCATCTGTTCCGTCTAATTGATAAGAAAAATAAAAACATTGCTCTGTGATATTTTATATTGCTGGTTAATTTATTGTTAGAGTAAGTTTAATTGCTTTATTGATTGTAACCCATGATTGCATATTTATTAGTTATTATATCTTTTTCACTTGTGGCAATCTACTTTTTGTTACCTTTCATATTTTGCAAGTCGCTTTGGATAAATATAAAGAAACTTTATTCTGTGGACCAGAGGTTTTTACACATTTTTTTCTGTCTCCTCCTTAAAAACCATCTTTGAGCTTATTCCTGTTTATAATCCTTAGGCTTGTCTTTAGGCTTGTACAGGCCATTTGCATTTGGGTGCTTAGGGTAAGACCTCTAGAGGGGGCCCAGATTAGAGGGTAGGTCTGGCATTTTGTGGTTTTCTGAGTCCTACAGTCGTTTTTTATGTCTTATGTGACAGGACCCACAACAACTCCAAAGGCATTATAAAGGATAGTGATGTACAGAACTCATTGTCCAAATTTTTCAACTAATGTAAAAGCATTCAGTGGTTTGATTTACTGATTTTTTAAGGAAAATTATGTTTAGTGACTGTCTGACCTTTTACTTTAGTGTTTTTTACTTCAACTTTTGCCTTTTGACTATTAGGTTCTCGTCTTTTTTTGTGAACAACCTCTGGTCTGTTTCCTCAAACAATTGTTTTGCTTTGACCTTTGAATTCTCTATTGAAGCTTGTTTTGTCCTTTCAAACATTTTTGTCATCAAGGTTATAATACTGTCATAGACATCTATACAAATAAATATTTACTCATCCAAATTCCTAAGGTCTTTGCGCCTATGAGTAACTTTGGTTTCAGGTTATTTTTGACTCTTAACATAGATAAAGGTGTTCATTTTTACATGAACTCCCAAGTACTATTCCCAAATTGTAGTTGAGAGGCTATATTGAGAACAAAATCTTCCTTTTAATCCAGGCCTCTGTTTCCAGACTTTTTTTTAATCTATTAATATTTTCTTGATTGGATTTCCTGGTTTTTGATTCCTACTGTTGTTTAAGGTGCTTTTTTGAAGAGGCCCGCTTAAAGAGTTATAATACTTAAAGGACTTAAAGTGTCCTTCTTTGGTGATGATTTTGCCAGATTTTTTTTAATCTGTCAGTCAGTCAGTCATTATCCAACCCGCTATATCCTAACACAGGGTCACGGGGGGTCTGCTGGAGCCAATTCCAGCCAACACAGGGCGCAAGGAAGGAACAAAATCTCAGGCAGGGTGCCAGCCCACCGCAGATTTTTTTTTTAATCTGAACTCTGAAAATGTTTGAAATGATTCGGTTTACACATTTTTTGCCCCCTTACGGTCGTGAATAGAAACACTTTGGAGGCTACATGGCCCTCAGGTGATACCATAAAAATGGTTGGAGAAGTCAGTTTCACTTTGTTAAATGGTGCGACTCAAACCACTTACACCTGAACACCAGCAAAACCAAGGAGCTGGTGGTGGATTTTAGGAGACCCAGGCCCCTCCTGGACCCCGTGATTATCAGAGGTGACTGTGTGCAGAGGGTGCAGACCTATAAATACCTGGGAGTGCAGCTAGATGATAAATTGGACTGGACTACCAATACTGATGCTCTGTGCAAGAAAGGAAAGAGCCGACTATACTTCCTTAGAAGACTGGCATCCTTCAACATCTGCAATAAGATGCTGCAGATGTTCTATCAGATGGTTGTGGCGAGTGCCCTCTTCTACACAGTGGTGTGCTGGGGAGACAGCATAAAGAAGATGGACACCTCACGCCTGGACAAACTGGTGAAGAAGGCAGGCTCTATTATAGGCATGGAGCTGGACAGTTTGACATCAATGGCAGAGCGACGGGCGCTGAGTAGGCTCCAGTCAATCATGGAGAATCCACTGCATCCACTGAACAGGATCATCTCCAGACAGAGGAGCAGCTTCAGCGACAGACTGATGTCACTGTCCTGCTCCACTGACAGACTGAGGAGATCGTTTCTCCCCCACACTATGCGACTCTTGAGTTCCACCCGGGGATAACGTTAACATAATACAAAGTTATTGTCTGTTGTCTGCATTTTTATTACTCTTTAATTTAATATTGTTTTTTTGTTTTTTTTATCAGTATGCTGCTGCTGGAGTATGTGAATTTCCCCTTGGGAATAATAAAGTATCTATCTATCTATCTATCTATCTATCTATCTATCTATCTATCTATCTCTACTTAGTTTTCTAGTCTTCTCTAAATTTACTTTGCTTACACTCCTCCCATATTTCTTAATTAATTATTTGTGTAAGCACAGCGATGCAGTCATTAATGCTGAGGTGTCAGCTCAAAGAGAATGGTTTTGAGTACCACCAGGACATTGTCTGTGTGGCATTTGAAAATTGTTTCCAAAACCACTTGGATTTTCTTCAGGTGCTCCAGCTTTCTCACATGTCTAAATGATTGCAAGACCTGGTAACCCATGACTCAAATTTTTCCTGAGTGTGTGCATGAGTATACCCTCTGTCTTCTCCAGAACTGAACCGCATGCTGTCAACCCACTCACCTCTGTGACAGAATTAGTGATCTGTCTGTTTGTTTAGGCCCTTTTTGCTCCCAGTTTTCCTAAAGGTGTTGTTGCTTTTAAGCTCATTTTTGGTTCTTGGTCAGTCTCCCACTTTTTTTTTATTTTGATGCATCATTTTGTGTGTGCTGCCATGGGCTGGCGCCCTGCCTGGGATTTCTTTTTGCCTTGCGCTCTGTGTTGGCTGGGATTGGCTCCAGCAGACCCCCGTGACCCTGTAGTTAGGGTTGGATAATGGATGGATGGAAGGATTTTGTCTGTATGTGTGTAATTGTGCTGCTGTATTTTTCATGGCATCCAATCTGAATTTCATCCAATATCACTTTCTTCTCATGCGGTCAATCTCTCATTGCCATTAAGCCCACACTTTTTTTACAAGGTGATTTTTTTACAAGGGTCTTAGCAGAAGAATGCAGCCTCTTCCCACTTGATTGTAAGAAACTGAGCAGGCCAGAAAACACTGTTCATTAGTTTGTTAATTTTTAGAAAGTGAAATGAATGTTCTGAGGATGAATTTAACTTCTGCCAGGAATTCATTCTGGCTAGTAAGGAAATATATGGGTATTACCTGTTATGAGACAAATATATTCATTATATTCAAATTAATTTGAAGCCTGTGCATGTGTGATGCCCCTTAGGCAGGGGCATTTAATGGTTAGATGGTTCCGGTCAGACTTCCTGTCAGCCATAGTTATATCTGATCATAACGGTTACTTCTCACCACCCTAAGGTGGCATTCGACTGTTTCAGTAGTAGATATCTTTAGCTTGGGTCACTATTGATGACACTAACTGACTCCAGTAAGAGGACTGCAGCACAATTTTAACAGTCTCAGTCTGTACTGAGCTGATATCAAGCTGATATTCTTACATTTACATTTACTTAAATGGTTGACACATTTATAACTTTTGAGATACATTTGATTACATTTCTTTTGTTCTCCCAGTTGCAGCACAAGCATGTGGAGTTACTTGCTCATGGTCACACAGTGTCAGTAGTGGGATTTGAACCAACAACCCCAGTGCTTGAAGTCCAAAGCCTTAACCGGTGCCTATAACAGCTTTCTCAAGGCCTTTTGCATCCAGGGTCACCACAACTAGTCATGCAAAGAGCTGCACACCTGATCAGACAGGGACATACATTTTAAATAAATTCAGTGGATCTGTTTTTAATGTTATCTGTAAATCCATTCACATAAATAAAATTTTCATCCACGTCCTTACCCCTTTCATTCATTGGTTCACCTGTGTCAGAATTCCATACAAAGGAACTATAAAAGCATTGCTTGCTGCGTTTTTGATGTGATGAACAAAGAGCTGTCAGGTTATATTCCTTCCAGGTCCTGGACATTAGGCACTGTCCCAGTCCATAGCATATACAGAATGCAATAGTTCTCCCTTTTGGCAGGATAATCCATTTGGCATTAAATGTAGATGCACCCTTTCCACATCATGCTTTAGTGGTCCAACTGTGATCCTTCTTTCAAAAGATGCCTCTTACGCAGTGAGAATAGCCCCTTGTAAGTAGCCGAGACCAGCTCATTTCCATGTTTAACAGCAGGCCATCCTCCTGAATTATACAGTGGAAAACTCTCTCCTGTATAACAGTTTTTACTGGTTGTGTGTTGGTTGTGTCCAACAAAAAAAAAATCCTACATACTGTAACTGGAAGCAGAGTATGTGAACATTACACAGAACCTGGAATTAGAAATGACCAACATAATGTTAACCAAAATAACTTCTGTATCTGCTGACTGAGGCAAAATGAAAACAACCCCGGATGACAAGGACATCAAATATCAGTGAGACTGGATCTAGAATTTCTATAGGCCGTCTTAACAGGGATTAATCAGAGTGTGAGGAATTGCCAAGGCCTCCCTGACAAACTGTAACACTTAGCCACTGTTCCAAATGTTGCCTTCCACTGATTCCAGAGAAAAGGGAATGTCAGTTCTCACAGCTCAGAACAGTAAGATGTCAGGCACTTTCAGCCTTGGTGTAGCTTAATATTTTTTGTAGTTTCTTCAGGTCAAATGAAAGTAAAATGTTTGATGTTGGCAAAACAGCGGGTTTGAGCAGCTGCTTCTCCAGGCTCTTGTCCACCTAAGCACAGCACTTTTACCTGCAGGGTTTATCCTGTCAAACAGAGGTAAGTCTCTAGCAGAAATAAATGCATCAAACCAGTGCCTTGCTGGTGGGCTGAAAGAATCCAGAGGCTCGAGAGACAGGCTGCCGTCTTTCTAGCTTTCTGTCACTGGCTGGGTAACGGAAGGCATCTGCCCTAATGCACATTTCTGTGTTATGGATATTTTTTTTAACTGAGTACTTAATTAAGAGGAGTAAGTCTGCTTGGACCTAAGCTTCCATGAAATTTGTAAATGAGTGCCATGCTTTTATGTGAAGCTTCTTATTTACCAAGCGACATTTTAGTAAATGTATCATTTCTTGTTCTGGAGTCCATGAATCTCACTAGAACAGAAATAAATTAAAAAGCATTGGCTAACCAACTGTTGTTTATTAGATAGATAGATAGATAGATAGATAGATAGATAGATAGATAGATAG
>JANRMT010027041.1:81037318-81055814 GCA_026402145.1 Polypterus bichir lapradei
TCTATCTATCTATCTATCTATCTATCTATCTATCTATCTATCTATCTATCTCATAACTCTTAATACTGAATCAGTTTTGAGTCACCAGTTAACAACATACACATCATTGAAATGTTTAAGGAAATGAGTATGCCCAGAAAAACAAACACTTAAATAAAGCAAAAACATGTTAAACCAGTGTGAAGTTCATCTTCACTACCTGGAGCTATGAGGCATTGGTAATTGTCACTCAGTTTTCATTCTCTTCCCAGTTCATATTTTGCTGATTTTTCTTTGTAATCTTTGACGTTTCAAGTAATACTAAAATTCAAAGGTTTATCAAAGATATCTTGAATGACAGTGGATACACTGATTTTCTATTTTTCTCTAACAGTAGCCACAAATTTGTTGATATTGTTAAATGAAATGTGTGGGTTTGATCTACAGTAACTGAGTTTTTGTATTGCAGTTTCTGTAAAGCCTCCCACAACCCTGAATTACAATAGCTGGCTTTGAAAATCAAACAATTTTTTTATTGAGAACAGGCCATTCAGCCTAATAAAACTTGTCAATCATATTCACTTATTTTTTTCAAAATAACATTGAGTTAAGCATTAAAGGTTTATAAAGTACCTCTCTTATCCACATAACCTGATTAATTTATTCCATGTGTTTTCAGTTCTCTCTGTAAAGAAATATTTTCTAATGTTTGTATCAAATCTACATTGTTGAAAAACTTAATTTAAAGTAATAACTGGCATCCATTGTACTAATTCCTTTTATAACAGTAAAATCTTCTGCTAGGTCACATCTTAATCTCCATTTGCTTGAAATGAAAATGTTCAACTCTTTTAATGTTTCTAGGTCCAACACAAAGTGTCAAGCCTCCCATTGTGTATACAGATCTGACATTTTTATTTCCTGAGTGCAGCACCTTACATTTAGTTTCTTCAGCCACAAATCTGCCCAAGCCTGTATTCTGTCCAAGTCACTCTGCCATGATTTGGCTTATTCTAGATTGTCGAACATTTGGCATCATTTGTAGATTTAACCGTCTTGATATTTTTTGTCAATGTGGACAGTGTGCTTATAGATCAAAAATCCCAAGCTGAAAAAAATATGGTGGAAACAGTTATATTAGTTTGGGTTTTAGTGCTATACCACTTTTTTCAGGAGCTAGGAAATTTTTAGAAACTCAGGAACTTTTGTGGTATTCCCACTGCATGAACTCAGGCTACTTGTAGGTAGTTAGTTCCTGGTAATTTTTTAGCTCCTACTCCAGGGTATGTATTTTTCTTTCAGCCAGGAACTATCTTGAGTGGGGCTCTGGTGAAGAATTGTGCTAATTGGTTGACCACAAGCATTGGCACCATCGTACAAATATGTTAGTAGTTTGGACTTTGGCGAGTTATCAGTAAAGATGTAGCTGAATATAATAAAATGTATGAGCAACAAGGTTCCAGGCTTTTTTAAGTATGTCTGGGAATGATGGTATTCAAAAAGAATTGAAGTCATTCATTCAGAGTAATAAACGTTACAGTATTTAAAAATTTTTAATCACGTTTGGCTGAACTGGGGATTAACCACAGCAAAAAAACAGTGTCATAAAAAACTGAAAAAAGGCTAAAAATTGAAAGTAAATTAAAACAAAAAATTAAAAAGTAGCCATACCACATGGACTTCAGTAGAAGTCATCCACCTGAAGCTAAGTATGTACTTGGATGGGAGACCATCTAAGCTTGGGTTGCTGCTAGAAGAGATGTTGGTGAGGCCAGCAGAGAATGCTTAGCCTGTGGTCTGAATGTTGATCCCAATGTTCCAGTGCAGGGATGGAGACACAGTGCTCTAAAAATGGTGCCATCTTTCAGATGAAATGAAAAACTGAGGTCCTGACTCTCTGTGGTCCTTAAAGATCCCTGGGAATCCTTCATAAACAGTAGGGGTTATCCTGATGTCCTGGCTAAATTGCCCTCGATGGCCTAGTCATTTTGGCCCCCTAATCATCCCCTGTCACTAATTGACTAACTATCTCTCACCACTTCACCACCTAATAGCTAATGTGTGGTGAGCATACTGGCGCAAAAACGGATGCCGTCACATCATTTAGATGGATGCTGCACATTAGTGGTGGCTTGAAGTGGTTCCCTATTTGCTATGGAAAGTACTGAATAAGTGAGAAAGTGCAATATAAATTTAAGGAATTATTATTATTTTTATTAAAGTAACCATAGCTCTAACAGAGAAACTAAGAAATGGTTTTGCATGCTGGACGCTATCCTTAGTCATAGACCAGGATACTCTGGAAACGTTGGAACAAAAGATTCACTGACATTGCTTTTGGAGTCCAACATGGATAAACAACAGATGACAACCTCTGGTACATCATCTACTGAAAATATTTGTAAATTATCATCTTAACAATAATATGCATCAAGTCAGTATGTAATTTTTGCTATTCTACTTTGACAAGCAATAGTAATTAAACACTAGAAGTGCTGTGCATTTATTCAATACTGAAAAGAAGTCTTCCCTTGCTTATAACGAATGATGCAGATCTGCACGACGTGTGCCAAGTGTCTGATCTTGTGGCAAAACCTTCAATATGTGAAGTACACAGCTCACTTAAAACTGATGCGGGCTTTGTACTTTGTATTCCAGTGTGTATAAAAAACATGGCAATGCCATTCTAAGTGAGTTTATAGTCATTTTTACCTAACAGTTTTCAGGTTGGTTTTTCTTTCATTTTCATCATGCATAGTAAAACGATATGAATGATTACAGTATAAGTTTACATTTTCTCGTTGATTATTTTATAAGTGTCAGCCGAAGACAGACTGCAATTCTAATCTGTTATGTCAACAACAGAGGCAGATGAGGGGACATTCAGATGCATTTAAGTGCAAGGCTTTGCACGTCATATACAGTATTTTGCATAAAGGTTATAGTTCCTGTTGTGTGGTAAGAAAGTGGCCCAGGGCCTACATTGTAGAGCAACTCATTAGTTCCTAAAAACAAAGTTCCTGTGATAGGAATGTTATATAATCACCTGCTCTAGAGTTAATGTTAAAGGTTAAATATGGTAAGAGCAGACATTGACAGACTGCCTCAAACCACCAGATCCTTCACTTTCTGTGATTTACCCAGACAGTTGCTTCACGGAGGTATAATGAAGCGTCCACACATCTAGAGCTGAGATATTTTAGCCAGGGTGAGTAGCGGAAAGGCAAATTCTTTGATCCTAAGCTGCACTTGCCATCAACAATCAGAAAAGCAGCAAGTTTGCGAAGCAAGTGACAAGCTCTAGTGAGCAGAACACCCTTTTCCAGGAAAATGCTGTAATAATAAGGTCACCGGTGTTTCCCTGCAAGTCATTTGTTTTAAATATGGCAGCATTTAATCTCATGCTTCAATCAGAAGAGAAGGACGGCAAGTGGGTTCTACCCTAATGAGCAGGTAATTACCTGAAAAACAAGGCTACCGTCCCATGATGTCTGCAAGCACTTTAGATCCTCAGTGCACAGACCGTGTTTTCTTCACATTTCTGTTTTTTACCGAATTGTTTTTAAAGAAAGTATTAGCATTATAAAGGGGACGGTCACAGAAGAATATAACATTTTTAAAACAATATTTTTCCTACATATATATAAGACATGCCAACAAATTAGTACAGTGTATATACAGTAAATATATATATATATATATATATATATATATATATAAGGGTATTACTATTATTATATATATGCAGCCCGGACACAGACAGGCAGACACCGATGGTTCAAAACTACACACATGTTTATTATACATTTTCACGACTATGTACAAGTATCACACAACCCACTGCCCCTGCACCAAGCGCCCTCAGTCCAGGCCTCTTTCATCAATGCCTCTCTTCTTGACCGCCTCCTCTCCTCTCCTCTGAGCTCTGTCCTATTTCACCCGACTCCATCTACTGAATGGAGGGAGGCAGCCCCTTTTAAGTCCACCCGGTCGTGCTCCAGTTGCCTCCTGATGAGCTTCCGATGGCACTTCCTGGTGTGGCGGAAGCGCTGCATGAGCACCCGGAAGCACTCCGGGTGTCCATGGTTTTCCTTCCACCAACACCTCCGGTTGTGGCGGAAGTGCTGAAGTCCAGGGCTTTTCAGGCATCTCGGCGCTCCCTGGTGGTGACCATGGGCCCCTACAGGGTTGAGCTTTCATGCTCTGTTCCCGTGTTCCCCATACTAACCAGGGTGGCTGTCCTCTCGTGGTCTGGAGGAGACGTAGTCCCTCTCCTGGTCCTTCCAGGCATCCCGGCTGGGTACCACCCCCAGCCACTCGCCACAATAGGCATTTATTACTCATAGGACGGTATATACCATATTAAATACTTTATTTAATTTATTTGCTATTTAAGGCACTGACCCTTTAAATCAGGGCTGAGCAGTGTTGGTCCTGGAAGGCCCCTTCTTGTCCTTTTCTGCATGTTTGGATGGTTTTTGATTATGGAGATCCAAACAGCAGATACACTTCTTTACCCCTTTCCTAATCACATTATTTTGATCTCTTTATATCTGAGTTTTTTGATGTTCTTTTTCATATATAGACCAATGATTCCTTAATAGGCCCTTACCTTTAAAAAAAAAAATGTAAAAGTGATGTCATTGTTTGGTGCTGTCTCCTTTGCTGGCCCTGTATTTTTGGTTTTGACCTTTTTCATTTAACTTTCACTATTTCTCTATGTCATGTTTAGCTTCCTTAATATTGGGGTGGGGCCTTTATTTAGCCAATTTCCTTCAGATGCCATGACCTTAGAGAGATATAAGGGACAGCCCTGAGCGTAATTTTCCCAGTGTAGCGTTTTACTGACTGGGGTCTAAATGCTTACGCAAGTAGTATATACAGTATTAGACTTTGATGTTGGTCAAGATACTGTATCTGCTCAAAGATTTTGTTTTTAAATTTTTTTTTTGAAAAACTACAGGTTGCATTTGTATTCAGGCAACATTTTGTCAAGAGTAAAAGAGCTAATTTGTTGACATTTTGGTAACTCTAAAAATAGGGGCTTTATGGGCTTCCTGCATTAGACACCTATTGTTGCATAATACAAATAAAGTCGCACTAAAGGTAGCCCCTTTTCTAATGTGCTGTTATTAGTGATTTATAAAACTAATTAAAACCAAACAAAATATTTTATGGTCTTAGTTATACATATCACTAATTTACTTTTAGCTGTACCTATTTAGTCACTATTCGAATATTTTAACAGAATTTTCTAATTATTATAAAGTAATATAAGGGAATCATTTTCATTGGCACTAATAAGTTATCAAGGATTATCAGTGTTACTTATTAAGTGGTTATGAAATGATATTCAGATCTTTGACCTGTCCTGAGTGAGTGTGCAGCGTCCACCTTGCGTGCCATACATCACTGTCACCAATGATTAATTACGCTTCCTCACTGATGTCAGCACAACTGATGAGTTTGTCAGTTTTGACAAACACACTTTGAATCTTTTGGCATGACTTGCTTTGGAAAACACCCCAGTCCCAAAGGAATCACGTCCTGGTGAGATGAATGACTTCCGGCCTGTCGCTCTGACGTCACATGTGATGAAGACCATGGAGCGGCTCCTGCTTCACCACCTGAGGCCTGCAGTTCGCATACCAGGAGAAGGTGGGAGCGGAGGATGCCATCATCTATATGCTACACCGATCCCTCTCCCACTTGGACAGAGGCAGTGGTGCTGTAAGAATTATGCTTCTGGACTTCTCTAGCGCCTTCAACACCATCCAACCTCTGCTCCTTAGGGACAAGGTGACAGAGATGGGAGTAGATTCATACCTGGTGGCAAGGATCGTGGACTATCTTACAGACAGACCTCAGTATGTGTGTCTCGGGAACTGCAGGTCTGACATTGAAGTCAGCAACACAGGAGCGCTGCAGGGGACTGTACTTTCTCTGGTTCTGTTCAGCCTATATACATCAGACTTTCAATACAACTTGGAGTCCTGCCAAGTGCAAAAGTTCGCTGACGACACTGCTGCGTCATGGGCTGCATCAGGAGTGGGCAGGAGGAGGAGTATAGGAACCTAATCAAGGGCTTTGTTAAATGGTGCGACTCAAAACACCTACACCTGAACACCAAAGCCAAGGAGCTGGTGGTGGATTTTAGGAGTTCCAGGCCCCTCCCAGACCCTGTGATTATCAGAGGTGACTGTGTGTAGAGGGTACAGACCTATAAACACTTGGGAGTGCAGCTGGATAATAAATTGGACTGGACTGCCAATACTGCTGCTCTGTGCAAGACAGGACAGGCTGGCATCCTTCAACATCTGCAATAAGATGCTGCAGATGTTCTTTTAGATGGTTCTGACAAGCACTCTCTTCTACGCAGTGGTGTGCTGGGGAGGCAGCATAAAGAAGAGGGACACCTCATGCCTGGACAATCTGGTGAGGAAGGCAGGCTCTGTTGTAGGCACGGAGCTGGACAGTTTGACAATCGTGGCAGAGCAACGACGCTGAGCAGGCTCTTGTCAATCATGGAGAATCCATTGCATCCACTGAACAGTATCATCTCCAGACAGAGGAGCAGCTTTAGCAACAGATCGCAGTCACTGTCCTGCTCCACTGACAGATTGAGGAGATCGTTCCTCCCCCCACACTATGTGATCGTTATACCTGCTTCACACTCTCCACCTTGCATATTTTAACTTGCACTGCGCTTTTATTGCTCTTTAATTATATTGTTTTTATCAGTATGCTGCGGCAGGGGTATGTGAATTTCCCCTTGGGGATTAATAAAGTATCTATCTATCTGTCTATCTATCTATCTATCTGTCTATCTATGCTCTACATCCTCGCCTTTCTTAACCAGTATATGTAAGAATTTGACCTGAATTGTTCATTTTATTTAAATATAGACAAACCTCAGGAACAATATCCATCCATCCATTATCCAACCCGCTATATCCTAACTACAGGGTCATGGGGGTCTGCTGGAGCCACTCCAACACAGGGCGCAAGGCAGGAAACAAACCCTGGGCAGGGCGCCAGCCCACCACAGGACAGGAACAGTATGATATGCAAAAACATTGGATGAAAGAATAGACTCCAGCACACAAGTTTTAGTAATGCAAGTTGTGATGACTGTTACTTATTAACAATTTACTTGTTAAATTCTTTGCTCTCCCATATAAATGATATTTGAGAATATTGACATTGGTTAGTGAGGAACTTAGTGGGTAGAATGTGACTTAACTGGCATTACATTAAGAGATGTACACCATTTTTATCTGACATATAAAGGTTTACATTTAGACAGATACAATAAATAAATAAATAAAATAACAAATACAAATACTCAAATACAGACAGATACAATAAATCAATAAATAAGTAAATATTATAACAAACAACTCAAACACACACAAGAATTACTGAAAAGAAGGAAAAATGTCTGATTTGGCTAAAAATGAAAAGAGAAGTCCCAGTCACAGTGAAGCATTACGCAGGCGTATTGCAGTAGCATTTTTTTCACACACTTCTGCTGAACGATTTGTTGGCTGAAAGTCCTTAGTGTTAGTGTACCAGAGAGAGGATGTGCAGCATTGTTCATAATGGCACTCAGCTTTGTTTTTATCTTGTCCCAGTTTACATCCTCCAGGGGGTCCAGAGTGTGTCCCATAACTGAGCCTGCCTCTTTAATTAGCTTGATGGTTTGGTGGGCCACTTTTGGTGTGAAGGTCTTGGCCCAGCATGCCACAGTGCAGCATATAGCAATAGCCATCACAGAGTTGTATATAATGATTGTCACTACCCACATTAAAGGAACGCAGTCTTCTAAGGAACAACAGTGTGCTCTGCCCTTTCTTATTTAGTTCATATGTGTTATAAGACCAGTCCAGCATGTCACTGATGTGGACCCCCCAGTACTCAAAGGAGTGCACAACCTCCAAATATGCCTCTGGAATAGTGTCCAGACATAGAGTTTACTTTTTTGCTTTTGCTAATGTTGCAGACAATTCTTTCTGCAATTCTTTCCAAGAAATAAAGTTAACCACCTGACTCCTATACTCTGTCTCATTCCCTTTATCAATACTCCATAAGTGAAGAACCATCTGCGAATTTGTGCACCAGAAATGACCTCCTTTTTATAGTCTGAGGCATACAGAGTAAAATAAAAAGGTATTGTAGTAAGAACTGTAGTTTCATCTCTTCAGGCATCAGAATTCAGTTCAGAAGTAGATCAATGTCTATGTGCTCTGATTTACCCTAAAGGCAAGATTGGATATTACTAAATAAGTCCACTGGGAGTAAATGTGGGACTGACATCCCATGCAGGGTTGCTGTGCATTGCCATGTCTTGCATAATCATTAAATAAATAAATAAATAAATAAATAAATGTGAACTCATAAAATGAAAATAATCTGGAAATATGGAAGAACTAACAAGGGAAATCAGACATCTGTTGGCCATAATCAGCTGTAAACACAAGTCATCTAGAAAGTAGACTGTTTACTGTCACTACTAGGGAAAGAAGAAAAACAAAATGAATAATGGGAAGATTTTACTGTGCATGCAGTTCTGCACAAACCCTGACTATACATTTTGACAAACTTCCACAGCTCTCGACTCATTTCATCCCATCGAGAACAGGGCTGTTTGAAAGGGACAGAATAAAGAGACAGGAGTGACTAATATTAAGGTTTAAAGGTGGATTGACAAACCATTGTTAAAAAAACTGGAGCAGAGATCAATGGTGGGATGTGAAACACCTCCTTGTGACCCCTTTACTGCCCCAAGACAGCACAATTATAATATGTGCTACCAATCCTTAGAGTGGCAGCAGGAAACCGAAGAAATGAAAAAATGGTGTGAGTGACCAACACTACTTTCCTACTAGCCGTGCAAGTGCAGAGCATAACAGCTGAAGCAAATGTATAAATTGAAATAAAATTGTTATTATAAATATGGAATATATGCAGAACCAATAAATCAATTATTTACGGGCACACCAAGCCATACACAAATTATGGTACAAATTCTCAAGAAATTCACCACTAATACAGAAATAACAATTATGCAATTGAGTAAAAGTAAAGAGGCCCTTGAAGTTTTCATACACTGATGATATGTTTTCCTCTTAGTTTTGCTGAAGCATACCTTAAGTACAACAGGAATAAACACCTAATGGCATTTCTCATAGGTCCACCAGGCCCTCTCCCAAGCCCACCATGGAAAGAAAAGGAATTCTCAATCCAATCTTATCCTCTTTTCCTTTGGTAAAAATGAACCCCGGTACATCATCTAATGGCTGTAGGTAGTGTTTTTTCTTTGAATCCTGTCCTCTTCCTTCTATACCTAACTAGAGTTGTCATGTTTTTTTCTTCCACAGTTCTTTTAACCTTTTTAGACTTGGTCAGCTCCCCTTTCTTTTGGTTGTCTTTGGCCCTATAAACCAGGTACTCCTTCCAAGGCAGTCCACAGGTTTGCACTGCCTCTTCAGACTGATTTATAGATATTTAAAACATTACATCTTGCCTGAAGAAGGGGCCTGAGTTGCCTTGGAAGCTTGCATATTGTAATATTTTTGGTTAGCCAATAAAAGGTGTCATTTTGCTTGACTTCTCACTACATTCACAATGGCTAACATGGTACAACTCCCTAGTACTATAGATATTTAAAGAAATGAAAGGTACGAACAGACACTGACACCATATACACATTGTAGTGGTGCTACATAAAAAAATTCGTCTTACCTGTGTTTTGTGCTGAGTCGCGTCTTTTATGTCATTGTCCCATTTGTAAATAGTCTGCTTTTGTCTGTTTAAATGCTTTCTCCCTGGAATGAAGGGGGAAGGATAACGCTGTGAAGCCGTGACCCCTTGTAGTATTTTCCTGTCTGTACATCAGCTTCTTTCAGGTTATTTTTATTTAAAAAAAAGAGGAGAGAGAAAAGAGGGGGAGGGAGGAGAAAGGAGAGCCATTACAACATTACAAAACGCCAGTATGAATGATCACACGCATTTCTACTGCTTGCTGCTTTCAATGCTGGACCTTCAACAATTTCACCATTTCTACAAAACCCTGGGGTTCTGGAACATCCTAATACGCCGATGATAATATGGTGAGACTGTTTTTGTTCATTCAGAAAAGGAGCAATCGATCAATTTCACACGTGTTACAATTACTGCAGGACAGTTTCCAACCGGCTAAAGTTCATATTCATTAATCGTTGCCTGTTTAATTTTCTGGACTTTATGTTTGTTTCGTGTTTTTTGTGTGTTATACTTGTTTAGTGTTTGGTGTGGGGACAAGGAATAGTTTGAATCGTATGTTCATTGATTCACTTGTAATAGCGCCTTTCGCATTTTGGGTTGTGTGTTGCATTGGATTTTTTGGGAGGTTATATTGTATATTGTTCTGTTTTGTACTGTTAATATAGATCCACACCAATATTGTACATACTGTTTGCTTATTGTCTGTTTAACCATTGACTGGGGAAGAAAAAGGGAAAGGTTATTTGTAAGAAGTATGGCTTGTCTTATCTAGTGATTCCTCATTTTGCCAGGCCACAGGTCTTGGTGGTTTAGCTGCCATTCCGGGTAGATGGGTCAGCCATTACAACATGACAATAGATACAAGAGAATAGGTTCAACACCAAGTTACAGTCAGAAAATTGGCTGCTCAGAGATGACAATAATAGTATGATTTTGAAGTACAGCCTAAAATGGGAATAAAGGTTGCTCTCTTAAAGGCATTATGCAATTCAAACAAGCCAGCAAAGGTAAAATAAATAAAATACAAACAAGGAGACAAAATTCAAGTACTCAAAGATCTGGGCATGTGGGCACAAGACTGAGACAGCAAAGCTGTTGATATGCAAGTCACTCTTTGGTAGCTCCTAATAAGAGATCAACACAGGGAAGGGACGGAGACAAATATGATATGCTCAGACCATGATAAAGTCACTATGTCAAAAAACTCATCCATAACCAGTAAGTGCAAAAACAGTTTTCACTAATGGATCAATCTCTTGTCCCTGACGTCTACAAGGCTTCAGCCTTGCTAAAGAATTATTGTAATTGGGAAAAAAATCTGAGAAAACACAATGTAGTTTCTCAATTAATAGCCAGAAATATCAGTCTTAATATCAGTCAATATCATATAAGTCCGGCTGCAAGTTAGTGGCATTATGGCTGAGTCCTCCCTTTGTCCTTTTTTATCTCTATCTTATTATTTCATAAACAAAAATATATCCACAAGATTAATTAATAAAACTACTGTATGTATATGATATTAAAAAGGAATAACTGATTATTATCATAAATATTTCTCTTATCATAGAAAAAATATTTTCCCATGTCATTCTAAAAAGGTTTCTGTTTCTTATGTGTTGACTGTTTATTTGATATTACAGCACTGTGTTGAAGCATAATACCATCTGTTGATTTCCTTTGAAGTTTGCCATCTTCTGTATTCTGTTTTTAAACTGATCATATCAGAAGATGCTCAAAATTATTACTCCAATTCATAAGTACTGAATGTCATTAGTATTCTATACATTTCTCTGTTCCTATGTGTAACTATCATGACAACTGTGTTATCAGTTCCACAAGAAAATCACATTACCTTGCAAAATGCAAGCCTTGGAATGCACACTTTCAGATCTTTTCTTATTAAATATAATAAACAAAACAAAATAAAAAGAAGGAAAGGAAAGAAACTTTATAATTATTAGGAAAAATACCAACCCACTCCAAACTCCTATCCCTTCTCCACAGATATCAATGCCAGATCATACATTCAAGATATGTTATACAGTAATGTAAGAACTCTGAATGTGGATGCCTCAAAGAATGTTGTATTATCTTTCAGGGGAACACCTAAGTCAGGAAAAAGAGGATCTGCCCAAGAATGTCCTGGCAAGTAAACCAAAGGAAGTCATATCACATGAGCTTTAAAGCAGAAGCGATGTCTGATGCGAGGACAGAGTTAGCTATCTTTGTTATACACATGCATACCTATAATGTACATATTATTCTTCTTTCTCTTTATCCTTTCCCCATCTACATGGAGTTGATGTGCTTGGTAGATGGTACTTCTCCAAACAGCCTGGTCCTGTGCCTCCTCGCCAGTCAAATTCCTTTTCCTTCTATTTCTAAAATAAGTGAATGCCTAAGTCGTGGTACGCACGCAGTGAGAACCAGCATGTGAGATTACTTTGGAGAAGAATCACATTTACAGGTCTATTGTGTTGATTTGTCCTTGATGGCTATACGGGGGTCATACATGAAAATGGGGGTAAGTGTTCAGTATTGAATCTTAGTGACCTTGAGAATCTTCTGCTCCCTTTAGAGTACACCTGGAACAACTTGAGAATGAGTTCATTGCTCAAACAAAGCAATGAGTGGCAGGGTATACCACATTGGGTTCAGCCCCATGTACCACAGCACATATTGCATGAAAGGATGTGAAAGTGAGGCAAGACCTTTGAAGATGGTTAAAGGAAAACTGTTACAGTTTTTTGGGAGGAAGTGGAAAAAGTGAACTACTATGGAATGACCATCAGATTGTATAAAAAGATGTTCCAGCACCATCACCAACACTGTAGACCATCTACTGAAATGCGCATCCTTTCTTGGAGCACCAGATAACTTGAGGGAATGATATGCTATTTCATTAATCACTCCACATTTCTGCTTGCATTTGGAATCGCATGAGATTTAGAGAGCACAGACTGTTATGATCAAATGTTGTGATATTTTACATTTATTTGCTTAGAAGACGCTTTTATTCAATGTGACTTAGAAAAGAGATCAACATAATCGAGTAACATCAGTCTGGAGACTGTTTGGGATCAAGTGTTACAGGGCAAGGGTATAACATTGATTACCACAAGTGAAATACTTAAAACAAAATATAAGCTAGCTACAACTGCCAAATTTACAAATGTTAACACTCAGACAGAAATACTCCAAATAAAAGAGCCTTCAAAAAGCTTTTTAAGTACGTTGAGGGAGTCAGAGTTTCGAATCTTCGTGGATTAACAATTCACTCAAGACAAAACTCTCACACAGCATATCTCCAAGGCAGAGAGCAACATGTTGCAAAACACTACAGATCATATCACGTGGAGATCACTGATTTGTTCTCTTTTATGATCAAAAAGTGTTTATAGTGTAATACTTTTCCTAAAGCACTGACTTATATGTTTATTAAAAGCAATATAATGTACTTCTGTTCTTTTTTTTGAGAGAACTACTCATTGGCGTGGTGTGACGGTACGGGTTGGCTCCTTGCTCCCTCTTCATTTTTGGGAGTCTCTTGAACCCAACACCGTCAGTACCATAACCGAGATGAGCATGGCAGATGAGGGCAAACTAACCAAACAAGGGGATGGTGTAAAGTGCAAGTGTTTTTATTGAAATAATCAACAGTATTCAAAAAGTGCAATGCCCTAAATGTTCCATAAATAAATAATGCATAAAAACATCCAAGTGCTGGTGGAGGTTAAAATGATCAAATAAATAAATCCATTAAAGCAAGGTTCAAATTCAGGCAGAAGTCTTCTTTAAAGTTCTCAATCCCCAGTGCTTCCCTTTAAAAATTGACGCCTCTACAGCTTATCCTCCTCGGACCTTGTAGTGGGGAGAGACATCCACCAATAGGCGCAGACATCCTTCAAATTTGGTCTGTGTCCTCGCCACCAGATCCATGGAGTTCCATGGGGAACCACCGGACCCTGCTCCCATGCCCACCAGTTTTTCCAGACTCTAAAACCGCACCATCCTGCCACCGCTGTCGATCACTGGTTCCACCTGCGTAATGATCACTCCTGTTCCTTGGTTGGTCAACAGGAGTGATCCTCATGCCCCTTCCTGAGTGCTGTCCACATGCTACTTCCTGGGGCACCATTCCCGTCCAACTGCTTCTCTCTAAGCACCGGCTCACTCCTGCTCCTGCTTCTTGCCCCAATTACCTCACCAATTACCTGCAGCTGCGTGAGTGCGCCCACAGAAAACGAGCCAGCCAATGGATTTTTTTATTAAAACAGTCACCTCTGATAAACACAGGGTCCAGGAGGGGCCTGGGTCTCCTAGAATCCACCACCAGCTCCTTTGTTTTGCTGGTGTTCAGGTGTAGGTGGTTTGAGTTGCACCATTTAACAAAGTCCTTGATTAGTTTCCTATACTCCTCTTCCCACCCACTCCTGATGCAGCCCAAGATCACAGTGTCATCAGCAAACTTTTGCACGTGGCGGGACTCCGAGTTGTATTGGAAGTCCAATGTATATAGGCTGAACAGGACCGGAGAAAGTACAGTCCCCTGCGGCGCTCCTGTGTTACTGACCACAATGTCAGACCTGCAGTTCCCAAGACGCACATACTGAGGTCTGTCTGTAAGATAGTCCATGATCCATGCCACCAGGTATGAATCTACTCCCATCTCTTCATCTCATAGCTTGGTCAACCTATGCAGCTTAGTGAACTCGTTTTAAGATAAGAAGAATAACAACTTAACCTGGAGGCACCATTGAACAAAAACAACAAACACCATTTCTTCTGATAGTTCCTTCCGTTTTCGTTTTCCTACACCAAGACTGATAACTAGTTTCATCCCCACTGAAGATGTCTGTAGGCTGGGATGTAATGTGCATAGGTGTCCTATGTTCAGATGGCCTAGTCTTTGAGATCTCCATGGTGTGCTAAATATAACTTTTATTACAGTTGATTATTGACAGACTTCCCTGCCGAGCTTTGGGACCTGTTGGCAATTTAGTGTCTCAGTTCATTTTACAAAAAGCCTTCCATTCAAAGATCGTCCTAAGGAATGCTATTAACACTCCAAGCAATCAGCAATAACTTGAAGACAGTCACGTTCCCAGTTCATTTTACATAATAAACACATAATTTAGGTCTCCATTCTGAAGCTTTGCCTATTATTGTGATCCTTAAGGGACTTTAAATTAAAGGCCATTCACACAATGACTGGAATTCGAAAAGCAACTGCATACTGGTGAATGTGCCTTAGCCCTTAAGCAGTTATCTAACTACATGACGGGGAAAGAATAAAGGTAAAGTGATAAAAATCTTGTTTAAAGAATCAGCAAATTAAATCACAAGCATAAAAGAACTGATGCAAAAAATATAGTCATATATGAAATTTTCTGGGACTGTTATGTGAGTAACAACCAAACAACACAATTACATGCATTTAATTATTTTTTTCTACAGAAATTTGAAGCATATATTGACATTCTCAGCAACATGGGCATTGTTTTGTTTGATTTAATTTAATTTCATTTCAGATATAATCAATTGTTTTTTTTTAATCTGATCTCCAGTATTCTGTGATGGAATGGGCAGCATGCTTAGACCAGTGTCCAGTAGAGGACAGGCTATTACTTTTACTAATCAGCAAAAATGCTTGGTGTTTGGGAGTATATCTAAATAATGAATTCATCCATCCATCCATCCATTATCCAACCCGCTATATCCTAACTATAGGGTCACGGTGTTCTGCTGGAGCCAATCCCAGCCAACACAGGGCGCAAGGCAGGAAACAAACCCCAGGCAGGGTGCCAGCCCACCGCAGGGCACACACACACACACCAGGGACAATTTAGAATCACCAATGCACCTAACCTGCATGTCTTTGGACTGTGGGAGGAAACTGGGGCACCCAGAGGAAACACATGCAGACACGAGGAGAACTTGCAAACTTCACACAGGGAATACCCAGGAAGCAAACCCAGGTCTCCTAACTGCGAGGCAGCAGCGCTACCACTGCGCCACTGTGCCACCAATAATGAATTAATTGTTATGAAATTTCTGTGTCATTTCGTTTAAATTGTCAGTCAGCAGGGGTGGTCAGGACTTTTCAGAGCAATTGATCTTTACAGACATCTTTGGCTTTTATTGTTGTAAGGATTTACTCCAGCTATGCTCCTAATTTATTTGCCTGGAGTTGTGGTCAGAAAAATGTACCAAAATCTGGAATGAGTGTCTATGTCAAAAACTGAGCATCTGAGCGCACTAAAAGAGTGAAAGCATCCAAAAACGGAAAGTGTGCTCAGACCCCTAGGTATAGAGTTGTTTCAAAAAAAGACCTTGCTTTATTTACATATTTCTCTCTATTTATGCTTATGATCATTTTTGAGATGTTTATACCTCATTATTCTAGTACTATGTCTAGTCTGACAGGAGAATATCAACTGCATGACTAGAAACATGCACATACATGCATGTACATGCAGGAAACAGGCAACATAAAGAACTTATTTACATACAGAATTCAGTGTTTTTTAAGCCACTGGTACTGACAAATTGTAATATCCATTTTTTATGTTCCAACTCAGGTGCAGTCTTTAGAAATGTTAAAGTTATAACAGGCATGGGATTATACCTGTCTGTCACAGCGTTTTGGTTTGAAAACAACAGTGCACTTATCTCAACCATGCATCTTTGCACATTGGTGATAAACGACGACAGACTGATTGAGTGCATTTTCTTTCCTGTTTGTTACTTTTCTTATGTCTAACACTTGCTGTTTTCATAGTGATTGGCTTGTGGTTGCTGTTGTTTGGAAGGTTTTATTGTTGCAGGCACATACTGAAGCTATTCTCTGGTGTTGTATTACTCTGTCACCACAGTGGTCATTGCTGTAAATAATTAGCTGAAAAGTATTTAATCAGAAGAAGGAATGTGGAAAAAGGAGATAAACAGTCAAAACACAAGACGATGTCAAATAAGCAACAAAATGCACCAGAATCTATACTAATAAAAGGCAAAGCCCTCACTGACTGACTGACTCACTGACTGACTCACTGACTGACTGACTCACTGACTCATCACTAATTCTCCAACTTCCCGTGTAGGTAGAAGGCTGAAATTTGGCAGGCTCATTCCTTACAGCTTACTTACAAAAGTTGGGCAGGTTTCATTTCGAAATTCTACGCGTAATGGTCATAACTGAAACCTATTTTCGTCCATATACTGTAATAGACTGCAGGTCGATGGCCGTGGGAGGCGGAGTTGCGTGTTGCAGCATCATGCCTCCTACGTAAGTACGTAGAGAACAAGGAAGAGCTCCAAAGAGCGCTGAACAAAAAACACATTTCACAATTGAGAAGGCAACAAAAGATTATGAAGCGAGTGACGCATACAAGCATATTCATAAGTGCAGCTACTGCAGAAACAAAGCATAGTGTGCACCGTAAGTTTAAATTAAGTTTATAGACACGCTCCCGCTGCTGTTTGTCATGCCTATGACGAATACGGTATTCGCGAGATACAAGTTTAATGAGAAGACACGAGGTATAAACGAGACTTTGGATCACTTTGTAACGGAGTTAAAATTGCTGTAGCAAGAAACTTTTAAGTGCCGGGTCTTAGCTAACATTAAATAAACCCGTGGACATCGCAAGATCGCACAAGATAGCACGAGCACAGCTGAGAAGCTTCGATGCATGTACTCTGAGCGGCTCACGTCAACTGACTTTGCAGGACTGGAAAAGATTAAATTAAGTTCATACACACGCTACCACTAAATATTCGCAGGCAAATCCACAACTTAATACCGGGAATGCCTGTTGAACATCTTACATTCACGAGTACCGATTTGGGTGGTGAACACTTCGATGAATGAAACCTGTTATCTTTGCAACGGTTGACAAACACAGAATATAACTTGAACACAACACATCCTCCAAATACGAACCTGATTGAAAGAAATAATTATAATCAAATCCTTGATGACAGCAACACTCATAACGGTCACAAAACTATTACATTGACAATCATGTTACGTTATTTTTAAAATGTTTCCTTTTCTTAGCACAAGCACAGCTGAGATGCTTCGATGCATGTACTCCATAACGCGTTAAAAAAATAACGCATTTAATCACACTTTGCATTCCAAGCAAAGGGGAACTTTTGTCAATGCATGATTTCCTGGTACATCGATTACACTGATGCACACATCAGAGCTACAAAAATGTAAGAGTCGGAAGAAAGCGCGTTGCTAGGACTGATCGGAGGCAAATTTAATTTCAAAAGACTACCCGACGGAAGCTTTGATAAAAGCGTGGTTTTGTGCAAACTGTGCAAAAAGGAGTTTGCATACCACCGAAGCACTTCAACCTTACAGTACCATCTAAATGCAAAAAATGTTACAGCGAGCACAGAAACTGTGTATGCTGTTAGCACTAGCAGTACGAGTTCGAGTACCAACAATAGGTGTTGGCAGCCCAAACCTGATGAAATGACTGGCTTCAGGACCAAAATTAGTACGTCAACATCGGTCAAACTTACAAATTCTCTCGCAAAATGGATTGCTTTGGACTGTAGACCACTAACAGTGGTGGAAGATAGGGGGGTTAGAAAATGTGCTACAGATAGCGTCAGGTGATCCAGCTTTCCAACTGCCATTCTGAAAGACTATTTCAAGTAAAATTCAACAGCTTTATGACACTGAAAAGCAAGCAAAATTAGATGCATTACAGAAAGCGGGCTTTGTGGCTCTTACTGG
>JANRMT010027041.1:81065814-81120635 GCA_026402145.1 Polypterus bichir lapradei
AGGAAAGCAAGGTGTAAAGCTTAAGTTTAAATTAAGTTCATAGACACACTGCCGCTAAATATTCACAGGCAAATCCACAACTTAATACCGGGAATACCTGTTAAACATCATAGATTCACAAGTACCGATTTGGGTAGTGAACACTTCGATAAATGAAACCTGTTATCTTTACAACGGTTGACAAACACGGAATGTAACTTGAACACAACACATCCTCCAAATACGATCCTGATTGAAAGAAATAATATAATCAAATCCTTGATGACAGCAACACTCATAACAGTCACAAAACAATTACATTGACAATCAGGTTATGTTATTTTTAAAATGTTTCCTTTTCTTTTTCATAACTTCTTTAACACACTACTTCTCCGCTGCGAAGTGCGGGTATTTTGCTAATGCATCATATTTCTGTAATTTTTATGCCTGTTGTTCTTGATACATTGATACATTGAATGTCTTTGTCTCTGGTGAAGACCAACTTCTTTGTTATGTTTAAAGTTAGAAAAAAATTATTGAAGGTGGTTAAAGGTAAAAAAAGACTTATTGCTGTTATTGATATGCTGCCAATGTAAAGCTTAAATTTAATTTTAATTAAATAAATTTTTAATTTAAATTTAATTTTAAAGCCAAAATGGGAACTGGATATTTTTTTGTTTAGGGAATAAGAGGCAAAGGGCTGCAACGAGAGAGTAGTTAAAATGACATTTGTGCAATGTCCAAAAATAAACAAGGAGCATTGATCCCTAACCACAAAAAGAATCATGAGTTTTTAAAGTACAATGAGTGGCACATTGGCATCAAAATTAGTAATGTCACATGTAGCACAATGCAGATTCTGATGGAAACTGGAAGAAAATACAGCTACACTCATAGAAAACTACAAAATGGCAGAAGATGTGAAAAATTAACAATAAATATTAAAAATGTTTTACAACCTTAAAAAAACAGTGAAAAGTACCACAACTTCAAGAAGACATATTGTCCATGGGCACAAGGCATCATTAACTTTGCAGATGACACAATGATGGTGAGTCTCATCAGCTCACAGAATGGAGATATGGCAGTTAGCAAACTGGTGCATATGTAACAATCAGTCTCTTAATGTGCACAAAACAAAAGAGATGATTATTGACTTCAGGAAGGCCCAAGCTGTCCACACCCAACTGCACATTGAGGGCTCTACAGTTGAAATGGTCAAGAGCACCAAATTCCTTGATGTGCACTTGGCAACTTACCTTACTTGTTCAATTAACACAACCTCCATTGCCAAGCAAGTCCAGCAGCGTCTCCACTTCATTCAGCAACTGAAGAAGTCAAGCCTACCTCTCCCCATTCTCACCACATTGTTTCGGGCACCATCAAGACCAATCTGACCAGCTGCATCACTGTCTGGTTTGAGAAATGTAGTGTCTCTGAATGTAAGGTCCTACAATAGAAAGGTCATTGGGACCTCTCTGCCCTCCATTAAAGACATCATTTTAAAGACTAGAATCTGCAAAGCCCCTGGCATTGTGAAGGGCCTCTCCCATTGTCCTTCTTTGGTTTCTTCATCTAACCTCTATCTGGCAGAACTTACTGTAGCATCCAAACCAGTTCTGCCAGGTTCTGTTACAGCTTAGGCTGTCTGGACTCTGTGCTGCCCCCCTCCACTCAGATCTGGTCCAAGTAGCTTATTTATATGCAGTACTGCTGTTGTTTTTTGTATTACTAGTTGTTATTATTATTTATTTATTAATATCAATTTCAAATTTTTACTATCTACTATTTATTTTGTAGTATAGTTCTTTACCTGTCTCGCACTTGTCCTGTGGTTATGTATATGTTCCACTACAGTCCTGGTAATGTTATTTCATGCCATTGTGTGCTGCAATACTGTGAACGGATGGTATTTACAATAAAGCCACTTGACTTGACATAACTCCAGGCCATTTTAAGACAATTCTTGCATACATGCACAATCACAAACTGACAATTTCCTTTTGCCAATTAACCAAACAATACTGAGCAAAACTGTCCCTTTGGATGTTTTGCATTTGGTGATGATGTGTCAGTCCTAAATCAACGTAGGCCCCACCAAGACTGGTCTAAAAGAGGGTCAAAGAAGTTGGTCTCGTCCGATGTGAAAGATGGACATCTAAAGTGGAGCTCCACTAGCAGCAGTGTTATTTTTCATATTATTTGCTTATTATCCTGAGATATCCTGTATTTATTCAACCCAAGAGGGACTGCTACAGTATATGTAAGCATATATAAACATGGCCAACAAAAAAGGGGGTCCAAAAGAATCGAAAACTAAAGCTACATCCAAGCTAAGATCAGCACGCCCTAGTTCAAGATACGGCCTTTCAGAGACAGACCTGGATCAGATGGGCGAAAGTACAGATTCCTCGGGACCACGGTCCGCTACATCGTCGCCGGCTGAGAGCGAAAAGGGGAGCGGAGGTACGATCATGAGTGCAGATCTCGATAGCTCGCCGATCGGAGAAGATCACCTGAAACTGGAAAAGGCCTTGCAGTCCGCGGCTTCAATTACTCCACGCGAGCCGGGAGCAGCGGGGACACTGGCTACAGTAGAGCCTGCTGCTTCATATACGGTACAAGAAAGCACAATTGAAATGTCTACACTGCAGGTGATGTTCGCTGAGCTCATGCAAGATATAAGGAAAAGTGAGAAGGCTAATGAGAAAGCAAGGGTAAAGGCAAATGAAAAACTGAGACAGGAGTTGAAACAGGCAAATGAATGGCTGTGACAGGAATTGCAATTTGAGCTGCGACAAGTGCTGGGTAAAATTGAGGAGCACATTCAGGAAAACTCGGTTAAACTGAGCACACTTACTGATCAATTGAAGGATCTCAAGGAGACATTCACGACTCGGATTGAAATAGCCGAAAATTTAGCTGCCAGTGCCGAGGAAAAAGCAGTAAATGTCAGCTCCGAATTAAAAAAACTGGCTGCTTTGGAAGATGGAAGCAGAAGGTATAATGTCAGAATTGAAGGTCAGCCTGAGAATCGAGAAAGTCCAAACCCGGTGAAATTCGCAGCTGAACTTTTTTCTAAAACAATCGGGGATGACTTTTTAAAGCAGAATCTGAGATAGCAGCGACTTACCGCGTACGCGGATCAAACACTGTTAGACCCAGATCTTTTATAATTCGCTTTGAAAGATTATCATTTAAGCTAGAGGTGATGGCACTCCTCAGAGACAAGCAAGATATTATATATGAAAA
Source organism: Polypterus bichir lapradei (assembly GCA_026402145.1). Taxonomy (NCBI): domain Eukaryota; kingdom Metazoa; phylum Chordata; class Cladistia; order Polypteriformes; family Polypteridae; genus Polypterus; species Polypterus bichir. The sequence continues at coordinate 81,069,046 of JANRMT010027041.1, forward strand.
TAACCATATTCGTATCTTCCCTGACTTCTCTCCAGCAACAGCTACTAAACGCACAGCCTTCTACAACATTAAACAGCGGTTATGACAAGCCAGCGTCAAATACATCCTCTTGTATCTGGCCAAACTGAAAGTGGAATGGCAAGGTCAATTCTATGTCTTCGCTAGCAAGGAAGAAGCAGAAAAGGAATTAAGAAAGCTGATCCCGGGACTATTCTGATACATAATAGTGAGTCATGGCCGTTAATGATATAGCAAGGATTAATAATCTACTGTCTGATCTATTTGTTTAAAATGCAGGTTTTTATCACTATATATTCTCATTATTACTTAGTATTACTAGGGTGCTATTTGTTTATGTTTTATTGTACTTAATTACTTTTTCTTTTTTTCTCTTTTTTTGCCTTTTTTTTATTAGCTAATTATCTCATCTTTACCCTAAACGAGACTGTTCAACATCATACCCTTGGTTTATTGTTATTGCTATTGTTATTGCTATTATCGCATTAAGACTTATTATGCTTATTCTGGATACATTTTTAACACCATCCCCCGGGTTTATTATCTGGGTGTATTATCTTTTTTTTTTTAGACTATATTGGTAATAGATATCTCTATCTTTTAACCCTAAAACGCCGCTGCGTCAGGGCTTGTTTTGCTTTGGACGTGCTCTGTCTCTGGGTATGTCAAAGGACTGGGACTCTGTGAAGTGGGCTTTAGTCTCACTTGGGGAGGCAAAAAGGGAGGGTGGGGGTTAAGGGGGGGAGAGAAGGAGAGCAGGCTTGATCTATACCTAATCTATCCTCTTAATCTTTATAATTATAACTACCAACGTAATAATAAGCTGCATGGCAACAACTTTAGGGGAAATAGGAAATTAAGGCCGAAGCTGTCTCACTTCCAGTTAAGACTATAAAATGACATCAAAAACTCAGAATCAATGTCTCCATGATGGGACAGTTAACTTCGTGAGCTGGAATGTTAAAGGCCTGAATCACAAATTAAAGAGAAAGAAAGTACTCTCTCACCTAACAGGTCTAAACGCTAAAATAGTATTTTTACAGGAGACCCACTTACTAAGCAAGGATCAGTTCCATCTGCAAAAAGACTGGACTGGCCAAATGTTCCATTCTAGTTATACAAAGAAAACTAGAGGTGTGGGAATTCTCATACATAGAACAGTACCATTTGTAGCATCAGATGTAGTATTGGATCCTGAAGGGAGATATGTAATGGTCATGGGAGACTTATCTAACTGTAAAATGATCATGATAAATGTTTATGCACCTAATGTTGATGATAAGGAATTTATACAAAATGTATTTGCATCCATTCCCAATCTGAACAGTCAACGTTATAATGGCTGGGGACTTTAATTGTATTCTAAATCCACTTTTAGATAGGACCTCTTCCACAGGGGGAACGGCATCTAACACCGCAAAGATAATTACAAAGTTTATAACTGATCACAACTTATCAGACCCCTGGAGGTTTTTAAACCCAAATTCAAGAACATATTCTTTCTACTCACCAGTACATCATTGCTACTCACGGATTGATTACTTCTTTATAGACAATAACTTCTTGCCTATGATTAAATCTTGCAAATATGATGCTATTGTTATTTCTGACCATGCACCTTTGGTCTTGGAGCTAAAATTACTAAGCCCCATACACTCACCCCACAGATGGCGCCTCAACCCGCTTCTATTAGCTGATGAGAATTGTACGGAATTTATATCCAAACAAATCAAATTCTTTCTAGAGACAAATACATCTCCCGAGATCTCTGCAGGAATACTCTAGGAAACTCTCAAGGCCTTCTTAAGAGGACAGATTATCTCATATCTTTCCCACAGAAATAAATCCGAAGCCAAGAAAGTAGCAGAGATAAAAAGTGAAATTACTAGAATAGATGAAGAACACGCCAGACAACCAAGCGAGACTCTACATAGGAAAAGGCAGGCTCTACATTCAGAATTAAACCTCTTGACAACTAAAGAAACTGAACAACTAATCTATAAATCCAGACATCATTACTATGAACATGGAGAGAAAGCTAACAAGCTTTTAGCTCAACAAATTCACAAGCAAGAAGTGCGCAACGCAATCTCAGTAATCACCAACGCGAACGGAGATAAAATCGTCGACCACAAAAATATAATGCACACTTTCAGAGACTACTATAAATCCCTATATACTACTGAGTTTAAAGAAGACAATACACAATCTAATGCATTTCTGGATACATTACAGATACCACAAATAGACACTTTTAGTGCGGAGGAACTTGATAAACCTCTGGCGTTATCAGAATTACTGGATGCTATAAAGTCACTCCAAGGCGGGAAAGCAGCAGGCCCTGATGGCTACCCTGCAGAATTCTACAAGAAATTCTCCGCTCAGCTAGCTCCCCTCCTATTAGCAACATTTACAGAAGCCAGAGATAACCAATCTCTTCCTCAAACCTTTCGCCATGCACTAATCACCATTTTTCCAAAACAAAATAAGGACTTATTACAATATGCATCATACAGACCAATTTCACTTCTGAATAACGACGTTAAAATACTCTCTAAAATCATAGCTAGAAGGATAGAGAAAGTGCTCCCCTCGGTAATATCACAAGACCAAACTGGATTTATTAGGGGCCGACACTTATCTTCAAATCTTCGATGCCTGTTTAATGTAATATACTCACCAACTAAATCAAACACCCCAGAAATATTATTATCACTGGATGCAGAAAAAGCATTCGACATGATTGAATGGAAATACCTTTTTACTACATTGGAGAAGTTTGGGTTTGGCCCGAACATTTGTGTATGGATTAAATTACTGTATACTAACCCAGAAGCTTCAGTTTGCATCAACAACATTTGCTCAGACTATTTTAAACTAGAACGTGGTACTAGACAAGGATGCCCCTTGTCACCACTGCTGTTTGCAATTGCCATGGAACCACTGGCAATACATTGTCGAAATACTGATCAGATAAAGGGGATTAGCAGAGAAGGACTGGAACAGAAAATTTCATTATATGCAGATGATATGGTACTGTATATATTGGATCCAGAAAATTCTGTACCTGCAGTCTTAGCAGCACTCACAGAATTTCAAAAGATCTCTGGTCTCAGAATTAATCTGAATAAAAGTGTACTCTTTCCTGTGAATTCTCAAGCATATAATATTAGATTAGATACCCTACCTTTTATCATTGCAGAACAGTTTAAATACCTAGGGGTAAACATCACAAGTAAACATAAAGCTCTATATCAACAAAATTTCGCTGTCTGCATGGAAAAAAATAAACAAGACTTGCATAGATGGTCAACCCTTCATCTCACACTAGCTGGAATAATTAACACTGTTAAGATGAATATTCTTCCTAAACTCCTCTTTTTATTTCAAAACATTCCAATATACATTAATAAATCATTCTTTAGGCAATTAGATTCAACAATAACCTAATTTATTTGGAATTCAAAACATCCACGCATCAAAAGAGCGACCCTACAAAGACAAAAGGCAGAAGGCGGCATGGCTTTACCTAACTTCCAGTTTTATTACTGGGCAGCAAATATACAGGCGATAAGAACCTGGACACAAACAGAAGAACATACACAGGCTTGGTCCGTAATAGAAGTAAAATCCTGCAGTACTTCTTTGTATTCCTTGCTCTGTGCTCCAATAAACACACGTTATCGGCAATATACCAATAACCCAATTGTGCTCCACTCACTTAGAATCTGGAACCGATGTAGAAAGCATTTTAAGACGGAGAAGCTTCTATCTGTGGCACCTCTGCAAGAGAACCACCTCTTTCAACCTTCGCAAACATATGCAGTTTTTAATATCTGGAAAAAATTTGGAATTAACTTGCTTAGAGATCTTTATATAGACAACGTCTTTGCATCCTATGAACAATTACATTCCAAATTTAACATTCCAGCTACACATTTCTTTCACTATCTTCAAGTCAGGAACTTTGTTAAACAGAACCTTCCAGATTTTCCTCATCTTGCACCTTCATCCATGCTGGAAAAAATATTGCTCAATCTCAAGGACTTAGACACCATCTCTACAATATATAAAATCATTTTACAATCCCTCCCTTTCAAAGATCCAAGAGGACACTGGGAAAAAGATCTCTCAATCAATATATCAGAAAAGGAGTGGAAAGTAGCAATGCAGAGAATTCACTTGAGCTCCATATGCGCAAAGCATACAATTATACAACTCAAAATTATATATCGAGCACATCTGTCTAGACTAAAACTCTCCAAAATGTTTCCAGGGCAAGATCCAACCTGCGAACGCTGCAACCAAGTCCCAGCCTCACTGGGTCACATGTTCTGGGCCTGCTCCAAATTAACATTATTCTGGACAAAAATTTTTAATTACCTTTCAGACAGCCTTGGTCTCACAATCCCTCCTAACCCATTAACAGCTGTGTTTGGGGTTCTTCCAGAGGGGTTTAAAGTAGAGAAAGACAAACAAACTGTGATTGCATTCACTACACTTTTGTCACGCAGACTTATCCTGATAAACTGGAAGAACCCAAACTCTCCTCTTTTAAGTCAGTGGGAAACTGATGTGTTATACTATTTGAAATTGGAAAAAATCAAATACTCAGTTAGAGTATCCGTACAGACTTTTTTCAAAACATGGCAGGATCTAATCAGTAATATTCTAAAATAAGCTCATAAAGCCCAGAGAATTTATTAATTTAGGTATGTTTACAAGCCTTAAATTTCACGCCGTTTGGCTTGCTCTCTCTCTCGGGGTGGGGATCGATCTGTTTTTAACTTAATTTTTCTTTTTGTAAAAACTTGATTGCTCTGTATGGATTGCAATAAAATTAATAAAGTATTAAAAAAAATAAAAATAAAAGAGGGTCAAAGATTTTTTTTATCTTAACACCTCAGCATGCAGAGCTTCATGCATGGAAACTATTGAATCAATGAGAAATTACTGAACATAAAATCTTCTGGGAGCAGATTATACATTTGTCAATGTCAGTTCTTCATTATATATAGTACTGTCTTTATTATATTTAATATCTACTGAGCAATATATTGTACATTTATTAGCACTATCCTAATCTGTCTAGGTGCTGCATTATGATGCCTCTTTTTCCTTCTGTGACTGGCATGTCCCAAATGCCCCGTGGGTATGTTTTATTGCAAAACCACATTAGGGGCACTACTTGAAGGCAGCTCTATTAAATAGAAATTTGAAAGATAACTAGATGTCCAATCCTCTTTTTCATTATAAAGATCTGAATTTAATTAATAACTATCTCACTAAGTGGTACATATTTAATCGGTTTTACCTAAATATCATTGTATATGGCAATATTCACAATGAACAGCATTCTAAATCCAATAACATACAATTTTGATGCTATTAGTACTGATTGTAATTTCCTACTCACAGTGATGGCTTTTAATGACATAGAGCTTTTACATGATGCTGGCTGTAAACCTACATGTGTGTGCTGCCTCCATCTTTTTTTACCCATCATCCTGTCACTATAAATTAAAGAGGTCTCCCTGTTTTTGACCTTGTCTGTCTGAGTTTGCATTTAGTGGGCCTTCTTTGACCAGTTGCCAGAGTAATGATTGCCCCTCTAACAAAAGAAATGACCATTCTTTTTAAGGGCTATATCATTAGTTACATCTCATTAGCACTCAGCCAATCTTCTGTCTCGGTCTAGTCCATATCTTGAAAAAAACCTGTTAAGACAATATAATTACCAGTCATTATATTTCAATTGTGATTGCAGTTCTTCAAAGATTAATTACTTTTTAAGATATGCTTTATACCTTACATCATCAGAATGATGCAGAACAGACATATTAGGAAATCCAGTGCTCCCACATACCACAAAGCACAGGAGTGAAGGTCATGAAGAGCTTTTCATAAAGATGATTCTTCTTACATTATCAAGTGATGTAGCTGAAGCAGGCAGCAGAATGGACTTCACCTGATTAGTGGATGGATAAAGGCAAGACATTGTTTAAGCATCAAAGAAACATGCATGCTATGCGGACTCAGCTTCATTTCATTCCTTACCTGCTGTCATGGACAACATCAGGCAAATGACATGCAGTTGTGCTGGACACAATGTACGTCCTTTATAAGGCAGAGCAAGGCAGTCCCACCCACCACACAAACTTTTATTAGCTCTGGTGTACTTAATGTGTGACTCTGATAGCCATGAAGTCCTACACACATTTACAACTTTCCTTCCAGAGCAACAATGTCTAGTTTTGTAGTTTAGATTTCTCCCAGAATGCAAAGCATTAACTAGCATGCACATTCTACTTCTGCGGCTTCCATGTTACTAACTAGAAACATTTTCCAGTTAAAGACATTTTATTGAACCATGTTACCTTTCCACAAAAACACTTGTCTTTTGCTAGTATTCTTGTATTGGGTAGCTGGTTCTTTATCTTCTCTGAATTTGTATGAGGTGAATGTTAAGCTAACTGCCCTATAGGTATTAGTCTCTACCTAAATACCTTCTTCATAGACATCAGTGCCTCTCTAGTTGAAATATACACTATTCAGGGTGATCCAGATGCCATTTGTTTAAAATTGCTTCCCAATATCCTGTTATCCTTTGCTCATCTATTATTTATCAACCACTAATGACGTGAATACACTTGACTTGAGCATTCATAGTTTTCATCCTCTTTCTCTCTACGTTTAGCATTCGTTTGCTCAGAGGTTGATGCGCTTGTTGCTTCCTAAGCAGCTCTTCTTAACTCCACCCTAGTGACCCGCTTCTTCTCCTCTTTCGTCTGCATCTTTTTGCGTTAAAACTGATTAAGTCAGTGTTTGTGTTGCAATTACTTAGTACGTTTTCTATTTTTCACTTATGCTGGCACTTAAGTTTTCAATCTGCCTCAAGAATGATTTAAGATATGAAGAGGTAGGGGAAGTGACAGCGTAGGTGGTAGGGAATGAGAACAGTGGCAGTGCAGTGCATGCTGGCCAGCGCCGAGAGTTGATTATACAATAAAATAAAATAAAAATAAAAAGAGGAATAACCTTGGAGGTCATTCATCACCCCGAAAGCGGATAGTAGATGTCACGTATTATGTGTCTACCAAATTTCAGGTCAATAGTTCACACAGTTTGCGAGCTACAGGTGATTTAAAACCCTGGACTGACAAACGGAAAGCCATGGTAGCGTATTATATACAGAAGAATGACTAGGCTGATTCCAGGATATCAGGGAATGAGTTATTACAATTATGGAGAGAATTAGTACAGTGGATCGAGACTGTTAATTTACAATGGGTCCATCACAAACACGGGGACACAGTTGGAAACTTGTTAAGGGTAAATTGCATACAAACATTAGGAAGGTTTTCTTCACACAGAGAACCACAGACACTTGGAATAAGCTACCAAGTAGTGTGGTAGACAGTAGGACTTTAGGGACTTTCAAAACTAAACCTGATGTTATTATAACAGAATTAAGTGGATAGGACTGGTGAGCTTTGATGGGCTGAATGGCCTGTACTAGTCTACATCATTCTAATGCAAATATTGACTTTAAGGGTGGAATAGTTATACAATGTTTTGTGTTTTAAATTTGTAATTAATTTATACCACTTTACTGTGGGATGTTTTTATTAAAATGTCTTCTTCTCTTAATCGGTCTCAAAAAGCCAAAATAAATTCATTGTGATTCAGTGTTGCATAACAATAAAATAGGAAAACTTCCAGTACAGTGAATATTTTGTATATTCGCCTTGAGCATGGGAAAGGCGCTATATAAATAAAATGTATTATTATTATATTGTTATGACAGTTACAGCTGGTTAGACAAGACATGGTGAAAGTATTCAGAAATTTGAATTCTGAATATTCTTTAAATGAAAGGTTTTACTATAGCAACGGCACCCTTCTTGTTTTTAGGAATGTGCAAGAAAAGTCCATTGATGTGAGGATCATTTCTTCATATTCAGTGCTAGGATCCCACATCACTTTTTCAGTTTTGATTATTTATGACCGCAGCATAGCCCAGGTTAACTCATATAAATATCTGAGAGATTGTATACAGCAGATGCTAATTAATATTAAGTGTACAGGTAGACAACAGCTGTTCAACCCTGTGAACCAAAAAACAATGCTTCTTTCATACCATAAAGTAAAAGTGACTATGATCTGTTACAGTAATTTAGCCTTTTTTGAAACCTTCGACTCTAAACCTTAAGTTCAAAATTCATTGTCCAACATGGACAGCCATGAAAATCAAAGCAATTCCAGACAGCTAGTATTAAAATAGGCTATCCTTGTATGTGCCGAGAAAGTTCTACACGTTTATACTTACTTTTGTTATCTAATGTTATTACATTATATTTTATATCAGTTTTTTTTTTAAGTTTTACTGTCTCTTAGTTTGAACATAGTGGCAATGACTTACTGGCTAATTCATCATGTAGCTCTAGGCCATGGATCCTTTACCAACTTATCATAATTTTAAAAACCAGAAGTCGTATCTCAACACCTTTCTTTTTGAATCATGAATGTGAAGGAGGAATGAGAGAGAGAAATTGACGGTGACGTGAGCCAGTCCTGGAAGAGTAACATGCCAAACCGTAAGAGAATATTCAGTAGTTGGATTTAGGAAAGTGTTTAGATCAGTGATAATTTGGAAAGATCTGAAACTCAGCAGAAGTGTGCCTCAGAGCAATGCTGGGATAATTCAGAATCAGTTTTCGGAAATGGATCCTGAATACAACATTTGGATGCAATGCCAATGTATATTAGGACTTCACGTGAAACATATGAAATATATAAAAAATTCAAAATTGGTGTATAAGTGTTTAAAACGTGTATGTTTGTGGTATTGTATTGTGGTATTGTTTGTGGTATTGCCCAGAGGGGACTGGGCGGTCTCTTGGTCTGGAATCCCTGCAGATTTTATTTTTTTTCTCCAGTCGTCTGGAGTTTTTTTTTTGTTTTTTCTGTCCACCCTGGCCATCGGACCTTACTTATTCTATGTTAATGAATGTTGACTTATTTTTATTTTTTATTGTGTCTTCTATTTTTCTGTTTTTTCATTTTGTAAAGCACTTTGAGCTACATTTTTTTGTATGAAAATGTGCTATATAAATAAATGCTGTTGTTGTTGTTGTATCTCAGTGGTTGTTATCAATGTATTTGTCTTACTCCAAAGATTCTGATTCCTTCAGTAGATCTGGAAATGCTGACGACTGACAGTCTAATAGCACTGAAGGAATCCTAACATCAGACAAAAAGGATGAAAAAGAGTGATGATGAAGAGTGTGAGAAAGAGACAGACAGAAGGAGCGAAAATGAAAGTTACATAACTAAAACAAATTCATTACCTTGGATTCCAAGAGGAAGCAATAATGCCCCAAGATGGAAATTTAGATGGAAGAAATAAGCCTAGCTGAAAGGCACTTCTTGTTATCAGAGCTGTATTTCTCATAATCCATCAGCGGTTATCAAAGTGTAAGATGTTAGTCCTCTTTATAGTTGGTTGTAACTTACAGTTCCAAAGGAGATGTTAGCTCAGCCCCAAGTTTCACATGCTGTAACAGAGAAATGCTTTTCTAATTTTCTGTTTTTTATTTCCTTTCACCCTCCCAGTTTGTCAGAATCATGATTTACTAGGAGGTTTCAGCTCTCCTGGCAATACCATAAATCAGCCGTATGTGCGTCATTTGTGGGGAAAACATTTGCATGAAAACATCAAAACAATTCATTTGCATACTTTCAGACAACATAAAATATTAGCAAAAGTATTAGCAACTGCAATCAACATATTAAAAGGCTGACATCAAGCATAATATCCTGCATCCCTATGCAATTAAAAAGTGCAAATGAACAGCAGCAGTTGCACCGTTTATTTAAAAGAAAATTAGCATTTGCCAGTTCAGTTACAGGCTAGCCAGGCATTTGTCTTGTACAGTTTTTGCTTTTATTCATTTTTCTTCAATTTGCTTGAACGATGTGCATGACACATTGGAAGGAAAGGCACACATTTTTTGTGTATCCCTCACAGATGTTCACAAGCCCCAAGAACTAATGCCTACCTCAAGTGAAATTAATTTTTCAAAGGTGTGCATCACTCATACCAGGCCAGATTAAAAAGTCAAATTAAGTTAATATATATGTGATGTAGAAAGAAACTGGACTAAGCAGAGAAACCTGGAAACATACAAGGAAAACATTTAAACCCTGAAAGCTAAATATCTGGGCCACATCTTCTGAGCCATGTGTCCACCTAGTTAAGAAATAGGAAGAACTTACAGAAATCTCTTCCACTTAGTCCTTGAAGCTGCATCACAAAAACCCTGAGGTGCACACCTTGAGTCCCCGACATATCAGCCTCATATAGTAGTCAATGACAGCTTGATTGATTGAATAATTTCAGAACTTTTTATTTTTCCTGTTTGTATAAATATAACCAGTTCCCTGATGTGATATAACCTACTTTTGCTAATATCTCTATCTCCTTAATTCATTCTTTCTGTGCATATGTGCATGGAGACATAATGATGTCAACTTGACTTCAATCCAGATGACCACACATGTCCAGAAAATTACTTGCACACATCCATATCCGGGCAGACTTGTCTAAAATCACAGTGCATGTGCTGCAAATGAGACACACACACGTAAACAAATAAAGGCACGTAAGAGGTGAAACTATACGGGAATGCTTATCACTATAGACAACAGGATTATAGACACATTATTGAGTCATTATTATCTTATATCTAGAGAATAATTACTTTTTTACTTGTATATGGTAATCAACATGCAACTCGTTGCCACTCTCCTCTGACATGATAAATGACTGCGACAACTTCACCTTCAAAAGTCAGCCTTCCTTATCTGTCAAGAGCAAGATCTTCCATTCTCCTTCTGTGCAACTGGAGAATGGAATTTTTTCTAACTTTCATGAGGAATTGGGCTCAGTCGTCATCTCACATATTTTAACAGCAGGTAGGATTAATTCAACACCAGTCACATGCAGTGTCTTGTTTATTACTAGGTGGAGAGACATCAAAAATGACCATTTTCTGACATTGTCTTCATTTTATTTATACACCCCTTTTTATGTGGTGGTTGTGAGGCTAAGGATCTGCGTTGGTATCTGGAAGGTTGCTGGTTCAAATTCTGTTACTTCCAGAAGGGATTTTACTCCACTGGGCCCTTGAGCAAGGTCCCAACCTACAATCGCTTCGGGGCGCTGTACAATAAGCTGACCCTGTGCTTTGACCCCAAGGGGTATGCGGTACCTACATTTTATTGTACCTGTGTAATGACGATATAATTGACTCATTATTATTATTATTATTATTATTATTATTGTGTTGTAGTCATCTATTTTTTTTGGTTAATTTCTTGGCTTGTCATGAGGTACTTTTTCCGGTTGGTAGGCTTCATGGATTTGAGCGCTGGATGTCTCATTGCTGCCTTCCATAAACCGGAATTCTGTGTAGCTTTCAACATATTTTTTTTTAGTTATGTGTTCTCTTCATGAGACTCTTCCAAGTACTTAATTTTGTCACATACCCATTCAGCTTCCCTGCCACCCTCCATTTATATGTAAACAGCATTTTTCCAGCCTTTTTGAGCCTACTGAGCAGGTTTCCATTTTGGTTTTTATTCAACTTTACAGCAGCCGGGTAGAGACATTCTCAAATTTGGTGCTTTATTTGTTTTTTTTTTTGGCAGTAGCCATTGTATTGTTTATCTATGCAGCCTGCCAATCCTCACTCTAGGTAGCTGCTGTAAATCAAGTGTTTCATTTAAACTGCTTTGAGCAAGTGTGTTTAATCTTCGCAACATTATTATGACATCTACTCACTAAGAATTGTAATCAAATTGTCACCCAAAATAAAGAAATTGTAGTGGAGTAAATGATGGAAAATATCAGAGGGTTACACAAAAGAAAAGTGTGAACACTCACAAGGCCTAAACCAGCAGGAGCAACTATTTGGCCTCATTTCAAAAATTAAGTGTCAAAAATTCTTATGTAAAAAATGGAACAAAAAGTCCTGTCTTCCTAAAAATGCTTTATCTTATTAAATTGCTAAACTGAGAATTTTTTTAGACAATATCCATAGACATGTACGGTGAGCATACTGCACTACCATAGTGGCCATATGATGATGTTAAGTCAGTGGGCATGTAAAAGCAATGGATTCTGCTACTACATACAAAATGGCTGTGGTTGGGAAACCACTTTAGATTTAATGAATCTCTCAAGGGAACAGCCAAGCAAAATGACATCTTTTATTGGCTAACTAAAAATATTACAATATGCCAGCTTTTCAGGCAACTCAGGCCCCTTCTTCAGGCAAGATGTAATACAGAAACTGGAGTTCCCTGTGTTTATATCCACACACTAGGACAAGAAACAACATTGGTAAATCTTTAAATGGCTTTTCTCTACATTCATAATGGCTAACACGGTACAACACCCTAGTACTACATGACCCTCACAATAAAGTTTCAAACAAAATGAGGATATTATAATGTCACTATCATAATTATAAAATAAATACATCTCAAGAACACACCAACAATAATAGAAAAATTGAATATAAAATTCCAGAACAAACCCAAAAAAGAATGTTCAGCACAAAATAATGATGGAAAACAAACTGTAGGATTCTAAATCTAAATCTGGTCTTTCTAAAGAATGTTGAAGGGCAGACTGGGGTCAAATGCTGCATTCACATGGGTTCTTGCCCGGCTGGCACGCATCCACGCTGGGAGGACCGGGGAAGCAAGCGTGGCCAGAGCATTACCTTCCCTGGGACACTAGATGGCAACCCCCCTGGGTTGCAGTGGTGCCTCAGACTCCCGCAGGGCTTCATGGGAGTTGGAGTGTGATGCAGCCTTGCTGGGATCCACAGGCACAGCCGGGGGGCGCTGCAGCAGGATCTGCTAAGCCCTTATGGGCAGTTCTTCCACCACACCCGAAAGTGCTGCCGGAAACGAGTAATCAAGCACGTGAAGCACTTCCGGGTGCATTATAAAAGGAGCCAGCAACCACTACTTGGGGAGCCAGAGTCGGGAGGAGGAGCGATGAAGCTTGACTAGAGTAGTGGACAGGAGAAAAGTGAAAGAGAAGGAAGATACTTGTGGTATTGTGCTGTGCTTGTTCATGAACTGTGTTATACTTGTGGGGAATTGTTTCCCACAAGAGAAAAAAGAAAAAATAAACCTTGTGTGCCTTGAACTTATGTCCCACGCTTGTCTGTGTCGGGTTCAGCTGGCGGTGCCAGCCTGTGCAAGTTTCCGAGTCAGAAATTCCTTGAGAATGCACTACAAAATCTACAGTCTGGACAATCTGAAGAAACCAAAGCTACCTGAATTTTGTGAGTTATAATATGATGCTGGCCCTTCATCTTAGTCAATGGCATAAGATAAAACACATTTTTGATCATATTGCTTTTGGAATGAATTGGTAAACATTTAATATATATATATTTTGTTTGTTATTTCCATGATCTGTCCCATAATGTTAATAAGACAAAAAAGTTGATTGTGGACTCCAGAACAAAGGCATGAACATCCCCCACTACATATCAGTGGCTTTCCTGGAATCTCAATAACACATACTAGGCCAAGAAAGCTCATTAGAGCAGCGTTTCTTTAAGTATTTGCGACCCAAGTTTTCATAACAGTTTTATTTGCGCCCCCCCTAACATTTTTTTGAAATGTAGATGCATATTTTATTATACCTTCTTAACTTTTATCGACATTTATCTAACTCTATATTTATTGTTCTAGTATCAGAAAGTAGTTTAACTTAATTTGTTTTGGTTTCAACAGATTTTTTTTTCATATTTTTGATTCTTGTTTTCTTTTTTTCACATCTTCGCGCCGCCCTTTTTGTTACTTCACGCCCCCCTAGGGGGGCCCACCACACAGGTTGAGGATAGAGGATACACTTCCTTAGGGGGCTGAAGCGAGTGAGAATCCCTCCTCCCATTATTATCACCTTCTACCGGGCACTATTGAGAATGTCCTGATGAGCTGCATCATATCTTGGTTCGGAAACTGCAGTGTGGTGAAGAATGGTTGAGGGGGTGATTGGGTTCTCTCTTCCCTTCACTGAGGACATTTTTAATGACAGATGCAAGAAAGTCCTCTTCATTTTGAGGGACTCCTCAGACCCCTCTCATAGATTGTTGGCTCTCTTGCCATCTGGTAGGAGATATTGCTCCAGAAAATCAAGAAAGGACAGAATGTGCAATAGCTTCTTTCCACAGGTAACAAGACAGCTAAACTCTCTGTAACATGCACAAAACAAGCCAGTTTTTATATATATAGTTATTTACTTTTAACCATAGTATTTAATTGACTATTTTATAATTTTAACTCAGGTATTGGTTGGACCTTTGTGAATTCAGCACTGTTCTTATGGTTTACTTTTTTTTGTGGTTTTACCTTTCTTTTTTTCATCCCACTTGAATTCAGCAAAAGCATGTTAAATAGAAAATCAAACTACCTAAACCAAACACACAGTCAGTTAACAAATAAAGGTACAGTATTTTCCTAATGTTAAATCATTATATTGTCTTCTATGGGTGCAGTGGGTAGTGCTGCTGCCTTGCAGTTAGGAGACCTGGGTTCGCTTCCCAGGTCCTCCCTGCGTGGAGTTTGCATGTTCTCCCCGTGTCTGTGTGGGTTTCCTCTCGCAGTCCAAAGACATGCAGGTTAGGTGCATTGGTGATTCTAAATTGTCCCTAGTGTGTGCTTGGTAGTGTGTGTGTGTGCACCCTGCCCGGGGATTGTTTCCTGCCTTGTGCCCTGTGTTGGCTTGGATTGGCTCCAGCAGACCCTCGTGACCCTGTAGTTAGGATATAACGGGTTGGATAATGGATGGATGGATGTCTTTGACCCAATATATGGATGCCAGATCATGAGCAGACCCACCTTTTATAATAATGATGAGACAATATCACATGTGGCATCTGTAGCAATAAGCAGTTACAGCAGCCATGCCAAAAAATACACAACATGGCTAAACATTAAAACAAAACACAAGCATGATGTCATCATGAAAATAATATTAATTTAATATTAATAGACCTTTAATCTGATAGGTACCCTCTAGAATCCTTAACTGTTCTCTTTTCATATGTTCCCATTTTTACATCATTTGTATGGTTCTGAGATCCTTTCCAGTGAGCACTCTTTGGAGACCCTTGTTGTCTCTACACCCTCATTGAACAAAAACGGTGTAACAGTTTCCAGAACTGTTTTATTCCTGATAATTCTCTTCACCTGTAAGTCTGGGGATCTCCTAGGAGCTTTCCTTCAGTCCTCCACCTGCTTCCTATTCCCTAGTGGACCATCTGCACTGTTAAACAAAGGGTATTTCCTCTTAATGTGGTCTGTGACGTGTTCCTCTCCAGTCCAACACTATTCTGTCACCATATGTTCTCTTAACACCCCTTTATAATATGTGCACCGTACAGTAAGCACCTACAAATTAATGGATCTTACTACCTGTGTCCACATTATCGGAATCCTGCTTTTAATTTACAGCATGAGCTGCCAAAAGACCAAAAGTGCCTGCTTTCTGCGTAGTCATTTTCAAATAAGATTCAAGAGCAACTGCTAAGTTTTGATTGTAAGAGTGGAATTTATTACAATTTTGTTAAAATAATGAATGTTCTGTTTGGAGACTCCCCTAAGCCTGGCGTCTCCACAGTGCTCATTCAGAAGCCAGATCCCCTTGAGATTTCATCCTGACTCCATTTTCCAAGCATGAAAAAGAGCAAGAGGCAGCAAACAGAATTGAAGAGTAGTGGCACTCAATCCTAGGGGATCAGGATTTATGAGTTTTTGTTTCACAAGAGCATCACAGTGCCAAACTGCTGCAGGACACTATCCATAATTAAGGGAAAACTAATGAATTGGCAGCTCAACACCGATGATCATTCCTACTTTCTCCCTACCTTTGTGTGTTGTGGGGGCTTTCACCTTTTTTGTTGCAGCTATTCTCCTTCACTAAACTAAGAGACTTCACCAATGCATTTTACTGAAAATAGCTAATTTAAAAAATCAGACCAACAGGACAAAAAAACAGAAGAAACCTACATCCCTGCTTGTCTTATCTCCTGAAGCACAAATCCCAAAAGTGTTTTCATTCCAAATCATTTTCTATTGCATTTTTTAACTGTGTGTTAAACAG
Organism: Polypterus bichir lapradei; assembly: GCA_026402145.1. Lineage (NCBI taxonomy): Eukaryota > Metazoa > Chordata > Cladistia > Polypteriformes > Polypteridae > Polypterus > Polypterus bichir. Next base: position 81,085,256 of record JANRMT010027041.1, read on the forward strand.
AAAATAGAGATTATTCACTTTGTCACTAGCTAGAAATAAAACTCACATATTCACAATAATGTCCCTGTTTTCAGCTTTTTCTGGCAGACCAGTCATATTTTTCCAAGCATATCAACTCGTTCTCATTATCACTGTCCATGCTGCCACATTTTGAATCTTTAGATCCAACTGTTATCTTCTACATCTCTAATTCAGAAAAAAAAAACAGAGAGAGGAGTCAGTTCCCTGACCTGGATGAAGCTCTTCTATTCTTTTTGTGATCAAATTTTTATTGATAAAATGAAAGAAAGAGTACAGTAAAAGGAAACCAACAATGACCAATTTGGGGCCTATATAAGAAGAAGAACAAGAACAAAAACAGCCCTCCACCAGTGAGAAACCACCCCAGCCCACCCCATTAGAAACTACTAACTAAACAGAAACAAAACAAAAAAATAGTCCATGGGTAAACTGGCACACACAAGAGCGAGTGGCAAAGTAAGGAAAACAAATAACTACCTGATGGAGCAACCCCAACCAGATCTTTATTAACTGATCAGTATGAATCCAGTTGTGGATCGCAAAGCTAGAAGCAGAACCAGAAGAGATATTGATCCGAGATATGGAAAGTTCAAAAAACGGTAAGACTGTCAAATGGAGACTTCCAGATTGCAGGAGAAACAAGGGCAGGAGTTTCCCAATGAGAGGCTGAAAGCAGCTTTTTGTAGTTGCAATGGGATAAAGAAAACAAAAATAAGAAAAGAGAAGAAAGGTCTAGGAGGAGAAGAACTTGAGGGGATAAAAGGAATGGGAAGAGAAAGAATCTTAGAGAGGAATTTTGCCATATAGTACCAGAAAGCCACACTCTCACAATGTGGATGAAGGTGCTAGGGACTTTAAGAGGGCAAAGGTTACATAGGGAATCTTGGTTCTAGTCTCATTAGATGACATTTCCAGGGAGTAAGCTACAATTCTATGGACAGAAATGAAGCTCTTCAACCATGAATGCATGGAGGAAGCTATCAGCTGCCTAATTGCCCTTACCAGATTCTTCTTCTGTTTTTGGTTTTCCTCTTGTCAGCTTAATTGGTGATTCAGAATTGGCCCAGTGTGCAACAAATGTGCCCAGTCATGGATGGGCATCCTTAACACCAAGACTTACACACAGCATAGGCTATGCCCCCCACCGCCGCCAAACTCATGACCATAACTGGACAAACCAGATACAGAAAATGATAGAATGAATCAGTCATTAATTGATCAGTCATTTATTGATACATCCTAACTCACATTAATTCAGTGTTGGAGGAAGATGAGTTCCATTCCTGGGTTGCTAGGTTTCACAGATTGGCCACCATTTCGAGCAACCAAAAAAAAGATATTAAGAAACTAAGAAAGATAAAAAAAAAGATTAATTTAAATTAAATTAGAATTATAGATATATAAACCTGTGTAATATAAACATTTCTTCTTATATCATATGCTACCATGGCTGTCTGTTTGTCTGTCCAGGATTTTAATTCACTTGTAGCTCACAAACCATTTGACCTATTGACCTGAAATTTCGTATACATATACTATGTGACCTCTACTGTCCGTTTTTGGGTGATGATTTTTATTACTCTTTTCATTTTTATTTTATTTTATTATAGAATCAGCTCTTGGCAGAGGGCAGCAGGGTGGCTGTGCAGCACATGCATACGGGCACTGTTCTCATACCCTACCACCTTTGCCATCACTTCCCCTACCTCTTCATATCTTAAACCATTCTTGAGGTAGATTGAACACTTAAGTGCCAGCTTAAGTGAAAAATTAAGAAAAATGTACTAAGTAATTGCAACACAAAAACGGACTTAATCAGTTTTAATGTGAAAAGATGCCAATGGAAGAAGAGAAGAAGCGGGCCGCTAGGGTGAAGAAAAAAAGAACTGCTCAAGAAGAAGCAAGCGCATCAACCTCTCAGCAAACGAATGCTAAATGTACAGAGAAAGAGGATGAAAACTGTAAGTCAAGTGTGTTCACTGCACAGTATAGTGCAGTCCACCGTTACTGGTATGCAAATAAGTACATATATAGAAGAGAACATATATAAAATAGTTACGGAATAATCACAATAGTACACAAATATACACGATTCAAATACTCGGATTCAGGTGACAATTACAGATTGTATTCATAAAAGGTGGTATAGATAGATAGATAGATAGATAGATAGATAGATAGATAGATAGATAGATAGATACTTTATTAATCCCAAGGGGAAATTCACATAATCCAGCAGCAGTATACTGATACAAAAAAAAACAAACAATATTAAATTAAAGAATAATAAAAAATGCATGTAAAAACAGACAATAACTTTGCATAATGTTAGCATTTACTCCCCCGGGTGGAATTGAAGAGTCGCATAGTGTAAGCAAGGAATGATCTATGCCAGGTTGTCTATAAAAATTTAGAGAGCATTTTTAACCAGATATTCAATATAAAAATTGAATTAATATTTTTTTTTTCTACATACAAGTTTTGTTCAATCGCGATTTTCAGAGGCAATGCAGGGCTTGGAATTTGTCTGTTGAACTCAGGACAGTCCCGCTCGCATCAGGCAACCCTGATTCCATCTTGTCATGATTAGACAAAAGGCAAGAACCAGTTGTGGAAGGCAAGACAGATGGTTGCAGAGTCCACTTATCATAACCACATTGGAACTGAGAACACTTGACAGCTTTTAACTGTGAGGGGCCATGGACAGGTAACTCTCAACCACATTCACTCACATCGGACTCATAAGTAGACCTGAATTTAATATCTGATACTATTAAAATGAATTTTTCAGGCTAAATTAATAAACTACAAAGACTGATGTGAGACCAAGGTAAGGCAATACTAGAGCAAACGAAAAAGTGCCACATTGTTTACAGGAGCATTAACTTGAACTGCCAGCAGTAAATTTTCATTTAAAATATCCACCAAGCTAAAGGTTGCATTTCCTGATCAGAAGTCCACAGCTTGCATAACAATACTTTCTGTCTGAAGAGTTTGGCTCCTCCATGAAAGAGAAGTTTTTCAGGCTGAACTAGCAGATGCTTGGAGCTTATGGTGCTGTGATATATTATTTCACAATAATGGGAACTTGATGACTTGTCACATTAATGCCAAAATGATGCACAGCATCACAAAACAACTTCTATTCATTTACTCTGGGTACTTAAGACTGAAGATGTCTAACACTGTTTTCCATAAAGGAGTAATGAGAAAAATCCTAAAGTGGAACTTTTTTACATGCAGTTTATGACTCTTCATGCAGGCCCTTCATGAAGATTTCTAGGAACTTTACCAGGTGAAAAACAACCCTGGATTAAGGACTGGTCCATTGTAGGGTACATTAACGTGTAAACCATCACTCATCAATACTGGACACATTTGGACTCAATCATCAGCCTACCATGCAAGTCTTCGGATGTGAGAATGAAATTGCAATACCCACAGGCATAGGGAGGTCGTGCTGACGCCACGCAGATGGCAACTGGGCTGGAATCTGAACACTGCAGTACTGACCAGTGGGCCACCACGTAGCCTTAGAACCAAACAAAACACAAACTCTCTTACCAGTTAGACAGTTTGGATTGCTTTTGTGTTATTTATTTCAATTCCCGCTTTAAACATTTATATACCTTCATTTTTTAAATAAAACTCTGAATGTTTTAAAAGTAAAATGATTCATTGGTCGATTTAATATTTAATTAAGATGTGGTTGTTATGGATCTTGAATGATCAATGTCATAGGAAAAGAATAACCTTTTCAGATTTGAGAAGTGTGTCAAGTTGTTTTGAGAAAATAAATGTCATCTTACCAGGGCCTACAATGCAATCTCAGTTCACATACATAATACTAATTAGAGGTGCCAGAGGTAGAAAATATGAAGAAATGTGCATATTTTAAAAAGTCTCAAATTAGAAATAGATGTCCACTGTGCTTGAGTATGTGTCCAAGGTTGAGCTGCCACAGTGGCCACGGCTAAGAGTCCTGATTTCTATTCTTGCCAGAGCAGCTCAGGAAAAACAAGGTCAAGTCATAGGTTGTTCTCCTAATTTGCTAGTAAACTGCAAAATCACCTCTTTGCCAAAATATATTACCTTTATGCTCTTTAATTACAGTCTGAAGTAACATAAACAAAATTTGGTTTGACATAAGTATTACTTTCTGTTGAAACTGTGATGAATTAAGGGTTTTGCAACTTATGATTCTATCTTTGCTGTTTTTGAAACTTTCTGAAGCATTTCTGGCATGGTTTATTGTTTGATGTTGATGTCACCATGTCACCATTTTCACAAGTGCTGTTAATTTGTGACTGCCTCTGCTTGGAAACAACTATATTCTTTATGGTTTACCAGGGGGCTTTGCCCCCTGCTCTCTTTCGCTCGCCAACCCCTGTGTTTAGTTTTCCAGATACACACTTGTAAGATTTTTTTTTTCTTTGAATTGTTGCTATTTCATTAGTTTCACTTTTATTTCAGAACTTCTGTAAAAACAATATTTGGAATCTTTTGTGTCCTAATATGCTGAATCTTTTAAATGAGGTCTGTGAGACTTGTGTTTAATGACTTAATACCATAATTTAGGATAGGCTTCTCTGTTTGGAATTTCAGCACAGACAAAATGATCCACATCATCAGCAGTTAATAATTTTTTTTTGCAAAGTAACCAATAAATGCATGTGAGTTAAACCCTGTTTTTGAAATTCTCTGACTTAAACTAATTTCCTTTTCTTTGTGTCAATGCGATCTGTGCTATCTTTTTTTTGATACTGTAGCGACTGACGTAATAAAGTGTCATGAAAGTTCTACTTTAACAATCGCCGACTGCGTAACCTCAAACACAGCTTTCTAGCACCTTCTCCAACCCCTCCTCCCATGGGTCTCACCCCCCCTTACCGCATCAATCAGCACTCAGCTATCAGTCTTCTGTGCTGTACTCTCCCTCCCTCGATTGGACCTAACAGTCACTTAAAATAAAAAAGGCTTCAGCTTGGCTGGGACGCAACAATACTTTCGACTGTTACAGCTTTCATATTCTGTACCCTTCTCTGCATATGTATCGCGCCTTGGGTCTGTTTTCTCCGCGCTCCTCTTTCTTCTTTGCTGAGAGCACAGGATCTGTGTATGCCACGTGACTTTACATGACTGAATGTTTTGCTGGCCCTCCGTGGTCTTATTTGATAAGAAGGGCGTATCTTACAAGAATCTTATGTTCCACGTCCCCGCAAGACTGCCCTGGGACAATCTCTTGGCACCAAGTCTCATGTTTACGGTCCCCGCGAGTCTTTAAAATGTCTTCCGAGAAGATCACGTATCGTCGCCTTGCTTTTCCATTCCAGGATTTTTTTTTTATATAGAGAGATATAACCATTGCTGTTCATTTCACTCAATGATCATGTATAATATTGAATCAGTATTGAATCTCAGGGATCCAGTAGATGCCAGGCTTTGGGGCACATGGGAGATGGGGGTTCAGCTCAGTGTGAGGCAGCAATAACTAGTGGGATCACAGCTGCTGGGGTCTCCATCGGACGATGAAACTATTTGGGTGAGTTGGTCCCAAGCCTGGATAAATAGGGAGGGTTACATCAGGAAGGACATCTGGTGTACAATTTTGCCAAATCAATATGCAGACAAGAATATAAATTTCCATACTGGATCGGTTGAGCCCCGGGTTAACAATGACCTCCACCAGTACTGTTAGCCAACAGGGTGCTGGCGGAAACTGGGCTACTGTTGGCCGAAAAAGAAGAAGAAAGAGAAGAAGAGGAGGGAGACATGTCCAGAGGCAGGAGGAGAGGAGGAAAGTAAAGAGAGTGGAACTGAGGGTAGGAACTTTGAATGTTGGCAGTATGACTAGTAAGGGGAGAGAGTTAGCAGATATGATGGAGAGAAGGGAGGTTGGTATATTGTGCTTGCAAGAGACTAAATGGAAGGGGAGTAAAACCAGGTGGATTAGAGGTGGATTCAAATTGTTCTATCATGGTGTGGATGGGGGGGAGAAATGGAGCAGGGGTTATTCTGAAGGAACAGTATGTCAAGAGTGTTTTGGAGGTGAAAACAGTGTCAGACAGAGTAATGATTATGAAGCTGGAAATTGGAGGTGTGATGATGAATGTTGTTAGTGGGTGTGCAATGGATAAGAAAGAAGATTTTTGGAATGAGTTGGATGAAGTGATGAACAGTGTACCCAAGGGACAGAAAGTGGTGATTGGAGTGAATTTCAATGGGCATGTTGGTGAAGGGAACAAAGGAGACGAGGAGGTGATGGGTAGGTATGGAGAGGAGAGGAATGAAGAAGGTCAGAGGATAGTGGATTTTGCCAAAAGGATGGACATGGCTGTGGTAAATACGTATTTTAAGAAGAGGGAGGAACATAGGGTTACGTACTAGAGTGGAGGAAGATGCACACAGGTAGATTACATCCTATGCAGAAGAGTTGATCTGAAAGAGATTGAAGACTGCAAAGTGGTGGTAGGGGAAAGTGTAGTTAAGCAGCATAGGATGGAGGTCTGTAGGATGACGTTGGAGATCAAGAAGAGGAAGAGCGTGAGGGCAGAGCCAAGGATCAAATGGTGGAAGCTGAAAAAGGAAGACTGCAAGGTTGAGTTTATGGAGGAGGAGATACAGGCACTGTGTGGCAGTGAAGAGTTACCAGACAGCTGGGAAACTACAGCAGATGTAGTAAGGGTGACAGCAAGAAGGGTGCTTGGTGTGACATCTGGAAAGAGGAAGGAGGAAAAGGAAACCTGGTGGTGGAATGAGGAAATACAGGAGAGTATACAGAGGAAGAGGATGGCAAAGAAGAAGTGGGATAGTCAGAGAGATGCAGAAAGTAGACAAGAGTACAAGGAGATAAGGCGCAAGGTGAAGAGAGAGGTGGCAAAGGCTAAAGAAAAGGCGTTTGGTGAGTTGTATGAGAGGTTGGACACTAAGGAGGGAGAAAAGGACCTGTACCGATTGGCTAGACAGAGGGACTGACCTGGGAAACATGTGCAGCAGGTTAGGGTGATAAAGGATAAAGATGGAAACGTAATTAAAAGTGAGGAGAGTGTGTTGAGCAGATGGAAAGAGTGCTTTGAGAAGCTGATGAATGAAGAGAACGAGAGAAAGAAGAGGTTGGATGATGTGGAGCTAATGAATCAGGAAGTGCAATGGATTAGCAAGGAGGAAGTAAGGACAGCTATGAAGAGGATTAAAAATGGAAAGGCCGTTGGTCCAGATGACATACCTATCGAAGCATGGAGGTGTTTAGGAGAGATGGCAGTGGAGTTTTTAACCAGATTGTTTAATGGAATCTTGGAAAATGAAAGGATACATGAGGAGTGGAGAAGAAGTGTACTGGTGCCGATATTTAAGAATAAGGGGGATTTGCAGGACTGTAGTAACTACAGGGGGATAAAATTGATGAGCCACAGCATGAAGTTATGGGAAAGAGTAGTGGAAGCTTGGTTAAGAAGTGAGGTGATGATTAGTAAGCAGCAGTATGGTTTCATGCCAAGAAAGAGCACCACAGATGCAATGTTTGCTCTGAGGATGTTGATGGAGAAGTTTAAGGAAGGCCAGAAGCAGTTGCATTGTGTCTTTGAGGACCTGGAGAAAGCATATGACAGGGTGCCTCGAGAGGATCTGTGGTATTGTATGAGGAAGTCGGGAGTGGCAGAGAATTACGTACGAGTTGTACAGGATATGTACGAGGGAAGTGTGACAGTGGTGAGGTCTGCGGTAGGAGCGACGGATACATTCAACGTGGAAGTGGGATTACATCAGGGATCAGCTCTTAGCCCTTTCTTATTTGCAATGGTGATGGACAGGTTGACAGACGAGATTAGACAGGAGTCCCCTTAGAAATGAGTACATTAGAAAGTCGGCTCAAGTTGGATGGTTGGGAGACAAAGTCAGAGAGGTGAGATTGCGTTGGTTTGGACATGTGCAGTGGAGAGATGCTGGGTATATTGGGAGAAGGATGCTAAGGATAGAGCTGCCAGGGAAGAGGAAAAGAGGAAGGCCTAAGCAAAGGTTTATAGATGTGGTGAGAGAGGACATGCAGGTGATGGGTGTAACAGAACAAGATGCAGAGGACAGAAAGATATGGAAGAAGATGATCCGCTGTGGCAACCCCTAATGGGAGCAGCCGAAAGAAGAAGAAGGGGAGACGGAAAGTGGAAGACGTGCAAGTCTGGGACAATGAGATGGAGAGAGAAGAAACCCAATGTCTGCATGTTTTTATTCAAGAGTTTGTACTGTTTTACTGATTGCAGTGACGTGACGAGGAGATTGCCTCAGGCAACACTTTGGTAGGAGCAGCACTTTAAAAAATATATTTTAAATTATTATTAAATAATACATTGTAATTTAACAAGTTAAGTGTGAATCCTAAAAATTACATAAACATACAGTGCCTTATTGATATATTACCATTTAAAAACTGTAAGAAATATTTTTATTTTAAAATTTTCAGACTTCACATAACATGGTTTACAACACCTCGCCACACTGCGAGCTTCTGAGAATCAACATGGTGCATGCGTATGTTGGAGGTACATGTCCGAAAGTGGTCATTCATTTTCCTAATTTTTATATATTGCCATAGGTGCCAGTGATGGGAGAGCAATCCTGAAGCAATGCTAGAAAAGAGTTGTGACAGTAAAAATGAGTTGAAAAGTCCATGCCGGTTCTGTTTCAATCCATATGTTGCTACAGTCTACTCAGGCTACTTTCAAGCTGCAGTCTCAATTCTGTTTTGCTTGTAATTCAAGTCCATTGTGACTGTGTAACAATATCTATCCTGAATGTGCAAAATTGATAAAAATGTATTAACCAGACAGAGATAACCTACTAAACAAACATAATGACTTCAGATTGTTCACAGTGCATAATGTCTGCAAATTGGTCAGCAAGTAGTTGGTGGGGAGGATAGTCTATCAGCATTGGTCACAATGGCAAGTGCTCAAAGATGATTGGATGGGTTATCATCACTTCTGATTCAGCCTGCAAGACTGGTGGTGTCACATTACAGAAAACACAGCACACAGGCTTTTATTTTGCTTTTCATGCATCTCTAAAAAGACTGATATGTCACATAAGTGAAAAATATAAGTTGTGACAGATAGGGGGCGCTATCGCTCCCTTGAACCCTCAGACTTGACTTCAGACACCAGATGAAAGTTCAATAAGTTGACTTTATTATTAATAACAGTGCACAAAGCATCCTCCTCTCCACAATACTCATTAAATAAACAATACACTACAATAATAAACTCTCCACCACTCCCAGATGCGTTGCCACCCTTCCACCCAGCTCAGCTCCTCATCTGTGGCTTTCCCACAATCCTTTATAGTCCCTGACCCAGAAGTGTTTCCAATCCCCCAGTCCATGTGATCTCCTATCACTTCCGGGTCAGATAAAAAGTCTTCTTCTTCATCCTGGAAGTACGTCATTCCTCTTGTCCATGTGACTCGGACGTATTTCTGGAGTGTAGGGCAAATATTCTTTGCTCCTCCCTGCAGCTCCATCTAGTGGCCCCTGTGGTATCCAGCAGGGCTGTGGATGAAAACTCCATAGTCCATAATTCCCTGCTGGCATTCGTGGGACCTCCATGCTGTAGGGAGGGCTCCACCTGGCGGCCTGGGGGTATTGGCCGGGATTACTGGCCGGCCATATTCCACAAAGTATAAAAGATCATTTTAGGCTAGATTTCTATTTGACCTGCCAGTCTACTAAGTAACATTACAATGATGGTTACAGCACATTTATAATTTTACTATGCAGCCCAGTTAGATACAACGACATAGATTACATTTGGATGCTTGAACTAAACTGTCTAGCCTAATATAATTACAAAATTCAATGACATCGGAATATAGTGATAATCTCTAAACATTTTACTAATGATTCCTCTTTAGTATACCCTCACTAATGTTTGTAAATAATGCAGTATCACCATTCAGTCAATGCACAACATCCACATGCAAAGAGTATAATCATCAAGTCAGTGATTGTGGTGACAACAGAGGACAGTATTTACAGAGTTTAACTTGAGTAAGCCTGTTTGAGAGATGCTTGTACTTTAAATCAGTCTTTAGCAATGCATACAATGTCCACCATTGCAATCCCGTTGTCTTAAATTTACTTTTCCATATCCAAGGATGGATTAATTCCCCCAAGGGCCCTGGGTGTCAAAGTTCCAAAGACACCCTTTACCTAAGCTCACTACTTCACTAGGCACATGTATACATTTAAACATTATGAATATTACATACAGTATGTCGATAAGGTACATGCACCTTCCTTTTTCCCTATGCCTATTTGCAATAAATAAAATAAGAGTGTTTGTTTAGGTTTGGTGTTGTTTGGTGCATCTTAATTCCTGCAGTGGCATCGTTGAGCTCCATATTGTTGTTCACATCTATGTCAGTGTTATGGGGTGGTACAAAAGCAGACTACAAACTGCTTCTAGAGGTGGTGACATTAGACTTTTCATGACCTGACTATCTGTAAGGTCCTTCTCCTTAGTCTCAACTGAAATATTTATAGCTTGATCAAAGTGCTTCTTCAAAACATGTTTTTGATTTATTGTTTGAAAATATCAGGTATAGTATTCACTAAAAGAATGTCTTTTGTTTCTTTCTTTTTTAAAATTTGTCTGTTCACTGCACCGCTGGACTCTCCTATTGAATGGACCATCCCTTTGGACTTTTAGGGAAGGTTTAGAATTGCGAGGATCGATGCGGGGGTGGAGTGTGTGCTGGGTATGGATTGCTGTGCGTGATGTGCTGTAGGACTTTTCCGGTTATTAGGCACCCTTTGTAATTAGGACCCTATAGTGTGTACCCAAGTCATCCTGATGGCAGATCTGGCAATGGATATGTCTATGTTTCTTATGCTACGTCACTTTGAGGATTACTGGTATTATTTAGTGTTCTTGCTGGATTATTATCTGTGTTGTTACCTATTGCGTTTTACCCACTCCCCCAGTGTCTATGACAGATTGTGACCCATGCTGTCACATTGTATATATACTAATTATGACATTTTATAAATTTTTGTTAATTTCTAAAATCTCACAATATCTGTTAAATGTCTTATAGGTTTCCACTCCGCCTGTTTATTTAAAAAGGCCGTATGCTGTTCATCTTGCAGAACAGCCAAGGTATCTAGACAAGCGTGTAGGTCTACCAGCTGAGCCAGACTTTGTTTCACTTCTAATTTCATATTATACAGTAGTATTGTTTTTAATAACTATTTTGTGTTATATTGTTTTCAAGTTAATCTTTATCATTGTTTCACTTTTTTTTTTTCAAAAATCTTTATGTATTTATTTTTTGTCCAGTGCTCAGAGAATGCACTGCATTGTGAAGCCTGTATAGCAATGCATACTGTATGTGAATGAAGTGTATATGGATATATGCTGGGTGGTGATGGGCAGCAAGAATGTTTCTTGCCTTGGGTGACATTATGTAATGTGCCAGGCCTGTGACTGTGTCAATAGCAATGGTGTAATAATACAGTAAAGATATCTTGTATATGTGTTTCCATTTATTTTATTTATTTTTTTGGCATGCAGATCCCATTTTTGAGGGTTTAATTTTCATTTTGACTTATTTTGGAAAAGTTTAATTTCATTACCATTTTGTTTTTAGTTGTTTACACAGTGCCATCAAATGCATTACGTGAACTCATTTTAGCATTTATGGTGTCATGATTGTGATGTTATAAATTTGTGACAATTTTAGTACGTGCTATTCCATGGTGCATGAACAGCAACACAGTTATCCTGTTTTATCTTATAAGTATACCCTAGGGGTTAGGTTTGCATTAGCTTTCTGACTCTCATTTTGCTCCTGACTTATGGTTAATGTCTTGCTCTTTGATTTCATGGTTATTTGATTATTTTTGATCTCCCAGTTTTGACCATACATTTGTACCTAACTACAACTTTATTTAAAAAAAAATAATCTCCTGGCCTTTTTATGTACTCACAAGATTCATTAGACACTTTAATTGAGTATCTTTTTTGAGTGCAGATGTCTATACTGAAGGAGCCTGCATGCACAAAATGAATAAAGCAATTTTGTCTGACAGATGCAAGCTAATAGACCGAGGCTGCTTGCTGCATTACTTCACATTGTTCAATGCAGGACATCTGAAAAGTCGTCAGCTTGCGATTGCAAGGACGAGAAACAGGAAATGAAAAACAAGATATGATGGTGTGAACACAGTAATTACTGCTGAATCCGTATACAGGGACAAGTGGTCCGAAGGACAGGAGACATGACTGATGAGAGTGTGATGGGGAGGGTTTGGATGCAAAAACAGTCATTATAAGTGCAGTGTAAATCCTTTTTGAAAAGGTTTGAACCCATTTAATTTTTTACCTATCACACCTCTCCAAAAATATCAGATTTGTGTATCAAATGAATGAAAAAATAGGAATTGAACTATAGTGTTAGTGTAGCCTGTGATCGAAAAGAAAGTCACAAATACAAAATAAAGGTTTGGGGACCGTCCCTGTATATTGTCGTGCAGACAATATTGAAAAAATGCAATGATTCAAAGTCCTGAAAGTACAATGAACGACTTTACTGAAACAAAATGGTGGTTTTATAGAACAAAAAACAGGTGACAGGAAATGGTTGGCAAAATGGTGACGTGGCAACAGGAACCGGAAGCGACGTCATTTTGAGGAGCTAGAAGTGTATCAATGTTGGCCGAAAGTGACGTCATCGCGGCCATTTTGAAAACCCGGAAGTTGCAGGATTATTTCTCTTCTTGTTTCCTGTTGGCAAAAGAGAGTTCAGGTAAGTACCACGTGACAACCCCTTATCTCGCGATGTTTTACTCACCTTTAGGCTCTTTGACTGCCTCCTAATCGTACATGTGTGACAAGCCTTTTCTGGCTTCTAAAATCAACCACAAAGTTGTACGCACCGTTCTGCAATCAGGCGTCAAGCTCCTATTTTTTTAAGAATGGCACAGGTGCTATCAATAATCCAGTGGCATTCATGAAAAGGAATAGCATTCTGAAATGACAAAAATAGAAATATTAAGGCCACAAATTACATATACCAAATCAGGACACTTCAAACAGGATTATAACTAGTAACCATAAAAATACACTAAACTCAGTAAAACCAGACCTACGCTAATGGGATCCTGAGAAATCATTGACAGTTCCCTGCATTTAACCGTTTTTTGTGGATTCTTGAAAAATGATATATGGGGGTTCTACTACATTTCAGACTCACCTGCCGGAATTAAGAAATGTTCAAAAAAATGTCTTTTTGGAGACTTAAACCATGCATGACCAATCATTTGCATTTCCGGGAAAGCTCCTGTGGAACTAATACTTTGTTAAAAGGATAATAATAAAACGTTTTAAGATACCAGTGTTGTTATTTACTTATTTCTCTTCAAATACTGTATATTGCTATTTGCTATCAGGTTGCTTGTCACATCTTTATTGATAAGCTTGTAATCATTTTAATAGGGTTTTGTGGACAGGGAGGATAGGGGAGCTCATCATGATACTTGACCACATGACTTACAGTAATCTGCCCCGCTTCCTCTTCCTGCGATGATTTAACTACAGATGTTATCTTTGGTACGTTGGCAATAACTTGTTGTGCCAATTGCTTGCTTTGATCACTGCTTAGATATTTCCTTTTCTTATCGGGACGTAACTCTTCGTTTTATACTTGCTAACGTATTTCGATTTCAAGCAATATTGTTGACCGTAAAGTCACATGATGCAACACATACATTTTTTAAATTGTTTTGTTTATCCCAAAAGACACACAATATAATCCTTCTTTTAAGTCTATTTAAATTTGCCTTTTCCAGACATTCACAACAGCATTTAGAGGCGATGAACTCGGGGAATGTAAAGATATGATAATTGCAAGGCTCCATTTGTGGGTCAGAGGACAGCACCATACTGTGCAAAGCCCCATGACTTCTGGAGATTCATTTTGTTCTGAACACCAGTCAGTGTCCTGGTAAAAGTTGTTGTCGTTTGAAAGGAAGCAGATTGTGTGTAAATCGAAGAAGAACAGCAGGCTGTAAACGTCCTTTCCTTTCCAGGAGACAGCCTCTTAACCATTCTTCTAATGACTGCAGAGAGGAACCAAAGAAATATTACGTTTCTCCTCCTTCCCCGGCTGCGTGAGCAGCTGTCACTCTTTAATTACCTGCACTTTTTGTCAGGGCTAATGTTGGCAACTTCTCCCCAAAGATCCTCACAGCTGCTAAGCCCTACATGCACTGGAATGCTTTAAACGCTTCCATTTACAACTTCGGATGAAAATGGATTTGCAGTCTAAAATCCATCTGGAAATGTTGTTGTAAATTTTAATGACTCTGTAATGAATATTTGCCCTCTTTTAATTTCTTTACTACATTCTTCAGATTATTTTTGAACGTTTCATTATTTACACCTTAATAACACAGTATGAGTGAGCCGAGTGCATCCTGTAATAGACTGCAGTCCTGTCCAGGGTCATTTCTGATGGTATACCAAAAATTGCTGGGATGTTGTCAGGTTTCTGCAGCTAGTTAGCTTAAACATGTTCAGCAATTGGCTTACTCGCTGAACAATATCAAGGAAACTGCCTCAAAATATGTCTGCTGCTACTATATTCTACCCTAGTACTAAGACACATGTTTTCATGTAGTGACGGGTGGAAACCTAACCATAAAGAGACAGAAAACTAAAAAATCTTTACATTAGTGAGGTTTTCAGACACCATTTAGAAGAAACAAAATGAGCTGTCTCTTCCATTCCATAGACCAAGAGTCAAGTGTTAGGTTGTGCAATCGTCAGTGTCAGTGCTTCCTGTGCTAATGACTTCTGAACTGGAGCTGCTTCCTGTCTTGCACTGATGCTGTTTGTAAAAGTAGGAGCACAAAATAAATGAAAACAGCTGATATGAATTCCTAAAGATACCTTGAGGGTCACAGAAGATGACGGATCACTCATTTATGACTTCCTGATACAGTTTTAGCCTTCCTATTACACCATGTAAGTATTATCAAAGTGACATGTTTTGGCAGCCAATCAGTGTGGACTTTCAATTTCTTTCTGTAGTCTGTTGATGCACAAAAAACATAAGACGTGAAATAAACATTTGTGCTGACTCCAAAGTCTCTCCAGATCACCAGCTTTCCTCTAAGTCTTGAGGCTGCCACTGTCCCAAAGCACGTAAGTCCCAAAAAGCACTTCCAAAAATGTCTACTAAATGGGAAAACCATCAAGTCCTGGCATGTAAAAAGGGTTGACAGTGAACTTTATAAAAATAAAAAGGTCTTATTTCCATAAAAATGCTCTGTCAAGCAGTGAAGCTCCATAGAGAGATTTGTCGAGACAATAAGGTAATCCCAAGCAAACACAGTCCCAAACATCCCAAATCTAAAGGGGGCTGAGTACCTTGGTATCAACCAACTCTGGACTGAACAGCAGTCCATGACTCCCCCATATGCACTTGGGAGCCATATTAGTGTAGCCATTTATCTACCATAAACAGAGGATGTGCTACAACTAGATGCTGAAACTGAAAGATATGACAACTACCTGAAATTTTAGGATTGTAGCTGGTCGCTGTTTTCGGGTCTGGTTCATTTATCCTTCCATTTAGCTTTTGTCTAAACCTGCTTTTTCATTTACAGGGGGATTGAGAAGTGTATTTTTTTTCTCATCAGGGTATGTGTCATGTGACCATGAAATAGGTACAACTGCGGTCAACAGTCAGACTATCTATTTCTTCTGCCAATAGGTTTCAGCGACACTTCAGGGTTTTGCACATTCCTATTGGCTAGGATTTTCATTACCGCAGGGCAGCCAGAGGGTTAGGTCAATTACCTCCAAGTTAAACATGGCTGGTTCCAGCATCGCTCAGTGGGTATTACAAATAAAGAAACAAAGAATAACTTTTGTTTTGGTATTAGCTAGTGGCATAAATCGGGCTGTCAGGGCTGCTCTTCGGGTTTTTTTACACTATATATTTTGATTTCTGTTTTCATCTCTATCACTGTGCTCATGTCTCCTGGTGTTACTCTTCTCTCAATAATCCCATAGGATGCTGTCCTTATCAAAAACATGGACACAATCTTAGTTCACTTAAGTGCACATCCACACTTCCAATATAGGACCGGTTTAAATTTGTAAATCAGTCTAATCTTCACATCTTTGGGATGTGGGAGGGAACTGGATTATGGGGAAAAAAAAGTGTTGACACAAGGAGGACTTGCAAACCACACAGATAATAGCAGGTCAGAGGTTTAACCTTGCACAATGGACCTGTCACTGTGTCTAAGTAACATCCCAATTTTTTGTGTTTCATGCAAGATAACCTCATTTTAAGGGCATGTTCCAACTTACTGGTGGGTTTTGTCTGAAGTATATCGAACTGTGAACCCACTTATGACATTTCTTATTTGTTGTGCTGTGAAATTTTGTATAAAAGTTGAGAAATATATTGTATGTCTTTATTTGTAACTTAGACAAAGCAATGTAATATTAGTGTTATATCACTGATAAGAACAGCAATGGTTTAATGTTTAAATAACCCTATACAACCCCATCTTTAGGACTGAGTCTGGATAGTGAAATTTATGACAGGGTCGGAGAAGTGCCTAAAACCAGTTTGGCAAGTGGTTCTCTGCAAAAATCTCTCAATCAACCCCCACAGGAAAGCCAAACAACCTAGCTGGCAAGCATCAGCTCAACAAATGGTTTTGGGGGCAGGTGTGAAAGTTATTATGTGCCCCACTGGTCTGAGGTATGGCTGTTTCGGATTGGTTTGAATCAAAGGCCATTCTGTAGCACAATGCCCTGTTAGGATTGTAAGGATTTGAACAAAGAATGTAGGAATTCGGTTGCTTTTTCCTTACCTTTCCTTCTTTCACACCATCACGAAGAAGGAGCATCTCACCCACCATGGACTGAAAAGAAAACCACAATGAGAAGCACAACTTGGCAACCATATTGAGATAGGCATGCAGCCTGTCCTGACGAAAGCTAGAAAATGATGACTTAACTAGTGGCATTTTAAGTATCTAACAAGTCTGTGTGCTGCCTGAAACTACATATCAGCATTTATCAGGTTGTATGGTTGCCAATATTGAAATATACTTTCCTTATTATTTTGAATATTATCAATAACACATTTTTTAAAGTTGTAACTTAACTCCTGCTTGTCTTTTACTTTATGTAATTGCCTGAGGTTATAGATGTAGAAGAGAAGCTGGGGAGAAATTATAAAGTAAAATGCCTTATAAATAGTGCTAAGTCTATAGAATTTGAGGCACACAATAAAGAATAAAAAAGGGAAAGGAGAGTGATATAGGACTCTATCAAGACAAAAACACTGCACAGCCTCTTCACCTTGGCCTCATAGGTAGGTCCATTTGTTCAGGATGCTGAACTTTATTTCCATGGATGCTTAACACTTTGCTTTTAATATGAAACTGAAGGTCTTCCCATTTATCATTGTTATAACAAAAAGTGCTAACTGGTCCTCCTCCAAATCCACTTTCTTTGGACAGGCTGCAGTATTTTTTACAGTAGAGGTGCTGAGCGATATTCCAGTCTGCACTTCAAACAGATCATTTTTATAAAACTCTTTAGGTCAATGTACAAGATAGCAATGCTCTCTTTTGGAAAAGTTCAACATTCATTTGCTTCCTCATTGTGTATTATTTAAGACAGGACGTCAGGGGTTTACTTCTTTACCTCAATCAGATTGTTTTGCAATTTCCCTCAGTCAAACGCAATGTGGCAAACAGAAATCTTCTTGTTGTGCTCTTTGTGCAGCTTCTGAGTCAAATACGCAGTGCCAGATTAAAAAAAAAAATGGAGATCCTGCGTCAGACTGGCTAATTTAATTTTGATGTGACCGTTGGCTTTTCCAGATCTCTGAGGCCCTGTTTAGAAAACAGATGTTGACAAACCACCGGGAAAGAATGGAGAATGTGTCAGGCCACACTGATCATCTTGGGAGAGAGCCATCCCATTTGCTGTCATTTTCGGTTGAATTACTGATGGGCTTGTGGCTTGACTGAGAGGTAAATCTTCTAACTGACAGAATGCCTGAAATTGATGGGCATTGATTGTGATTTGAAACAGTAATATAGGGAATGAATTGTGTGCTGCGGCGTGATGAAAGTGCTTTTGTTAGGTAAACCTACATAGAAGACTGAACCACATGTAGCCATCTTGAAGGAATTTTGTGAGTAAAACAAAGGAGGTTGTGCTGAATTTTAGGAGAAGGTGTACTGTATTAACTGCTACTCTTAACCTTCAAGAATTTTGGCCAGGAGAATGTATGTGTTTTTAAATTTGTGTGTCGGCAAGCCTAATGAGGTTGGCAGCTAACACTAATAACTTTGAAAGTTAAATTAAGTTGGCGAGTTTGCCTTTCCTTAAAAATAAAGTTTGAAATAAACATTCTGACATTTGTCAGATTTATTTGGCTAAAAATTATATCAGTAAATGAGTTTAATCATTAGCGGATACGGCGGATTTACAAAGTATTCAGATCTTCACTTTCTACAGTAATTTTTAGTGTGTTGTACATTTCATTTTAAACGGATAAATTGGCCACTTTTGCCTATCACTCTACACTCAATAACCCATAATGAGAACATGTTTTCAGAAAGGTTTGCAAATTTATTACAAATCAAAAACAGAACCGTCTTATTTCTTAAGTATTCAGATCCTTTGCTGTGGCACTCCAGCTTGTGGTCAGCTGCATCCTGTTGGCTTTAATTATCCTTGAGATGTTTCTGGAACTTAATTGGAGTTCACTTGAGGCCAATTGAATTGATCAGACATTGTTTAGAAGAGCACAAACTTATGATGTCCCACAATTCACACTGTGTGTCCGGACCAACACCAAGCCATAAAGACCAAGGAACTCTGTGATCAAATTGTAGTGAGGCATTATTAGGGAAAGGCTATAAAACCATTTCTAAAGCTTTGAGTGAGCAGTTTGGCCTCAACAATTGTGAAATAGAAGTAGTATGGAACTACCTAGCAGAACAGTGGTGCAGTGGTAGCGCTGCTGCCTCGCAGTTAGAAAACCCGAGTTTGCTTCCCAGGTCCTCCCTGCGTGAAGTTTGCATGTACTCCCTGTGTCTGCGTGGGTGTCCTCCGGGTGCTCCGGTTTCCTCCCACAGTCCAAAGACATGTAGGTTAGGTGCATTGGTGATCCCAAATTGTCCCTAGTGTGTGCTTGGTGTGTGGATGTGTGTGTGTGTGTATGCACACTGTGGTGGGCTGACACCCTGCCCAGGGTTTGTTTCCTGCCTTGCACCCTGTGTTGGCTGGGATTGGCTCCAGCAGACCCCAGTGACCCTGTAGTTAGGATATAGTGTGCTGGATAATGGATGGATGGAACTACCTGGTTTCTTCCTAGAGTTGGCCATCAAGCCAAAAAGAATTATTGGGCAAGACGGTCTTGGTCAGGGAGGTGTAAATTAATGCAATGGCCACTCTAGCAGAACTTCAGAAGTTCTCAGCTGAGATGGGAAACCTGTCAGGAGGATGACCATCTCAGGAGATGGAAGCCACTCTTGAGTAAAAGGCATATGAGAGCCCACTTGGACTTGGAGCATGAGGAAAAAGATGGTCTGATCCCACTTGTCCAAATGTTTTCATTTGTGGCATTATATACTGTTTACTGAATAATTTGTTTCTGTTCATTTTCAAATAACAATGTAATAATACTTTCCTTTAATTCAGAGTTTTTGTCCACTGTCTCATGATACCACTGTAATAATAATAATGCATTTTATTTAATTTTACCTTTCTAGATGCTCAAGGACACCAGGCTCCCACTTATTTAAGAGACCTTCTTAAAGATTATACACTGGCCCACTCACTGCACTCTTCTACTTTTGGCCTTTTTGTTGCCACTTCAGTTTGCATGTTTTCCATGTTAGGTTGGGCTCTCAGTTGTGCTTTTCCATCTTCATTATATCTCGACTCTTGATTCTCTTTCTTTAGTTAAAGAAACACCTTAAGACTCACCATTTCATAATTGCCCTCTCAGTGCCATAGATTTTTATCTTTTTAAATTGTTCTGGTTGTTTTACTCAATTTTTATATATGCTTTATTTCTGTTTTATCTATTTACTTAATTCCTCCATAAAAGTCATTATGGTACTTAACTGGAAGCCAATAACGTTTGTATAGGATAAGCATAATGTGCTTAGTTTGACTCAATATGGCAGAAATTTGAACTAACTGCAGCTTGTTTACAAGTTTAGTCAGGATACAAAACAATAAAACATTACAGTAGTCAAGCCTTGGCGTGACAAATACATGAACTAATGTCTCAGCCGCAGAGTAGAATAAATTATGAAGGTAATAAAAGGCAGTACAGGATATAACATTAATGTGAGATTGGAACAAGAGAGTGCTGTCAGAAACAACACCAGGGCTCTTGACTTGAGGGTGTAAAGCAACAGGGGTGTCAATCGATAGAGCTGTAATATGCATGTTTTTCAAATCTGCTGAGTTCTAAACTGCTTATCAGCTTCTGCAGTTCAAATCCGTCTGAATCCCGCTTAATTCAGGGTGATGGGGGACTAGAGCCTATCTCTGCAACATTATGTACAATGTAGGAACTCTCCCTGGACAGGAAGCCAGTCCATCACATTGCATTTCTTACACACACAAACAGAACCAAATTATAGTCATTGCAGTAACTACAGTGATTCAGTCACAGAGATCCACAGAGAGTTCCTTGGACTTCATGGTTTGGTTTGTGAATTGTGGGCCCTTACATACACAGATGTGTGCCTTTCTAAACTGTTCGATCAATTCAGTTTGCCACATTTGGGCTCCAGTCAAGGTCTAGAAGTATCTCAAAAAGAAATAAAGCCAACAGGATACACTTGACCACAACTTGGAGTGCCACAGCCAAGAGCCTCAATATTTATATAAATGAGAGCCGCCAGTTTTTGATTTTTAATAAATGTGCAAACCTTTCTAAAAACATGCTTTCACTTTGTCGTTATGGGTTATTGAGTGAAAGAGCGATGGGCAAAAATGACAAATGTATTTAATTGAAATGAGATCTACAACTCAATAAGTTGTACAGAACGTGAACTGGTCTAAATACTCTGTGAATCTGTTGTATTAGCTTTGGATCGCAGCATAAGAGAAAGCTGTAGAGAGTCTCTGAGGGATAATGTCTAGTGGTGGGCAGAGCTTGCATAAAGTTTGCATGCTCTCCCCTTTTCCACATAGAGTATATTCTCCATATATTTCCTCTCATCTGGAAGATATGAGTTTAGATTGATTGACTTCTAAGGAGGATGAGTGCTTTGTGATGGACTGCCAGCATTTTCACAGCTGCTTTGTGACTTTTGTTCACTTCAAAAAGGATAGGCCTCAGCTCCCGACAAATATGAAGTGGATTATCATATGATGACTGTCATATGTTAGTAACAACACTTGTGGCATAGATAACTGGTTTGTAAATATTGGGTCGTGTCTTTAACACTAGAATTACCAGAGCCAATGAAAAAACTCGTAAATCCAGCCCACCTTAAATCCCTTTGCACCTCTCCATCAACGTCTTTTGTCTTCTAAATGTGTTGATAAGCCAAAGCAGCCTGCTATTCCACCACCTCCACCCACACCTCAGAATGGGCAAGAAGTCCTCCCAGTTTGTACTTTGATTGATTGTCTGGGAGTGAGCTACCTAGAATTGTAAGGGGAAATAATGTGATGTGTGCTCTGTGTCTACAACAATCTATGTAAACACATCATTGAAACAGAAGTGTTTTTCATGTTTTAGTAATAAATGACAAAATGTAGACATGAACTGTATAAAGTTAGAAGGCTGACAGCCAAATATCAATTAAACACTTTCACAGAAGAACTGCCGAGCTGGTTTCGAATTCATGACCACCAAATTATAAGTCATTATTTTTTCCTTGGCTCTGGTAATTCTAGTGTTAAAGACATTTGCATGAATGCAGAGGGGCTTGTGGGAATTGTAGTGTGTAGTTGGAGGCACTGTACGTAAAAAAACAGAAGAGAAGGATGTGGCAGGATGATTGGACTTTTCCATATTTCATAAACATGATCATCAGCAACACCCAGAAGCCCCTTTTTGACCTGGATATTCTCAGAGGAAGAAGATTTGGCATGGCCATTGAATACAGGGATGGAAGTCTGCATTTTTCCATTCCTGTGGAAGAGGTGTGCTTCAGGAGATTATACACCTTCTGAACTCTGGTAGCAGAACTGTGTAACATTATCCATTTTTCCGGGAATGCAGTTTACAAAAGGGAATTATTTCATCACATCTCTCATTCAAGTAACTGTTCCTTGAACTTCAGGATCCACACCCACTATTTACAGTAAAGACTTTTGGGACTGTATATATCATCGGGGGGGGGGGTTGTGGTGGTATACGTTTGTAAACAGTTGTATATAAATATTTGGTGCTTAATAGATTTTGTTTAGGTTGACATTTTTCTGCTGCGTTTTATTAATATTTTGGGAAATGTGGTAGATAATACTGTAGGGCTTAAGTGGTGGCTTAATTCCACGTCAGGCTGAAGGGTGACGCTGCTGCTAATTATGGTGCCTTCCTTTGCGCCCTCAGTACTGACAAACTGCCCAGTGGGGGCAGCCTCACTTTACAAATGTAGTGGCTCCATCACTACGCAAATCACTATGCCGTCATCAAAAACTGCATCCTGTTACTACAAACTGCATGAAGCTGGTTTGAAAATAAATGGATGATTGAAGGTGTGGATAGATAAATATTTTCTGCTTGCTGCTGAATGATGGTGGCACATTTGAAGTTGGTTCCTGCCTCCTTCTGATGCTGCTAGAATAGACTTAACAGTTTAAAGAGTTAATGCCTGGGGTAAATAGATGGTGTCACAGGCGGCTGGGGGTGGAGCCCAGCCGGGACACCCGAGGGGACCGGAGGAGGGCTGGTGCCTCCTCCCGACCACGAGGGGGCGACTGCCCTGGTTTTGTTGGTGGCCTCGGGTAGGGGGCTTGGAAGCCCAACCCAATAGGGGCCCGTGGCCACCGCCAGGCGGCGCCCCAGTGCCTGAAGAACCCTGGAGCTCAGCACTTCCGCAACACCCGGAAGTGCTGGGGGGGAAGAAGAATGAGGACACCCAGAGGGTTTCCGGGTGCGCAGCCGGCACTTCCGCCACACGGGGGCGTGTCCAAGGAGAAGTGTCGGGAAACAGCTGGAGCCTATCTGGGGTGGTATAAAAGGGGCCGCCTCCCTGCATTCGAGAGTGGAAGTCGGGTGGAAGAGGACGGAGCTGGAGAGAGGACTGGAGGCTGCCTGAAGGAAGGCATAGAGGACTGTGTGAGAGACCCGGACTTTTGAGGAAACGGTGCTGGGGGCACTGGGTTGTGCCCTTGTAAATATTGTACTGTATATAGTGTAGATAATAAACGTGTGTGTGGTGAAAAAACGATGTCCGCCTGTCTGTGTCCGGGTCCCGTTCCACAATGGATATTCTGTGACTTTTCTAGCCACAGAAACTGGATTCCGCATGTTAGGTAAAAAAGGAGGCTGTATAAAAATATGAATTTACTTAGCAGATATTGTCACTTTTAAATCACTCACTACATGAATATGAGGCAGGTGGTGCAGAGTTTAATACAGGAGCCTCAATGGTGTTACCTTCCCGCCTTTATTTTTAAACTTGATCAGCAAACATTCTTCATAGTATGGTTTAAGGTTTCTTTATTTAGTCATGTTTACACAAGAAAACATAAAATTTGCCTTCTCAGTTGCATCTAATAAAAGATAGAATGAAATAAAACAGACAAATAGAAAGAAGAAAGGTTAAGGTGAGGCAGTTAGATAATACATATTTACACAAAAAAACACCCATTCCAAATATGCTAAAATATCTTTATTAAAAGGATCATTGAAGCGAGAACCTTGACAGACAAGTGTAGTGGTTTGCCCCTTGCTTTCCAAAAACAGTTTTCCGCTTCCCACCCTGTCCTCTTTTTTCAGGTTTATTGGGTTATTATGGAACAGAGTGCAGTGAAATTCTTACCTGCATGTACAAATCGACCTACAACACATCTCTGTTCTCCAACAATACGATTATTAAGTATAGCAACTGTCTCATATGTGTGTCAGAGGGTTACCCTCAAAGTTCCTCCCATGGATGTTCACTTCAGGCTGAGAGGAGGTGCTGCCACTAACTATGTTGCCTTCCTTTCCTCCCTCAGTACGGAGAAACTGTCCAGTGAGGGCAGCTGAGTCTGCCCCTTCTGGTCCCTGCTGGTATGGTGGCATCACTTGTTGATGAAAGAGCAGGAGAGATGGAGTTCCTTTGAGCCTTAATAAGAAGCCTTACTAGAAGCCTTGACAGGCAGCAGTTTTTTTGTTAAAACATCAGAGGGTGACATTTTTGTTTGTTTTTACATCATCAATGACATTTTTATTTTTTCATAGTTATGGATCCATTGTTATCCCATTCAAACACAAAGCCTCTGTCTTCCTTACCTGAACGATCTCAAGAGGGTAGTTTCAGTGTAGTATATATGAGCAGAACTTTGAGAATTTCTTTCAGACTAACTTTCTGTCAGAGCTGAACTGCAGTTTATGCCATCAGGTTATTTAACAAAGAGATACAAGTTTTTAAGGCCAAGATTAAAAGAATAATGCAACAAAATACATCCAGCTCTTATATTTAGTGTAGGGTTTCTCCCCTAGCTTATCTTTAAGTTTTTTTTCAGGTCTGTTTTCTTCATTTTCAATTCTATCGTTTCAACATGTCAAGAAACAATGTATGGAGTTTAGTTTAACAATGTTAAGGGGCAATTTAAAAAAAAAAAACAACAAACTTTTCAGGTGCCCAGAGTGTGTAGTTCAATATCTGGCCTTTTGATTTTAGAGAATTTCAGTAGAAAGCATCCCTGCAAAATACAATTTATGAAAATGAGGGAATCGTAGTGTCATACTTTCTCCACTATATGTTTAAATCTTAATGAAATATTTCCTCATTTGTCAAACTAATTTTTACTTTACACATCAAATTGTGATTAGGAAATGTTATGTTTCCACATGAAGCTAAGAGATCTTCAGCTCCTCCTAGGACCCCTGAATGCTGCTAGCAACGATATGAGCTACAGAAACATGACATTCTATGATGTCTATTTTGAATGACCTAAGGCATACGAAGAGATCAAAAGAAAAGGATCTTCTCATTATGGAGACAGACAAGAAAACAAGAAATCCACTAGGAGCTTTAGAGAATAGCTGACTTAATGTGGAGGAAAGGAGGATTTCCTTAGGCTGCATACCTTTTCTCATAACTGCTACATGCTACCACTGTCCATCTTTTTTAACTGTAGGCCTGGATGAACCAAAGAGTTCAATCTGAGAATTCAGAACCTTTCAGGTAGATTTGACACCAGAAGTGATAAGATGGGGGCATCTGAGAGTATCCAGTTACTTAAATGTCTGCCCCTCCATCCCACATGTGATTTTTGTGTAACAAAAAGTGAGCTTGAACCAAAGTGAACTCTGTTCCCATGTTATTGCTTGAAAGCACCATGTAACTGGACTGTTCTTCATTTAGAGTGACTTCTGACTTTCACTACCATGTTCGATTTTTATTTTTTTGCTTTTTCTCAATAACTAGACTGACAGTTGATGATGATGATGATTCTCATTTGGACTGAGTATGCTCAGTTTTGCTTGCTTTACTGTTGTTTTCAGTTTTGCTTGCTGTACAATTTTTTAAAAAAAAAAGGGTCCTGCTACATGTTGTTCTTATTACAGTTTATGATCCTGGCCTCGCTTTGAACTGTGCAGCGTGATATTCACTTCACATATACAGGAGTTGCCCACTGAGGGCCTATCGGAGAACAGCCTGGCCAGCCACAGCATTGAAACAAAAGATGGGAAGAGGTGAGAAAAGTCAAATCTTCTAAAAGGTTAATTTATCATCCTTGTTTGTAAATTTTAACATGGCTAACTAAAATGAGATTAATTTTGAAGTGCAGTTTATATTGTCTTAAGTTCACACACTGAAAAAAAATGTGATGATTCACACTTAATATTTTCAATTTGAACCAATAAAATTCTTTTTAGCTTATTGATCCCACAATTTTTAAGTTGAGGCAAATCATTTAGAGTTATTGGGTGCAATTCACTTGTTTTTTTTACTGAAGTAAATCTATTTTTTAAGTTGTTCTTCTTTTTTGGCAGTTGGAAAGCCATCAAACTGGAAAGTTCAACCGAAATAATCTACAAACGGCCCCCAAACACAGCACATGCACACCTAAAATATTAAGTTAAATGAAATAGGATTTTTGCATTTATTCCCTCCACCATAACTTAATTTGGTACAAACAATTTTTTTTACTTTGATTGAGATCTGAAACCAAATATTTCAAGCTGCAACACTAAATGACTAATCTTAAGTTACTTGAAAGAGAAAATTTACGTTGAATGAATCAATGTTATACTTTTTTCAGTACAGAGCTTGGTGACAAAGAGGCTCCGAAGGGCACACACTGCCTCCATGCAAACTTCTCATCTACAGGTCACTTCACACAGGACATTCACTTTGCCCACCAGGCACTTTGAGCTGAAACAGGAGAGCCACTGCATCACTTGCAAATATGTCACCAACAATACATTTGCATCTGGTGCCTCTGGTAATTTCAAAATGAAACTACGGGCCACCTGCCAGTCTAAAAATCTTATTTACTACATTTCTTGGAGTAAGTATCCAACCATATACATATGTGCCACAAGGAGATGGCGAGCAGACCAGTTCAGAGAGCACTTTTGGGCCTTTAAAATCAAAGACTTCAAAAAGCCTATTGTAGAAAGAACACTTCACATCCATTGATAATAGCAACACTGAGCTCTCTGGTCATGTTCTTTCACAGGGCTTTAAAGACTCTTTTTAAAGAAAACAATATGAAGCTAAGCTCATTCTCATCCTGGCATCACATATATCTTCAGCTCTTAATGACTGACTAACTTTTTAATCCCTCCATTTGCCTTCTCTAATGGCACCTTTTCCTCACCTACTCTCACTTCATCTCCTTTTATCAGCCTTGCCTTTGTTCCTTCCTTCTTCTTTTTATATGTTACCTGCTCTTTCATTTTCAGTGGCACACCTCATGAAGGCTATACTGCCAATTTGTTGGGTCCTTTACCTTCTTTCCTTTTCAGGAAATAACCCTTAACCTTTTTTTCCTTTTTAGAATTATAGCTTCTTATTATTTTGCCTATGCATGAATCCTTTAGTTTATATTAATAAAATGGTTTTGTTCTCATTTTTGTGCTTCTTGGAAGCTACTCTGGGGTTGGAGCGCCTCCTTCAGTCTACACTCAAAGAAAGGAGCTAAGCCAAGACTGAAAATCAGAGGAGTCCTAAGGCGCTGCTTTGATTAACATTATGAGACATACTGTAGATTTATTGAATGGTTTCCGTTCATTAACTCCATTTATTTCTCACACAGTTTGTTAATACTTCAGTTTAGGTATTCATCATAAGTAGCTACTAACAAAAACATAGGCCCTTTTATCATAATATAAAACAATGAAAAATGATTGAGGATTCTTATTATATTAATAATAATTTATTATTGTTGGTGTCATCATTGATTAAAATGTTTTTAGACTGTTAATAGCTGATTAATAAAGGACTAGCCATGTGACCTGTCAAAGACAGGTAATAGAATAATTACAAAAAAAAAAATTGCCCTACGTGTACTTTCAGCGACTTTCCTCTTTGCACGTGTGAAAGTCTCTTCACTGTCGGTTCTTCTTTCAAATTTGTTCCCATAAAGCCTGCCTCTCAGACTCTGTCATTGTTTTCGAGGTCCATTTCTTACTTCCTGTCTTGTTTTATACTTCCTGTCTTTGATGGCATCTCTCATAATAATAATAATAATACATTTTATTTATATAGCGCCTTTCCCATGCTCAAGGCACTTACAGAATATAACAAAGAATGGCAGGGTATATGGTGTATAGCATTGTACAAAGCAAATAAATAAATAAAGAAGAGTAAGACAGTAAATTCAGAGAAAGCCTAACAGACAACAGAATTGAGGGTCTTGCACACACACACAGGTTACATGAGCATCTTGACAGAGAGGTAAACTGAGAGAAGGGGAATGAAGTCAAGTAGAGCTAAAAGTCTTCCTGAACAGATGAGTTTTGAGTTGTTTTTTAAAAGAATTCATAGAGTCAGCTGACCTGATTAATTTCGGTAGGTCATTC
Organism: Polypterus bichir lapradei; assembly: GCA_026402145.1. Lineage (NCBI taxonomy): Eukaryota > Metazoa > Chordata > Cladistia > Polypteriformes > Polypteridae > Polypterus > Polypterus bichir. The sequence goes on from JANRMT010027041.1 coordinate 81,113,525, forward strand.
CAGAGTCTGGGCGCTATACAGCTGAAGGCCCTGTCACCCATGGAGTGTAGATTAGTGTGGGGCACAACAAGATTACCAGAATCAGAGGACCTTAGTGAGCGGGCAGGCACATAGTGATGGAGAAGGTCACTAATGTACTAGTTTGTTGCGAGGTTATTTAAGGCTTTGTAGGTTATTAGTAGGATTTTATATTCGATTCTGTAAGACACAGGGAGCCAGTGAAGATGGAGCAGGATGGGTGTGATGTGCTCGCTGCTGCTGGTTCGAGTAAGGACTCTTGCAGCCGAGTTTTGAATAAGCTGGAGCTGTGATATAAGATTAGAAGGGACACCTGCCAACAGCGAGTTACAATAATCAATGCGGGATGTGATAAAAGCATGGACAAGTTTCTCAGCATTAGGAAAGGAGAGGAAGGAGCGAACACGGGATATGTTACGGAGGTGAAAGTAAGAAAGTTTCTTAATGTGATTTATGTGGGCGGAGTAAGAAAGGGAGGAATCAAAAATGAAACCAAGATTCTTTGCAGTAGAGGCAGGTCTGATGAGATCACCGCCAAGATGGACTGGGAAGGAGCTCATTTTATTAAGTTGCATTTTAGTCCCAATTTGCAGGAGTTCAGTTTTGTTGCAGTTTAATTTTAAAGAGTTCTGCTCCATCCAGGTTTTAATTTCACTAAGGTAGGTTGTGAGCTGAGAAAGCTCTGATGAAGTTCCACTTTTAACATTGAAGTAGAGTTGAGTATCATCTGCATGAAAATGATAGCCCAGTCCATAGCTACGAATAATATGGTCAAGGGGAAGCATATAAATACAGAAGAGAAGAGGGCCGAGGACAGAGCCCTGAGGAACTCCTTGTGTGACTGGCGCCGAGCTGGATCTGCTGTTGCCAAGACTAACAAACCCTTGCCTATCAGTCAGATAGGACTTGAACCACTGGAGGGCAGTGCCAGAGATACCCAGCATGTTCTCCATTCTGGACAGTAGAATGTCATGTCTGACAGTGTCAAATGCTGCACTGAGGTCTAACAGAATTAATATGCTGGTTTGTCCAGAGTCTGCTGCCATAAGCAAATCATTGGATACCCGTAGCAGAGCAGTTTCATAGCTGTGCTGCACCCTGAAACCAGACTGAAAGGGTTCCATCAAATTATTAGACGTTAAATAATTGGTGAGCTGGGAAGCTACAACACGCTCAAGAGCTTTTGACAGGAAAGGTAAGTGGGAAATTGTTGAGATTGTCAGCATCAAGACCAGACTTCTTTAACATTGGGGTTACAGAAGCGATTTTAAAAGTAAGCGGCACCGAGCCAGTGTTAAGGGATGAGTTTATTATTGTTGTAGCAGTCGGGATTATGGCATGAAGGCAGGATTTAAGTAGTGTGCTGGGGATGGGGTCCAGTACACAAGTAGTCGGTTTCATCTTACAAAGCAGGTCATTAACAAAAGCAGATTTGACTGGTGAGAACTTAGAGAAGGAGTTGGATGTAGTGGGAAAACAAGGAGAGATATAAACAGATGATGTTAGTTGAATTATTTAAATCTTTAATTTTGTTACGGAAAAAGTGGAGGAAATCCTCACAGACTTCAGTAGAAGAGGTACTTGGGCCAGCTGCAGTAGTAGTTTATTAACTACAGAAAACAAAACCCTTCGGTTATTGTGGCCACTTTCTATTATTCTGCCATAGTGGGTGTTCTTAGTAGCAGTTAGTGCTTCTCTGTAAGCTCTTTGGTGGTCAAAGAAAGCCTGGATGTGCACGGTGAGGCCAGTCTTACATGACATTCACTCATGGCGTCGGCCAGCTGCTTTCATAGATCGCAATTCTGAATTATACCAAGGAGCTGAACGTTTAAAGGAAACCTCCTTATGTTTTAAAGGAGCTGTTTTATCTAATGGTGAATGAAGTGTTGAGTTATAGTGGTCAACAAGACTCTCTAGTGTTGACGGAATAGGTGCTGACAGTAAAAGATCAGAAATGGATCCAGAAAGGATAGAGAGTCCCAAATCAGTGCTGTAAATATTGGCAACAGATAGTCCAGAAGTGCAAATCAGATCCAATATATGACCACCAGAGTGGGTGGGAAAATCAACATGTTGTGTCAAGTCAAAACAGTCCAGTAAGGAAATGGAATTCATTTCTCAGTTTAGATGTAGTAGTGTCAATATGGATGTTGAAATCACCAAGAAGGATAATTCTCTGAGAGTAAGAGCTTAGGTGGGTTAAAAGTTCAATCAGATCAGATAAGAAGGATGCATTGTATTTTGGGGGATGATATAGAACAATGAGTGAGACAGGACCTGTTTCCATTATTAGTTTAAGAGCCAGGCACTCAAAAAACAGTGGACAGTCAATTGGGATTCGTTTGATATTTAAGTCTGCTCTGATAATTACCGCTAGCCCACCTCCTTGTCTAGAGCTGCGAGGTTCTGTATGGAAAGTGAAACCAGGTGGAGTCGCCTCCGTGAGAGACGTCAATTCGTTTGGTTTTTGCCAAGTCTCCGTTAAACACAGTATATCAAGTTTGGTGTCAGTGATGAGTTCTGACAGCACCAATGCTTTGCCATTAAGAGATCTTGAGTTAAACAGTGCAATATTAGTTAATGAGGCATCTTTTTGCACAGAGCCGTGATCAGGGTTTATTTCCACACAATGTAAATTTGGCACACTGACACTTGTATTTTCAGGGCCATGAGAAGGAAGGCTTATTCCTGAGCAAATGCTGCCAGTTGTCTTTTCATTCGCAGCCCGGCGGTGGCGGCAACCTGACCCGCGATGTATATATTTGGGGCGCTGCAAAATACCGGATGTTCCAATCAGACTATTTGCTCTGGACAAACTGTTTAATAAGAAGGAGTTTGTCATGAGAGTATTTTAGCATGATACTTGGCAATACTTATCTGAAAAGCAGTGGAGAAGCAGCATAGCATAGCGGAACCATTAGGACAGGCGGGTGTGGTAGCGTAGATGAGATGAATGGCGATAGCAAAGCAGCAGAAAGCATAGCAGAAGTAGGTAGCAGGATTTGGAGGTTCCAATACATAGCCACAAACAGTAACGCTTGGTAATTTCATGCGTGATCGCCCCGGAGCCATAAGCCAGGTTAGTATGAGCATTAGATCAGATTCCAGTCATAGAGTACTGTAAAATGAATCGGGAGCAGATCAGCATAGCGAATATAATCACGGAGACAGATCATCTTGAGGTCATAGATTGCCAGGTACAAAGAAATGTTCTTAGGTCTCGTCCCGCGATCCACAGACTCAGCTGTTCCCAGTCAAAGTAGAGTCCATAAATATTAAGAGTCTGTAAATATTAAGCCAAATCCATGTAATTCAAGTTGGCTGAATCCATGAACTATACGTACAATGAAAGAAATAAAACAAACGTGCGAAAGTGTAGAATTAAGGTGAATTTTGCGAAAAATGTTGTTAACAGGGAGGAGCGGCAGCAACTTGCGTGCGCCAGCGTCCCCTCACCTGTGTAGAACAGCATAGCATACCTCAAAGCATACCTCATGTGCCTTTACTTCTCCTCATGCGTCTCACACCCGCACTTCCTCTTTCATCACATTGCCAAAGCCAAACTGACCAATCGGATTGCTTAGAGGGGCTGGGCACACAGGCTTTAGTGTATTATTATGCAGTAGATACCTAATCTAAAAACTTTAAAATACCAAACTTAGCTTTGGATCGAGCCAGGACAGTCTGGGGCTCACATTTATTTTGATCCTGATTGATATTATAAATGTAGACCTTGATCCCCTTTACACCCAGCATAATCACAGATTTTCAGCGATTCAATCACAATCAGATGGCACTTGATTACTTTAAAAGCCACAAATAATCGAGGCAATCTCATTGCCCCTAATCCTTAGCTTTTTTCTCCTACATAGAGTTGATGCTTTGATGTTTCCTTCCTTTCCGGGTTGCATTGGCTTCTTTGCTTTCTCTGTTGTTGCTTTCAATTTAGAATGTGGCAGGGTTAGGTTGGGGGTTTAGATTAGGTATGGAACATTTGTTAAAATGGCTTATGTTTCTCTTTAAATGGTTCTTAAACTTTTTTTTTTTACATGAACCAATTGTGCCTACTGCACATCTTCATGATATACAGCCTATCATCACCCCATTCCTCCTTGAAAAATCTTTGCTGTTTGTCGTATCTTTCTCTCTTAGAGAATTGCCACTGATCATCAGAAGGGTTTGTTTACTTCCAATTCAACCCCCCCGAAACCCTTTCTACTTCTGTATATTGCAAACCATGACAAAGCACAACCTAATTTCAGACATGGCTATTTAGAAGTTATTTAGAGTTCTAATTTATCTTGGCACATATAAATATTTTTACAGTACAAAATCTTTCAAGGTAATGTCCAATGTTGTTAGGAGTTGTTGCTTTGTTGTTGCTCCCCTGGGTTCAGGTTGAGGATTTTTCTTGCATTGAAGCGCACTCTTTCTCTTTGCGATGTGGTCCGTATTTCTGGTGTTGTGTGCTTTTTTCAATTAGGCCTTTTGCTGTGTCATCTGCAACTTCATAGGGAAAAGTGTTACTCTTGAAGTAATGACTCGGCTCAGTGCTCTAGCTTAGCAGACTGGATCTCAGCAAGAAAAAGAGTTTTAGCTCCCCAAAGAGAGAGTGAGAGTGGCTTATTTACTTTTAGTTTCAGAGATTTTTAGTCATTTTTGCAGAGTGTGCTCAGGACTAATCCAGAACAGAGTGCCCCAGAGACTCCCGTGAGAGTTTCCTCAGAGTGCCCTTGAGAGAGCCACTAGGGACAGCCAGAGATAATTTTCAGGTTGGTACAGCAGGGTTTAAGGGAATGTGTAACTTCTCCTGTTTAGATTAAAGTCCCTTCCAGTTAAACAAATCAGTGTGTCGTTATAGGTGAGTTCTTCCCTCCATCATAGTTGTTATTCATTATTTGACAGCTCCTTGTTCTTGCTTGAGTTCGTTTTGCTCCTTCTGTCTCAAAAAGACTGCAAAGGTCATCTCTGATTTACACCTTTGTTAACAGATGATGTCCACGCAGATCTTGGTACAAGCTGGACTACAGTCACTTAGTTTTAAATATATGTAGGGGATGTCTGCTAATTCTGCTTTCTTAACAGGCCTGGTGTGCCAATAAATCCTAGCAGTACTGGCAGTTTGTCTTAAACTTCTGCCCAGCTGAAGATGAGCATGAGATGGAGCAAAGACAGAAGCCAGCCTTTAGCATATAACAAGACCTACTGCTGCATTCTGGTATAGTAAGGGACAGTTCTTACCTTGTACGGTGATGAATAAACCATATTGAGTAAAAAAATAATACCATCATTATCGAACTGAATAAATAAATACACGTCTAACATCCTACTTTCCTTATATGATAATACTTGGCCATTCCACCCTGCCTACAAACTGGCTCTACCACATCCCATGTCCTTCAGCATGCACGGCTGCAGGTGTTTCACTGATTTGAAGTCAGGAGTGGCTGTCAAACGTGTAAAAGAAAAAATATTAAAAATACACAAGGTGAAGTAATTGCTCAAAAAGCAAAATTGAAACTGTAAGCTAATTGATAGTTGAAGTCTCACAAAAATGTTTCTGTTTTGAGATACGACAATGCTTCTTAATGGTAGATTTTGAAATTTCTAAACAGTGAATAGCTTCCTCTATTTGAGATATTTCAATAAAAGTTGAACTGTATCAACATATTTCCAGTAAAAATAAGTGTGCAAATCATCCCTCTTGCTTCGTGGATAGACATGCAAACATGACTACCATAGTAGGTGCATTTCACATTATATGAGAATGCACCTAAAAAAGGATGGGAGAAAAGTAGAATAATATCAATAGAGGAATTTTAGGACCAAAGATAGCAATAGATAGATAGATAGATAGATAGATAGATAGTGTAAGATATGGCCGGCTATGTATCCCGGCCAATACCCCCAAGCCGCCAGGTGGAGCCCTCCTTGCAGCATGGAGGTTCCCAGAAGACCAGCAGGGCATCATGGACAATGGAGTTTTTATGCACCGCCCTGCTGGATGCCATGGGGGCCACGAGAGGGAGCTGCAGGGAGGACCGAAGAGTTCTTCGTGCCCTATGACCCGGAAGTTCGTCATAGGAAGAGCGACGGGCTTCCGGGGTGAGAAAAAACATTGTTTACCCTGACCCGGAAGGAATAAGGATTTGTGGACTGTTGGGCAGAAACACTTCCGGGTCAGGAGATATAAAAGGACTGTGGGAGCTCCCAGACGGCGAGCTGAGCTGGGTGGAAGGGTGGCAACGCGTCTGGGAGCTGGAGGATTGTTTATTGTATTTTTCTGATTTATTATTGGAGTATTTGGGAGTGGAGCGTGCTTTGTGCACTATATTATTATAATAAATAATATTTGGACTTTTATCTGGAGTCTGACGTGTGGTCCGAGGGTACAAGGGTGCGAGCAAACCCTATATCTGTCACAATAGATAGATAGATAGATAGAACTTTATTTGTCCCAATAAGCTCAAGACATATAGAATTATTAGAACAAATAACAGTAACGACCCCTGACAAAAACACATATAAATTACAAACAAAATACCTAAAAATGTGGCACACTGATAGCAATTTGGTAAAAGCAAAACATCACAGCCAGTATGGCAAGCCAAATTAACATTTAGAGATATCTCAAAATGAATTTTAAGATATCTGGAAATGCATTTTAGATATCTTAAATTGAATTGCAGATATCTAAAAATGCATCTATTTTAAGATATCTAAAAACCATTTTATGATATCTCAAATAGATTTCAAGATATCTTGAAATGATATGCTGCACATTTTGAGATATCTGAAATGCATTTCAAGATATCTTAAATGCAATTCGAGATATCTTGAAATATGTTAATGTGCATTTTGAGATATCTCAAATACATTTCAAGATATCTTAAAATACATCTGCAGGCATTTTCAGATATCTGAAATACATTTTCAGATATCTTAAAATAACTTCCTGCGCATTTCGAGATATCTTAAATAACCTTAGAGATATCTCAAAATCACTTCCTGTAAAATTTCTTATACTTTCAATGGAACTTCCTGCCTATTTTAAGATATCTTGAAATGTATTTGAGATATCTTGAAATGTGCA
>JANRMT010027041.1:81120645-81153991 GCA_026402145.1 Polypterus bichir lapradei
AAGTTATTTTAAGATATCTTGAAATGTATTTGAGATATCTTGAAATGCACAGAAAGTCATTTTAAGATATCTGAAAATGCATTTCAGATATCTCAAAATGAATTTGGGATATCTTAAAATGAGAAGGAAGTTATTTTGAGATATCTCGAAATATAATTTAGATATCTTAAAAAGCATTTAAGATATCTTGAAATTCATTTTTTTTTCAGATATCTGAAATACATTTTTAGATATCTAAAATGAATTTCGTGATATCTTAAAATGGGTCTCTGCTCCATTTCAGATATCTAACAATGTATTTCAAGATATCTCAAATTGTATTTCAAGATATCTAAAATGCATTTTAAGATATCTTTAAAAGGACACTCAATTATTTCAAGATATCTCAATAGCATTTTCAGATATCTACAATACAATTTAAGATATCTCAAATACATTTCCAGATATCTCAAAACAGCTTCCTGTCCATTTTCAGATATCTCAAATACATTTTCAGATATCTCAACATCACTTCCTGCTCATTTCAAGATATCTCAAATACATTTTAAGATATCTTATAATAAACAAGAAGTCCCATTGAAATAATAGGCAATTTTACAGGAAATGATTTTGAGATATCTTGAAATGCATTTAAGATATCTTAAAATGCATGAAAGGTCAATTTAAGATATCTGAAAATTCATTTGAGATATCTTGAAATGCAGAAACAATTATTTTGAGATATCTGAAACTGTATTTGAGATATCTTGAAATGCATTTGAGATATCTCAAAATGTATTGCAGATATCTTAAAATGTAAAGGAAATTATTTTAAGATATCTCAAAGCGAGTTTCAGATATCATAAAAAGTAAATTACATTTTAAGATATCCAAAATTCATTTTGAGATATCTCTAAATGTTAATTTGGCTTGCCATACAGCCAGCCCTAAAGAAGTTAAGTTCATTGTGTCTGCTTCACATTTTTTGCATTGCTATCATAAATGGGATGCTACATATGTGTGAATTTTCTTGACTTGCCTGTCTTCTGCCAGCCCACAGTTGTCAAATGTGTTGTGTGTACATATTTATAAATAAGGACAAGTAAATAAATATATAAAAACAAAGTATGCAGTGTTAAAAGGGGGAGACATTTGGTGCCAACACAATCTTTTTACATATGTGACATAAAACTACAAGCTGTCTATTTGCCTTGCTTGCCAAGTTTCTTGTGTCTCTCCTCTGTGTCATTAAAAAACCTTACTTGGGTTTCAGATGCTTGAAGGTTTCACAAAGGCTGAGGCGGCACCTCGGTGGATGTGGATTAGGAAATGAAAGCACAGGCAGGATGCAAGTCACACCTGGATCAGCCCAGGTTGGGTGACCTAGATAAGGGAAGCTCCTGATGACCTCAGGAACATCATTGAAGATACGCCCAGCTTTGCTTTGCAAAATGTGTCAAGAAAAGTAAGGGTTTTGGATGCTTGAAAGATTCACAATGGTACTTCATTACCCCTGCCCGTGCTGCTGAAGGAAATTTAGAGAGCAGGCTTTTTGACCACAAGTTATGCATTGGTTCTAAGGCCATTCATGCGCATAGTTCATTTTAAGCAATAAATGGAGTAATGGATTAATTGCCTACACCCTTAACTTGGTTCAAAGTACCTTTCCACTGAGCACTTCTGTGAATCCATGGTTAGTATGGTAGGTGTGTGGATGTGTGATCCATTGCCAGGGAGCTGTTATGTGTACAATCACAAACCAAACAAGGAGAAAATCCTCCTTTTCTGTATTAACTTTCCAAAACTTACTTTTTCCTACATTTCAGCAAAAACGGATATGCACATTTGTTGCCTTGTTTTCATCTGAATTGTAATCTCATAAACCGTTTTAAAAAGGTTCCCACTGGAAGGTACCTTGTAAAATAAAACTAACTTCTGAAGATGGTGGCACTATATAGTTGCAGCTCTTCTAGATTAAAGACATCCCAGAATCGGGTCTCCACTTTCCTGCTTCCTCGCTACGCTGAGCAGGAGAATGAAGGAAAATATTCACTGAAGCTGTAATCACACTGCAAAAATCTTCTGACGTGCATTATAATGGGATTTTGAAATTTAGCGCATCAAAGGGCAAGCGCACTGGGTTGTAATAAAATAATAGCTGTTTTCCACATTTGCTCAATAGCTTTTAGAATACAACAGTTGAACCATGATGTGACTGCCACACTCTCTAGGAATGTCAATGAATAGAGGTGTCATTGTCACATCTCTCAACCAGTCCCAGATGCAGCAGGGTCTCTCTCACGAAGTCACTAGGTTAAAACCATAACCCCTCAAGCACCCTGTTGCTTTCACTCATCTCAGTTTATTTGTGACAAAAATCAGATTTTCGATTCCCATGATGATTAATGAGTAGCCTAAATCTCACTCGTGGCCCTCATTTACAATTCCACTGGTGAATTAAAGGTCATGGAGTCAACCAGCTCTGTGCAAAAAGCCCTCCTGAATAATTTATCAGCATGCCCGCTAATAAATTGTTAATAGCATCTCACTCATCCCTAAGCTGGCTTACTTTCTTGCCGGAAGAATAATCTCTGAGAGATCTTCTAATTTCTGATCATAAGAGTGCAGAGAGAATGGTCTAAAAATGAAATTGCACCTCAAGTAGGCAGCAGTGGCCAGTGCAAAATCATCAAGAAAGGCCGAGCAGCAAACATTTCTTTACTTTCTTGGCTTTATAATGGGGGGGAGGTAGAGTATAGAAAATATTGCATCTTCTTTTCCATCCCAATCCATTCTTTTTTACTGACACAAGTGGATTTGGTCCTCTCTACTAAAACCCTCCTCTTATGTCCTTAAACCAAGTCCCAAGTCTGTGATGTACTAAATGATTCTCTAAAGATTGCAGTAGTTAAACCCTCTCTCATTAAATAATAATCTGCCTTTGACAACTTTAAACCAATTTTTAACCCAACTTTCTTAAGTAAAATTCTAGGAAAGAGTAGTTTTTCGGTGATTACTAGAACAAGCATTCTAATGTTGCAAAGTTTCAGTTCTTCCTTTCCTAGACCTGAGCACAGCCTTGGACACCATAGACCACAGTATTCTCATAACTCACCTTACATAATGGGTGGCTCTCTCTGGAAGTGTCTTAGACTGGTTACTGCCTTTTTTAGCAAGTAGAAAATTCAGTTTTTTTGGGGGCTTGCTTTTTTCAATCTAAGTGTTTCCATTAGGCCAGATTATATCGAAACAAAAGGCGATTTTCCACAGCTATGCAGTTGACACGCTGCTTTACTTATCTATAGCACCTGATGACCCTGATATTCTGGCCTCTCTGATCCAAATTCTTGCTTGTATTTCTGAAAAGTGGAATAATAATTTTCACAAGCTAAATAAGAAATAAACAAAAATCATATTGGTTGGCAAAAATGGATCTAGCGAAGGAAGAGGTAAAGCATTTAGGTGAATTCATGGACTCTGACATAAACCTTAAATCATACATTAACCCAGCGTTTCTCAACCTTTAAGTATTTGCGACCTGAGTTTTCATAACAGTTTTAACTGCGCCCCCCTAATGTTTTTTTGAAAGGAGCCCTCTAACACCAGTTTGTTCTTATTTAATTAATGATATATCATAGATGCATATTTTATTATACCTACTTAACTTTTATCGACATTTATCTAACTTTAACTTATCTAACTTTGCGCCCCCCTTTTTGTTACTTCGCACCCTTCTGGGGGGCCTGCCCCACAGTTTGAGAACCACTGCATTAACCTGAGTAACAGGACTGTATTTTTCCATTTAAGGAACACTGCAAAAGTCAGACCACTTTAGAGCCAGAGTACAATATTTTATATAAGGATTCTACATTTCTGCTAATTATACTGTATATCAATTTATGTGAGCCTGTATTGATTTTTTTTGTTACTTATTATTATTCTTACTTAATTGAATTAGTTTTTCTTTCATGTAAATATTTCTTTGACATCTCGTAAAGCATTTTGCGCTACAGCCTGTGTATGAGAATGTGCTATAGAAATGTTGTTGTTGTTATTCCAGTTTGTGAGCAGCCCTGTTTGGGCTAACTTGCCTTTTCATTTTGTACAGCCAACAGACTGCCAGTCAGCGAGTGTCCCCTAGGAGCCTCTGCTTATGACACCCACAGGGACCTACCATAGGTCCATGTACTGAAAACCAAAATAGGCACGACTGTTGACGGATCTTATACAGCTTAAGGTCAGTATGGAGAAAGATGGAAAAACAGACGGAGGGTGTCATACAAAGGGCATAGCCCACCTGATTGAGACACAGGCTCCATTAAAGGATAATCTAAGAATACTGCTGGTATCTCTAAAATATAACTAGCCATTTAAATTATGCTAGTTAAAACTAAACTTATAATTGAAAAATAATTAATTACTTTTTTCACACACATACGGTGCAGGTAACAACTGAATGCCATTGCTTTAAAAGGTCTGCTGAAATGAAAGGTGCAATATGAAATAAAATGGATTTCAGAATTTAAAATAAAATCGCTCTGAGTGAGTAATTAGCTGTCTTATACATAAGCCAAACACCCATTGTGTGCTTGGGTGCTGATATGTGAATGGACTGTGATAGACTGTGATGGACTGTGATGGACTATGACTAATTATGTGCTGTGTGTGTCTTGTGTCTTATGCATGGATTGACTAGACACATAATACAACAATGACAAAAGCACACACTAGAAAAACAGGAAAGTTTAGGAAACAGAAAGTTATTCTGTTATATGAGGAGGTGAGCTGTTTTGGCTTGAGGTTGAGGTTGGCATGGACTGAAGGTGTAAAAGCATGAGGTACGGCCTGTGAGACTGTTGTCATGCCTAATGGAAGAATTAAGAAGGACTTGGACAGGATTAGCGAAGGGGTCAGTGTCCAATACAAGGAGGGCGTTGACCCTTACTCTTTGATGCCCCAGAAATGCTGCCGGGAAGTGTGAAAATACATAAACACCAGAGAATTAGATGGTTTATGTTCTACCCCAGCCATTGAGGCCACTGGCTCCACCACAAAGACAGACCAGCTCACTGCATAATGCAAGAAGACCTTCCACCTGAGCACTGGACACATTGGGCGTCTAGCCTTCAACAAGAAGTGCTGCTGTCCATCCATGTTGTGTTTGGAGTAAATGCAACATCCATGCGTTATAGCTGAACTAGCTTAAGGAATAGCTTTAGCTTTAGGAATTAAGGACATGGATAAGACTTATAATAAGTGAATAATAAATTGTTGCTGCTCCCCTGCTCGCTTGCTGTACACTCTTTTTACTGTTTCTCAGTAAGTTAATAATAAATGATACATACAGTCAATTCAGGTTTGGTCTGTCTGTGATCAGTGTCAGTCAGAGATTTAGTAGCCGAACACTGGAAAGCATTTAAATCAGGGATATCAAGGGTGAAGCGGGATCCCTCTGTGACACCCCCACAAAAAAAAAAAAAACAAAAAAACACAGAGACCCACCCAAAATGTTACCTCTGGTAGTAATGAAACCAAAGGATAACTCTTAGCTTACATGATAAATGGCAGCTTTCACAATAATGGTTCTCTTCTGTGACAGGCCCACTCCATTCAGCTTTGCTACATACAATAATTCGAGAAAAACTCCACCCCAAAATATTAAGTTATATATGTTACTTATCCCATGTAATTTGTAGTGGTGGTCCAGAAATAAATGTAATCTCATGTTTTCAAGGCAAAATTAAATATCGAAGATTTAAATTAAACAGGACCCAGCAGTCACCAACTCTGGACGATCTGAAAAATGCCCATGGAAAAAAGAAAAAAAAAATTCACATATCTCATGTCACATAATCCACATGTCTGTTATCCATTCTCATGCTCAGAATGTGCAAAATGTGTGCATTTTTTGCTAAAATAGTATTAACACTTATTTTGGAAAACTTGGCGCAAACAATAAACAGGAAAGACATATTTCCACAATACTGTGTGTTTGACTTGAAGGAAGGACTCTTGGCCAGTGTATCGGTGGAGAGGTGAGCCTCCAATTCAAAAGCGTGATCCCATTTCATTTCAACGGAGGAACTGATTTAACAATAACACCGCAAAAAATGCACACATTTTACACGTTTTGAGTATTTGATGGGATGAATTTACATGAATTATGCAACAAGAGTAATGTGAGTTTTTTTCATGGACGTGAAAAAATGTGGTCCAATTGGAGTTGAATAATGTGTATAAACTATTAAGACCCTGTCTCATACTGTCTATGTGGTACATCATTAATGGTTGGGCGCAGTACTGGCCTTTTCTGAGAATAAACTCTTGTGCCTTTACCACCTGCGAAATATCTCTGTTTGGCAGTGCATGATGGACACACATGAAATGAAACCCTCAGGCTGGTTTAATTGAAGAGACAGAAGTGCAAAAGTTGTTGTCTGCACAGTCTCTCCAGTCTAAGCCACTGTACCTTGTAACTCCTTCATTGTTCTCATATGCCTCCTGGTGTCCTCTCTCTCTAGTCTTCTTCTGCATGACCACTCAGTTTTTGTGGATGGCCAGCTTGAGCAGATCTACAGGTGTGAATTACTATCTCCATTTCCTAATGACTGATTTAACTGGACTCCAAGAGATATTATTTGACTTGAATATTTTCTTGTGTCTTATATTCCCTGACGTGTGTATTTCAGTCACCTTGTCCACAAAGTTGCTTTTAGTGCTCTTTTGTCTTCATTGTGTAGGTTAGGTGACCATACTGATTTACCACAAGCTGGACATTCCAGATAAGGTCCATTTATACAACAATGAACTGAAGCCCCTCGACAAAAGACAGGTGAACTCCATTGAACTAATTAGGTGACCAAATGACTGAAAAAGTAATGATTTAGGCGTGTCATATTTAAGGGGCTGAATGCATATACAATCAACAATTTTGTGTTTTATATTTATAATCAACTAGCCATTCCAAGTGGCTCCGCCCACGAAGTAGTGAAACAGGACAGTGAGGAGGGTCCTGCCTGGCTCCCCACTCACGCTTCCCCCTCCCCTCGGCCCACAGCCTCTGTCATGGATTAGCGCAAATATATCGCTCCTGCAAGCGAACTATGATTCTTAGCACGATGAGAGAAGTCACAAAATCAACCGGAATGTTCAAGCAAATTATAGAAAAAACCCTGATTTAAATCTGTTAAGTAGTTCTCTCGTTCGCCAGCTAAGTGGATGTAAGATACGCCCTAAGGCTGGCGTGTGAGGAGGGCCGTGCCCCCTTCCCCTTGGCCTGCTGAGTATTTCTTGGATTCGCACAAATAGATTGGCACCACAAGTGAACTATGATTCATAGCGCGATAACAGAAGTCGGAAAATCAACTGGAATGTTCAATCAAATTATAGAAACAAACCCGATCTAAATCCATTAAGCAGTTCGTGAAAAGCGGGCTGGCATACAGACAGACAGACAGATATTGGATTTTATATATATAGAGGTTTAGACCACTTTGCAGAGATCAGTTTTCACTTTGATATTTAATAGCTGTTTTCTGTTCATCAGTTTCAAAAAAGCCAAATTAAATCCACTGTGATTCAATGTTGCATAGCAATAAAATTGAAAACTTGCAAAGGGGTGAATACTTTTTACACAGTTTAAGCATAGATATATAAGAATGCTTTTATAATCTTTGGAAATTATTTTTCTTAATGAATTTGCAAATAGAGAGAATAATAAAAAATAGGTTGCAATAAAAAAGGTATTGGATTGGTTGAACTAAGAAAGCAGAGTTTAATGGCAAGCAGAACAAATGAGACAACTTGGCGTTGACACAATGAGTTGGTTGGTGCATAGGCAATTTATTTTATAGCATTGGCTATGGTGGTCACTGCGAGTGCAAATGAAGCAATATCTGTTTGAGCCTAACGTTTCCAAAAGCAAGGAACTACTTTAAGCTGTAGTTGTTTAAATGTCACATTCCTAGTACTCTTCTTTTGCTCGTTCAAACTGCTATATTGATTAATTTCATAACTATGACTTTATGTAAAGATGACATATGTACTAAACCCACGTGATCCTATTTTTTATGGTCATGTAGGGCCAAAGCATATCATGACAGTGTTAAGCATGAGGATTAAACTAATTGTAGATGGGACACCAGTTTGTTATAGGACACAGTCACTCAAATAGGATAAATTTAGAATCTACAAACAAACAAATAATTAATTAATAATTTTAAATTACAATTACGTAGCACTTTACTGACATGCTCAAAGTGCTTTACATAGACTGTGGGAAACCACTTCACATCAACACCAATGTGTGGCACCCACCAGGATGACAGCAGCCATTTTTGTGCCAGTATGCTCAGCAGACATTAGCTATTGTTTTGGTATTTCCCCAAAGGGAAATGGTCTTTCTGCATGACCTTTAGGTTGTGAAGGTTGAGAGAGATTGCTAGCTAATAAGAGACAGGGGATGATTAGGGGGATAGAATAACCAGGCTGTGATGGACAATCTAGATAGGATATTGCGAAACACACTACTTTTTTTGAAGGATGCCCAGGGATCTTTAATGACTCCTCAACTGTATGTCTCATCTGAAGGATGGCAACATTTTTACAGCACAGTGTCCATGTCACTGCACTGGGGCATTGGGAGCCACACTCAGACTGCAGGGTATGTGACCATAATGGCCTCACCAGCACCTCTTCCACCAGCAACCCAATGCAAGTACTGGCTGGGCTTGAACGTGCTTAGCTTCAGGTGGATGACTTGTCCTGAAGTGCATTTAGTATGGCTGTTCAATGTTGGTGGATACAGGAATAAAATCCATGGACACAAGTGGAGAATATGTATACTTTGGCCGGGCCAGTCACATAGAACTGGAAGACAGCTATACTCATAACACCAAAGAAAAATAATTCTCTCAGTCTGCAAAATTGTTACAAAAGAGACAGAGAATACAACAGGGCAATTTAAAGAAATGTAAACCTCTAAATCCAAAATGGGAAGCACAAGTAGAAAGCTGCATGTTTTTACTTTGACATAAAGCATAAATGGAGGAGAAACACTGAATGAGCCTGAGAAAGCAGTGACATTTTGGACAGCTTTATAACATATAAATGGAACAGACCTTGAATTTGCAAAACAGTATTTTATTAGAAATCTTTTTGTATAAAAATGAACATGCTCTACATTTTTATGTTTTCATAGATAAGTCATAAATATCCAGGCACTGTACTTTCATGTAATTTTTTTATAACTTTTTTTAATTGGTCAGTACATTAAGCAGACATTATCAATCCGTTTTAATAACATACATGAACTTGCCATTTAATTTGGTCAGCACTTGTACATACTTTATTTTGCAACACAAACAAAGTGTTGGAAGAAATGAAAAAAGGGGGAAAATGTGAAGAAAATCAGGAGAATTTATAGGGTATTTTTTCGGACACAATCACAAACAATCCCACAATATATTAAAAAAAGAAAGAAATGAAAAAAAAAATATCTTCTTGATCTGCTCATTTTGTTATAGTGAAAAGTCTTTTGCCTCTTATTTTTCATATTGTACTCCTGAAGGCTTCCGCCCAGAAGCTGATAAAACCATCCGATATGTACACTGATGATTCCCTCCTGTCAGCATGTCACCGGCTTTCTGAAAGGCCTCATCTGCCTTGCGGTGTGTAAAATGGCTCTGATTAATACAGCATGCTCAGTTGATACAGTTGGTTTAGAAACTGCAAGGAATGAATTTTATTACTGTACTTTTTTTAAGGGCAGTGCATTCAAATACAGAAAATCCATTTTTACACATGACTGCCAGAAGTTCGGTCCTCAACTGACATATGAGGTGTGTTTGTGTGTCATGAATTCAGTTGTCTAAAATATGGCTCTCGGTCAAGGACAAGATGGCAGTGTGGAGTGGGCGGCAGTGAGGGTTTTTTTTTGGAGGTCAGCACATCAAACCATGAGTTTCGTTAGCCTAGCAGTTCTGAAGAAGATCTGGACGGCAGTGTCACCAGGTGGCTAGTGCTAACAAACATTAAAGGAATGTTAAAAGTTTTACTGTGGATATTTGCAGGGCAGCAGTGCAAAGTTTTGTTGTTTTTATAATTGATAATGTACAGGAAAGACAGCTGTGCATTAAAGAAATCCCAATCTACATTCCTGTAGCATTACCGCAATCATTTTTGAGTTACTTTTAAATGCCATGATAGTGATAGTGCCCAGTGATTAAAGTGCACCCACACAAATCGAGGGAAAATGAGGCCCAAAGTACTGTACAGTAAGTCTAGTATAACCTCAAACAAACAACTAGGAAGAAAGGCAAAATTAAGATCCCTGACCATATCGGAAGTTCCCCTGGCGTTTATTTATGATTGGCTCTTTCAATGTGCCACAAATACCAGGGTTTACAAAATGAAACACGCGGGATCCCAGGAGGGAGTTGTTTATTTTTTTTATTTGTTTGTTTGTCTGATGAACGGCTTCTGGCTTGCGCTGTGAAGTCCATGGATGTCAATACTGATTTTACCAACTTGTTTAACTCAGATGGCCTCCTTGTGTGGTACTCCCTTTCATCCGGACCAGCATCTGTCCTTAAAAAATGGCACATGCCATAAACTACAGAGATTTCAGGGAAACATCAGTTATACATGCAAACAGTATTGCTGACCCCAGAAAGGACAGCTGACTCAGTTAGAAATAAATCTCCTGCCGTTGCCATTGAACCTTGTGCTTCTACCCAATGCTACTCTTTATGATGCACTCCTTTCCACCTTCTGACCTCCAGTGACTTTTTTTTTGTTCCTCCACCAGCTTTTTGTAACTTTAAAAAGGCTGTACCTCCAACCCTGAATCCTTTTATTCTTTAGTTCTGTTTGTATGTTTGTTTGTTTGTTCCACTGCACGTTACTCCTTATTGTTGAATTTTTTACATTTATTTCTGGTCATCGTGAGCTCTCCACAGTGAGGTCTGGCTCTGGCGCCCTTGAGCATTCCAGTTAGATCGCATGGTTGCTGTAGCTGATGTATGTTTGCTTAGAAGCCAAAGCTGTAAAAGGAAAGAGAGAAAGAGAGAGAGAGACAAAAAAAAAATGTAAAAACATACATGAGAAAGCCAAAGAGGCTCAGTGCTCTAGTAACTTTATCTGGTGTCGTGTTCTAAAGCATCAGCTACTGCCGGACACCCCTAACCCTGCAGAAAAATCATTTCAGTGGGGCTTAAAGAAACATCAAGGAGCCCTCGCAGTAAATATGAAATTTGTATTCAGTTTCCTAGAGGACTGTTCCTGCAAGTCTTCATTCCAGCTTTGATTTTTAAAGTGAATAGTTCTGCACCTTAAACAATTGTGTACTTTCATCAGAAATTAACAAGTTACTCTGATCTTCTCAGTCAGTGTTTTACTTTCTTCTTACTTTTTGAACATTTTATCTATCATTACTTTATTTGTTAAAGGCCACACAAGCAAAACTGATAACTGCTAATCCTTACCCATTTACTGTTAACTCCTGTTTCTTCACATTTGTCATGACCATATAGATAAATCCATAATAGAAAAGAGATCTATCATGGGAGAAGTATGTGACTGAAATGAAGAGAGCTAGGCAGGGGAGGAGGAATTAAGACAGCTAGACAAATTTACTGTATCATCAGAAAAAGGCAGTAGTCAAGCAGTAAATGATAAATACCGTATTGCATTTAATTTAAGACACCCTCAAAATCACCAACCTCTTTCAAAAGTGAACTTGTGCAAAATCGGTTTCCTTTTCAGAATCCCACATGCTACGAAACACTTTCACTTTGACAAGTCCTCATGAGTGTCTTTAGAATATAAGTTTAATGTCACTGTGCTCTGTGCAAATAATATAAATCTGCTTCTTCTCACATGTACTGCTAGAGGCCAGATTTAGCACACAGGGACTCATCATTTAGAACTGCTAGGCAAGCATTAGAAGACAAGAAAGGGACAACTACGAAAATGGGCATTGTACTGTTTATGTGTGACAGAGTCAGCATGAAATTGGATCCTCTCTTTGCCTTGTTTGGAATGGCATAATTTACCTAAGTCAGGGCCTGCACATGGAGAAAGAGTATAAAGCCTTGGAACATTGCCCGGCACACCATTAAAGCCGACGGATGGATGGAAGATAACGTCATCTGATCCTGAAAATCCTTTCAACGCAGCGACGAAAATGTCAGACTCTACACAAACATCTTGTCATGGCTTCCCATCTGTTATGCTGCGTAAATCGTGATTAAAGAAAGCTAAGTTATTTTCTCTTATGTGATTTCTTACCGCCGTATCACTAAGGGAGGAATATCACCTCTTTATAATATATCTATTTAGGTTCAGGTTACTTAAGATGCCGAAATTACAAAAGAACTTATTCCAACCTGGGAGCTAGTGACCCTTGCTGGATAGAATGAGGCAAATGACTTTCCCCTTTATAATCTCGAAGGTCTGAATCACTTTTTCCATTTAAAAGCCTACACACTTTGAATCACTCATTCCTTTCACAAATGCCTGCACACTCCAAATTGCTCCTCCCTTTCACAGCCCCACAGGCCGAATCACTTTTCCTTTTCATAAGCCCATGTTTGCCAAATTGCTTTTCCTTTTCCCAATCCCACACACTCCAAACTACTTCACCCTTTCACAAGCCCACACACACTCAAACTGCTTTTCTGTTTTACAAGCCGGTGTGCTGTGAATCGCCTTTTCCTTTCACAAGCATAAATGAAACAAGTCACTTTTCCTTTCACAAGTCCATGTGCACTGAAACTCTTTCTCCTTCATAAGCCCCAAGAACTGCGGCAATGGGCTTTAACAGGCCCTGCCTTTTGACAGCCCCCCAGCCTTGACTCTCTAAGAAGACAAGGAAAAACTCCCAAAAAAACCCTTGTAGGGAAAAAAAGGGAAAAAACCTTGGGAAAGGCAGTTCAAAGAGAGAGAACCCCTTCCATATAAATATAATACACAGAACACAAGCTAATTGCTTTCTGTTTCACAAGTCCTCACAAGCTTACCTCCTGTATTTGTTTAGCTGCAGAAGGACTTATGAGGTGCAATAATGAAATACCTAGAATTTAAGATACACCCCAATTTTAAGTTTGGAAACATATAGAAAAAAAGTGCATCTTAAATCGGAAGCAATACAGTATTGTATATTTGGTCCAAACTAAACTCTAGGTCTAAAACGTTCCACATTATTACCTGATTTTTTTAAAATTTAGCTTTACCTTGTAAAGATTTCACTTGTCTTTAAGTAAAATGGTTACAGTGACGTAACACATGGATGCATGCACAAACAAGAGAGACGCTGGAGAAGTTGGCAAATAATTAAGGCAAACAAAGAATTGCTAAATATTAATTATGAAGCAAATAATGAGCAGAAAATGGTAGTAACAGAACAACGGTGGTAATTTTTCACAGAGCCTGACAACATTTATATTTGCTTCAGTCTGTGTGCCATTAGAAACTGGGAGGTGCCAAGTGAACTTGGTTGCTCCTCTGCATAGCAAGACCATGAATGAAATAGTCCAGTTAGAAGCTGGGAGATACCAATGGGACAAGTGTTACCTTAACATTAAAGAGCCTGTTTAATCCTTGTGATGTTTACTGTGCGGCTTGAGTTTTTTAGATGGACTTTCTCTTGAGAACGCCTGAAGCATCAGATGGATGACTTATACCATTTGTTCACTTCAGCTACAATTACTAAAGGCACACACATTTTTACAACTTATGCTATTCTGGCTAGGGGGTGGCATGGTGGCACAGTGGAAGCACTGCTGCCTCACAGTAAGGAGACAGAGATTCGTGTCCTGGGTCCTCCCAGTGTGCAGTTTTCACATTTTTTCTGTGTCTGTTAGTGATGCTAATTTTGTCCTAGTATGTATTTGGTGTGTGGGTGTGTTTGCCCTGCAATGGACTGGCACCCTGTCCAAGGTTTCTTCCTAGCCCTGCGCCCAATGTTAGCTCAACTAGGCTCCAGCACTCTCCGCTACCGTGGGCTTGATTGAACAGGTTAGAAAATAACATGACATGAAATCCTCTAATCCTGAAGACAACTTTGTCTTTTTGGGTATTCTCAAGAACACTTTGACAATGAAGGTCAGAATTGCATGCAGTGACTGAAGTTCTAATATTAACCACATTTATAATTGGTTTATAACCATGTGGGCATATTTTTAAATAAAACTTGGTTCAAATTATTATGCTTTTCGGTTATTTTTATTTCGTTACAACCATTTTGTAAGACATTTTCTCCGTAAAACGTGACATTTTGAGGTAATTCGTTGCGGGTGCTACCATATTCCTATTTCCAAAGGCGCTATTGCTAGTCATGTGATCAGATGGCAGCATGTATGTGATGTCCATGCTTGATGTCAAAAGTTCTGGATTTTAAAAATAATCTATGCATGATAAAAATTGTTAGAAAAAGCTTATTTAGTTATATTTTAGGCCTTCCAGGCTTTGATTGTTTGACATTGGTTCCTGGCTTTTTTTGATTTTTTTAGTACATCGGAAACTTGACAGACAAGAGGAGACAATTCAGTCCGTCAGCCTGTTTAGCTAATAGCTAAGTTGTATCAATGTCTTTTCAGGATCATTTTTAAATGTTGTATCAATGTCTATTCTGGATCATTTTTATATGTTGTCAACATTTCTGCCTTAAATATATTTTGTTGGCTATGACCCATGTATCTTTCTGATTCCTCTGTTGAATTTTTTTTTTTTGCCTCTTTATCTTTTGGTGCATTTTGAATTATCCAGTCTTGGAGAGTATTTTTGCCACAATAATGTAAAGAGACCTGAAGGCTTCACAAAATATGTTATAAAAAAAGTTTTGACAAACTGCCCTGATGGAAGTAGAAAGAGCTACTGTTTGCTTGTGTTGCAATTCATGTGACATCAGTCTGATGTGGCCAATTAGTTTACTTATACGAGGAAACAGGAGGGATAACCCTCAGCATGGGGTATTTGGGGTGGTGGGTGAGCTTCCACTTACTCACCCATGTGCAAAAAACTTGAGACTGGAGAAAGTTACCTTTAAATTAATATGCAGTAAGTGTCACACCGCAAAAGAGGTGACCATAAAAAATTAGGGCTCAATTTGTATTTATCCTACTAGACTGTCTTCCCTTCAGCATGTCAAACTGGGTGAATTATGAAATCTGAAGTCTAGATAGTATTCACCCTGTATTAACCAAATTAAAGAAAATATACACTAGTTAAAAGAAGACCTCTTTGTCATCACCAAATTGTGGGTAGGCCCTGCTTCACTAATTGAAATCTCTCCTAGGGAGACTGTAGGCTATGCAGAGACTGTGCAGTGTCCATTTTAGGCCAGTGGCGTGGTATACATGGCCCTCAGCCTTATGTGGGAGTTACTCATGAATAGGCATAACAAATGTCCATCTAAATGTAACTAGGCATGGAAATCTTGTAACAGCTTGCTGTACTTACTTTAAAGTCAGCTTTTACAGCCAGTACTACTTTCATATTTTCAATCTGTAAGATAAGGCATTGACCAAAGATGACCAAAAGACAAAACAGACACAAGTGCGAGTCTGAGAGTTTTATTAAGTTTGCTCTCTGGGAATTCATATATTTTTTTCTTCTTGATGAGAAATAATGACAGTAACAATGCTGTGAGCAGAAATATAACAATACGCTGTAGGTATTTAAACTGTCCAAAAATTATAAATGTTTCAAAATTGGTCTTCATGTAGCCTACCAAGCTTATTAAGAACACCTGGGTGAGATACTATGGAGCTGTGGCGTAGACAGTAAAGAAAACAACTTCATACAGGGAGGCTACAATTCTGCATCTGCTTCTCTGCTATTAGACCTTTCTGTTTAAAATTTTGGTGGAATTGAGTAAGAAAATACACGGTACACAAAACTTTAGATTAAAAAGTCAAAAAGAAAATATTTTGAAACCAAAATGTCTAAACCAAAATGAAGAAGAACAATCTTAATAAAGATGAATGCTTAATTGTTGAAACATTTACTTGGTTTGTTATACTACTAAATAATCAGAAAATGATCATCTTCCTTAAGCAGAATTAAAGCCATGAATGGCTGGAAAACATACCTATATGAAAATGGCACTTTCATGCACATGCATAACAGCAATGTCTATCAACACCCAATTAAGGTGCACAAAATTTGTAATGTGTAAAGTTAAGCATGGCAAAAAATTAAGGAAAGCAAATAATCCAGATATGTAAACAGAGGCAGAGGTCTGTGACAAATTGCAACAGTGAAGAAAACGAATGAGAACAAAATCTGATCAATGAAGTTCAGGTAAACAAATCTACTACTTTAAGGTACACGTATTCAGCCCCAAGTTCCGAAAATAAAACATGATATTCATAACTTTGCAAAACAGGTATCAGGAAAAAGATATTTTAATATAGAAGCTTAAAATACTACTCCATTCAAAAATTATATTTTTTATATATTAATTACCCCATGTAGTTAGTAGTGATGGCTATAAAAAAATGTGAACTCATGTTTTCGTACAGAACAGAGATAACAACATTTCTCATAGAACAGAAGACTATGGTGACCAGGGTCGGACAACAGCACACATAAAAAAAATCTAACACTACTTGTGTCACATAATCCACATATGAAGTCATCCACTAGTATACTCACAATGTGCCAAACATATGTATGTTTACTAAAATATTGTTAAGTAAACTGGTATTAAATAAATAAATAAATAAATTGGTGTTAAAAAAATAACTTCTGGAAAATGCGTTCAGACACTACAATTTAAATGCCTGCTTGTATTTCCAGACGTGATTTATTTAAAAATGGTTTAATAAAATTATGTGTGTTTGGGACATTGTGAGTATACGAGTAGATGACTTGACGTGGGTTATGTGACACAAGTAACATGAAATTGTTTTCATGGAAATTTTGATATTGTTTGCTCTTATCCAACTTTGGTAACCATATACTACTATTCTTTCAGAAGGTTTTTTTTCTATCTCCATTTTGCACAAAAACATTGGATTAAAATTTTTTCTTGACTATAGTTACAAACTACGTGGGGTACGTAACATAAAAAAATGCTGTTTTTCGGTGGAGCATTCCATTAATACATTAAAAACACAAATAAAATATGGAAATTCGCCTGAGAAAAACTAATGTAGCAGAAGTACTTGAACAGGCTCTTCGTATTAGCAGAACAATTAACATGAACATCACAGAACACATAAAGACAAATAGACAGGGTTAAAACAAGTGGCCTCCTTACTAACTAAAAAAATCTTGTAAGTAGAAAAACAGAAGCATGAAGTGATATAAACCAATAGTGAAAACAACAGAGAGAATATACATAGTATATATAATCTCTGAAAATTAATCAAAACACAAAATAATGCATTAGGTTTGATTTGACATCAAGAAACATGACAATGGACATCTATGGCCTCATGTATAATGATGTGTATAAAATTCACTTTAAAACATGGTGTATGGACAAAAACAGAAATGTGCATATGCACAAAAATCCCAAATGCATAAAACTGTGTGTATGCCCATTTCCATGCACTTACCCTTTATAAATCCCAATGAACGTGAAATTTAACACATGTGCACGTGCCTACAGCCCCACCCTGGCTCCTCCCAGAATTTTGCATATTTTAATCTGCAAATCAATACAAATATCACATTCTGTTCGGTGTTTTGTTAAAAGACAATGTCAAAATCACATGGAAAAAAGGATTTTCAGCGAATGTGAAGCTGAGGCAAGGAAGAATATACTATTCATTGGCTTAAGCAGTGGTATAAGCAAGAAAAGGAAGTTATGGAGTGATACAGCATGGTAGAGACACTCGAAAGCTCAAGTTCAGAAAGTTCCACAGTACCCAAAATAAAAAAGAAGCGGTCAGATATCAAAGTCGACATGAAAAGGCGAGTCGCACCCCACTGTCTGTTTATTCTGTTTCAGACAATTTTACAAATGCTGACCCATGTGCCAATGATGCGACTCCATGTGGTGATGGTGCTGCTGTACACACACCTCTGACTTGGTGATTCATCCCTGGTTTATGGATTTTGTCCGGCGCTGTTGCAATAGCAATGTGTGTGCGCTGACTGCTCTGATTACATTTAGAAAACCGGATGTTGCTGTGAATTGCGCTTTTGATGTTTCGCAGTTCAACCACAATGTAAGGAAATGTTATATGCCTGGATGAGAGAAAATAATACCATCTTAGATAGCTGGCATGACACGTAATGTTTGTGAAATACCTGATCGGTCAGCAAGTTCACGTTGAAAAGCTCCTGTGGTTAAAAACCCAAGAGTGGACAGAACTTGCAAAGTAGTGGGGTAGAGCACAATTCCTCAAACTCTGCCTTTGTAAAGCTGGCGTCAGTTCATCACACAGCTGCAAGAGGTTAGCTTTTGGAAACTGAAATCAACTTATAAGCCAGTCATTATCATCTGTAAATATGCACTCTCTTCTAATTCTTCCATTTGTGATGTCTTCAAACAATGCTAAAGCAGCAGTTGGAATAGTTTGGCCATTCAATGCACCATTATATTGTTACATAATGATTACAATCAAGTGGATTAAATTTGTAAATGATATGAAATTAATTTTGGTGTATTTGATAAATCCCGTGTCATTGATGTGAATATGAAAAAGAAAGTTAAATGACACAGAAACAGTAGCAATGCTTTGACCGTGGTTACCGCCAGTTTGAAAAACTGACCAGAAACTGTGCACGCAAGGTAGAGGGCTACCCGTGAAAATGTGAGTGGCTTTATGCTAAGTTTAGTTTTTATACATCTAAAAGTGTGAGAGGAAACAGGCATATGCCACATTTTTGTGCATACGCACCATTCATACGTGAGGCCCCTGGAGAGTGAGACAGCTTTTTACTAAGTGACAGCAGTTACTCCCAGACAAATGATATTAAAAGTCATTGTGTCATAATTGATGGGAAATTTTCAGTTACATTTCATCACAAAATATGCAAGAGGAGTTGCAGTACTCACATTGCGTTTCCAAACTTTCACAGAGCTCAGATTTTGCTTCACCATTGGGTCTAAAGCTGCCCTTTTGCGTGAACTTGTTTGACATGGTGGCAGCAGTGACCACAGCCTTCAGACTTCGTTTACGCTTGGGCACGTTCTGTTCTGGGTGAAAAAGCACAATGTACACCTTCGGCATGTAGAGCATTCCCAGAGAGACCGAGGCACTCAGGCTCACAGAAATGGTTAACGTGGTGGTTTGAATGTACATCTGCAAAAACAAACAAACAAAACAGAAAAAAGCAATATTTTTATATGTCTCAATGTATAGGAAAAAAGCACCATTAGGTAAATTAGACCTGTTTAATTCTGCCAATAATTTTGTACATGAAGAATATTAGAAAATATTTGACAAGACCAAGACATTCAGCCCAACAAAGCTCACCAATTTTAGCTACTTGATTTCCCCAAAATAACCTATTTGCAAGTTTTAAAGGTCCCCAGAGTCCTACTTTCCACTACAATACTTTGTAATTTATTCCATGTATCTATGGTTCTCTGGGTGAGAAAAACTTTAATGTTTATGTGAAACTTACCATTAACAAGTTTCCAGCTGTGTCCCCATGTTCTTTTTGAACCCATTTTTAAAGTAACAGCCTGGATCCACTTTACCAGTTCCTGTCATACTGTAATTCTCAAAACTTCAATCATGTCACCTCTAAATCCCTGTTTACTTAAACAGAAAAGGTTCAACTCCTTCAAATCTTCATAGATTGTTCCTCTCAGCCCTGGAATCAGCTTATTCTCATTGGTGTTCCCAGGTCAGGTCAGATTGGGGAGCATGCACTGGTACAGTGCATTGCCGCACTCACCACATGACAAAACAACTTAGGATCCTGGTTGATAATCCCCCAGGTAGACATGCGGTCCTGTCCCACCCTCCGGAAATGACCTTCTATCTGCTGCAGCCAGCTGTTACATGGGTATACCCTTGGCCTGGTACAGATAGGTCCTCAACAATGAAGACCTTGCAAGCCAGATCACCCTCAGGGAATTGCACCACATGGTCGTAATGCCATAACTGATGCTCCCTCTCAATGCAGGTAATGTGCCTCATTCGAGACTCTGTGAGTAACCGCTGATTCAACACAAAGTCAAACCAACGGTACCCAAGACTTCTTCGAAGAGACACAGTACTGAAGGAGTCCAGTCTTCATCTCAGGTCACTGGATAGCATCCATGTGTCTCAACCATATAGCAAGACAGCAAGGACCAGAACTTTAAAGACGTGGACCTCCGTCGTTTTGCATAGATATTGGGAGCACCACACCCCCTTTTCCAGCAACCTCATGACCCACCCATGCTCTGCCAATCGGTCAACTGACTTCATACTAAATACATGAATGTCACTGCAGAGGTAAGTAATCCTCTCCACAAGGTCGACATTCTCTCTGCAGACAGACACACTCTTGATGGCTGTTCACCATCATCCACATATCATTTTACTTTATAATTTACTTAATCTATTTAAAAAAGGGTGGCATGATGCTTCAGAGGGTTGTGCTGCCATCTAACAGACCCAGTGTCTAAGGTCATATCCTGTTCTTTCTGCTCTGGTTTTTCTCTTACATTGTCAAAGACGTGCCGGTTAGTTTGATTAGTAATTCCAAACAGACCCTGTGCACGTGTATGTGCATGCATAGAAAATCGATCAAGATTATTATTTTTCCTTGTATTTATATTTATTATGGCCCTACAAGAACTGGCTTCTGTCCAGGGTTGATTCCTGCTTTCTGCCCAGTTCTGCCAAAATAGTTTCCAGACCCCCAAGAACTGGGTTTGAAAATGTTGTGATATGATAGGTTTATAGTAAGTGCTCAATATGCTGTTTTGCTTCAGTACACAAATCAAACTCAAACCAGTAGACATATCTTTTCCAAAATTATTTTGTGATTTTCTCTTATATTTAACTTCACTAGAGAGGTACACAATAATTATATAACATTACAATCTCAATCCTTCTTATATCAATACAGAGCTGTAAGGGGGCTTTCTTAGTAATTTCTAGCAGCACAGAATGCATATCAGGAAAGAACACTGACAGGACGGCAGCCCATGTCAAGGTCACAATAAATAAAATTACTAGAAAAGTAAAAATCTTGATCCATTTTCTATGCCTGCTTTTTCATTTACCAGTCATTGGAGTGTACAGGGCATTCTTTTCAACTGCAGTTCAAGAGATCAGTTTAATATGCTGCAATGTTATTGAACTATAGGAGGAACCCAGAGTCCCTGAAAGAAGCCTACAGTGCATACAGTAAACTGTGATGACAATTCAGACTCTACAAACAAGGCCCCAGTGCTATGAAATGGGAATGTTATCTGCTGCTCTACTGTACTGTCAAAAAAGATAAAGTGATTGATTAATTAAAATATTCATGAATCTGTTCACTGTAAGACATGCATTCCAGCCAAGGCAAATCACACCTTCCAATTGCCAGAAATTCATAAACAGTGCATGCCATTTTTTTTTTTGTTTCCAGAAGTTGAACCTCTAACTCAATGATAACAAGCCCTGGGAAGAGCTGAAAAATGACAAAATAAATTTGCTGAGCTGCAGGAATACTCTGGAATAATGTGCTCAAGGAATCCTGGAATCACTGCACCCTTTCACTCTTTAATGTCAGTGTCAATTTATTTATATAGCACATTTAAAACAACATAGTAATGCTGCGGCCAAAGTGCTTTACAAAAATAGAATAAAAGAAAAATAAACAATAAAACATAAATAGTAATAAAATATATGAACATAAAATAAGATAGATAATAAATAGAAATAATGTTATATGATCACAAAGAGGAAAACCATCAGTATTACTGAAGGTCACTGAATGCAAGTTAAAAAAAGTGAGTTTTTAATCTTGTTTTGAACAGTTCAATTGTAGACGACTCCTTTATATGATGAGGTAAAGAGTTCCACAGGCGAGGGGCAGCAGCTGCAAAGGCCCTGTCCCCCTTGGTTTTACATTTGGTACGAGGGACAACAAGAGACAACTGACCAGAAGATCTAAGCACTCTGGATGGCTGGTGTAAAATACACAATTCAGATAAATAGGCAGGAACAAGCCCATGTAAAGATTTAAAAACTAGCAGCAAGATTTTAAAATCAATTCGAAAACTGACAGGCAGCCAGTTTAAAGAAGCTAAAATAGGAGAAACAGAGTCATACTTCCTTGCCCCAACCAGAAAGCGAGCAGCAGCATTTTGGACCAGCTGTAACCTGCATATCAGGGATTTGCTAATCCCAGAATACAGCGAGTTGCAGTAATCAAGGTGAGAAAAGATAAAAGCATGAGTAGCTTTCTCAAGATCTTTAGAAGATAAAAAAGGCTTTATCTTACCTAATAGACGAAGTTGGAAAAAGCAACTCTTGACTACAGAATTTACTTGTTTCTCAAAAGAGAGGTTACTATCAAAGGTAACACCAAGATTGCGGACTTGAGGTTTGGAAAAGGCAGAGAAAGAGCCGAGAAGTCCAAGACCAATTTGGGCTTTAGCTGGTGGACCCACTATAAGCACCTCCGTTTTATTTTGATTTAGATCAAGAAAATTATTGGCCATCCAGGATCTTAGTTCAGACAGACAGTTGTGGAGTTGATTTGTTGCAGAGTTGCAGATGGGAATATAAACCTGATTATCATCAGCATAGCAGTGAAAAGAAATGTTAAATTTCCTAAAAATAGCTCCAATAGGGTGAAGGTATATAGAGAATAAAATAGGACCCAAATTGGATCCCTGAGGAACACCACATTTAAGAGGAGCAGTAGACAAAAAAGAGGAATTTAAAGTCACTGAGGAGTGTCTACCTGTTAAATATGACCTGAACCAGTTAAGAGCAGCTCCTTTAAGCCCAACAAGATGTTCGAGCTGCATCAGCAATATTTCATGGTCAATAGTGTCAAAGGCAGCGGACAAGTCAAGGAGGACAAGGACTGCCACATCACCTGAGTCAGTAATAAGAGAGATGTCGTTGAACACTTTCAGGAGTGCTGTTTCAGCACCATGATAACGCCTAAAACCAGATTGGTAGGTCTCACATAAATTATTGGAGTTATTGGACCAATTGATTATAAATAATTTTTTCTAGAATTTTAGCCAGAAATGGCAGTTGGGAAATTGGATGAAAATTGGTTAAAACTCCAGGATCTAATCCTGCCTTTTTTAGATGAGGATGGACTGCAGCATGTTTAAAAAATGAGGGCACAACACCCGAACTAATAGAATCATTTACAATGGCTAGTAAAGATGGGCCTAACACATCAAAGGCTTCCACTAAGAGACGTGATGGTACAATATCGAGGAGGCTGGAAGCTGGTTTAAGGGTGTCAATAGTTCTTTTTAGCATTGAAAGTGAGACTTGATCAAAGGAATCTAGAACAATGTCATGATTAACAGTAGGAAGTTCATAGCCAGTCTGAACAATGCCACGGCGGATAGTATCAATTTTGCTGACAAAGAATGATAGAAACTGCTCACATGAAAGAACAGTGCTATTTAATCCCATCATAGAATGAGGGTGAATGGCCGCATTAATTGAATTAAATAAAACCCTAGGATTGTTTGAATGGCGGGATACTAAATCGGCAAAGAAATCATGTTTCGATTTCTTAACTTCAGCCTGTAAATTGAAAAGAGAAGTCCTGAAAATCTGTTTAGAGATAGTCAGTCCATCTTTTTTCCAACGCCGTTCAGCAGTTCAACAGGCGCGGCGCAGTGATCGCGTAGTTTCATTTAGCCAGGGAGCAGGTCTTACCTTATTACTGCGTATCTTGGGCGGAGCAATTGTGTCTAAAACCGTTTCACAGGAGGAATTAAATTTTACGACAGAGTCATTGATATCATTATTTTGGTCATGCATATAAAGACTAGAGAAAATGGTTTTAAAATCAGATATAATGGAAGAATTTAAAAAGCGCGAGCAGCGTGGTGGACGGCTATTAGTCGGGAGATCAACAGTAATATACAGATCCATCATTACAGAAAAGTGATCAGTGAAAGAAACATCACATAAATCAATACTATTCACTGAAATATCACGAGTAAGAACGAGATCAAGGGTGTGACCGAGAGAGTGAGTTGGCGTATTAATATGCTGTATAAAATCAAATGAGTCCAATAGTGATAAAAAGTCTTTGACCAAAGGTTTCGATTGATAACAGCTGTGGAAAGCAACTAGACTAAGATCAAGTTTTTGGATTGTGATGGTTACCCAAAATTTCCACAGAAAACCCACATAAACATGAAAAAATACATTATTGATGATCCAGCTTTAAATATTTGCAAGTGCCAAGAGTATTTAATTATTATTAATAAATCATGAAGAAACATTATACATTACCATGTTAAACAGATTATTAGTTTATGTACATTCAAATAGCTATACATGTCATTAAATGGTAATTCACATATTGATGACACTTCATTAATAAGCCATTAAAAATATTAGTATGCTTCTTAATATCTTTGCACATCATTTATTCATTAGTCAGTGATCTTTTTGTAATACCTTATCTAAAGCTGAAACTATTCATTCATTGTAAAGGTTTGTAAAAGTGTATTAAGGAAACTACTGACAGTTATTATTAAATGTTAATTGTATGCAAATGTGTTGCTGCCAAAAAACTAGATTTTATATCTAAAGGAAACATGACCAAGCTTAAAGTACTAAAAAGAATAACAATACACTCATTTCTAAAAACTGTAGTTAGGAATACAGTAGCTCTCATCATAGCTACAGTCTATAAAAATATAAAATCAAAACTATCGCCATTTTAAAACATTTCACATGTAAAAACATTTCTGATATGCTGCTTATGCTAGTTTTCATTTTTCCAGACAGAGAAATAACAATTATTGCAAAGTTTATAATAAAAGAAAAGGAAAAGTATTATTTTAAGTCAGTAGAGCAATAAAAAATGCAATCAATAAGATGAATAGAAAAAGAATAAAGAGCAGTACTTGTAGAACTTTCGTTCTTTTCAGTTTTGCTTTCTTAACAAGTTTTATGTTTTCTCAGGGTCAGCCATTTAGAGCAACTGAATGTGGTTTGAATACATCTAATATTCTAAATCATAAGACAAATTACATTAAGATGTCTTTACATTACACAACAGCATGTATTGCACCTAATTCTTTACATTGCCATCCCTTTTCATCGGCAACCCACCATATTCATGCTTCTGGCTGGATGTTTATTTTTACTTGGAGGAGCAATTGAAAATCTTCATGGCCCATTTCCTACGCAAATGATCAATCCCAATGTAAGTCTCCGACTATAGAAATACCTTATAACAACAGGCTAGCATGTCACTGCAAAAGGCTACACTATACACAGTATAAAAATAATATACTAGAGGGCTGTGACCCCTACTCGCTTTGCTCTCCCACCTCACAACCCCCACCCTGGGGGCGCCCTTCACGCTAGCCACTTCATGTCTCTGCCGCTCGCGTTGTGAAGGGGGGAGGCTGAACGCATGCTAAGAACAGATCAGCTGGTGGCTTGCTGTTAGCTGCTACTGAGCCGCATGATCTGCATGCCGCACTGCACATCGATCATTTAAAAGCCTGTACAGCAGCTGTCCTTTTGTCTCACTTCCTTGTCTCGTGGGACATTAAAGTGTCTCCGAGAGATTGTTTGTAAGTAGGGCGTAACATGCAAGAAGTCTCGGGGGACTTCAAAGTGTCTCCCTGAGATGATCACGTCTCAACCCAAAGTTTGTTTATATAATATATATACAATTGTGCTTGAAAGTTTGTGAACCCTTTAGAATTTTCTATATTTCTGCATAAATATGACCTAAAACATCATCAGATTTTCACTCAAGTCCTAAAAGTACATAAAGAGAAACCAATTAAACAAATGAGACAAAAATATTATACTTGGTCATTTATTTATTAAGGAAAATGATCGAATATTACATATTTGTGAGTGGCAAAAGTATGTGAACCTTTGCTTTCAGTATCTGGTGTGACCCCCTTTGCAGCAATAAGTGCAACTAAACATTTCCGGTAACTTTTGATCATTCCTGCACACCAGCTTGGAGGAATTTGAGCCCATTCCTCCGTACAGAACAGCTTTAGCTCTGGGATGTTGGTGGGTTTCCTCACATTAACTGCTCGCTTCAGGTCCTTCCACAACATTTCGATTGGATTAAGGTCAGGACTTTGACATGGCCATTCCAAAACATTAACTTTATTCTTCTTTAGCCATTCTTAGGGTCATTGTCTTGCTGCATGACCCACCTTCTCTTGAGATTCAGTTCATGGACAGATGTCCTGATATTTTCCTTTAGAATTCTTTGATATAATTCAGAATTCATTGTTCCATCAGTGAAGGCAAGCCACCCTGGCCCAGATACAGCAAAACAGGCCCAAACCATGATACTACCACCACCATGTTTCACAGATGGGATAAGGTTCTTATGCTGGAATGCAGTGTTTTCCTTTCTCCAAACATAACACTTTTCATTTAAACCAAAAAGTTCTATTTTGGTCTCATCCATCCACAAAACATTCTTTCAATAGCCTTCTGGTTTGTCCACGTGATCTTTAGCAAACTGCAGACGAGCAGCAATGTTTTTTTGAAAAGCAGCGGCTTTCTCCTTGCAACCCTGCCATGCACACCATTGTTGTTCAGTGTTCTCCTGATGGTGGTCTCATGAACATGAACATTAGCCAATGTGAGAGAGGCCTTCAGTTGCTTAGAAGTTACCCTGGGGTCCTTTGTGACCTTGCCGACTATTAAACGCCTTGCTCTTGGAGTGATCTTTGTTGGTCGACCACTCCTGGGGAGGGTAACAATGGTCTTGAATTTCCTCCATTTGTACACAATCTGTCTGACTGTGGATTGGTGGAGTCCAAACTCTTTAGAGATGGTTTTGTAACCTTTTCCAGCCTGAAGAGCATCAACAACTCTTTTTCTGAGGTCCTCAGAAATCTCCTTTGTTCGTGCCATGATACACTTCCACAAACATGTGTTGTGAAGAGCAGACTTTGACAGATCCCTGTTCTTTAAATAACACAGGGTGCCCACTCACATCTGATTGGCATCCCATTGATTGAAAACACCAGACTCTAATTTCACCTTCAAACTAATTGCTAATCCTAGAGGTTCACATACTTTTGCCACTCACAAATATGTAATATTCGATCATTTTCCTTAATAAATCTAGTATTTTTGTCTCATTTATTTAACTTATCTACTTTTAGGACTTGAGTGAATATCTGGTGATGTTTTAGGTCATATTTATGCAGAAATATAGAAAAATTCTAAAGGGTTCACAAACTTTCAAGCACAACTGTATATATGCAATATATATCATACATATATGTATATATTGTCACGCATGTGCATCTGGTTAGCACACCCCTGGGCTCTAGTAAAATAAGCAGTTCCACCCTGGAAAGAGAGGGGGCACTGACGCTAACACTATCTTCATCTTCCTCCTCCACAGCCAGGAGAAAACACTGCCCCACAACCCAGAGAAAATCCCACCCCTTCCAGTCTTAGCCTTGTAAAACTCATTTGTTTCTAGAAGATGACATCAGATGCCGAACTGACACTAGTGAAGGACAGAACTCCTGAATGCCTACCCAAATGCCTTCATATACTGCTTTTTGTTTAAGTCATTTGTTGGCTATTTTGCCAGGGTGGTACCCCACACTTTCTTTGACTTCTCAGATTGTCTATTGGAGAGCAGAAAGTAAGCTTTAGTTCTTCTTAAGCTTCTCAGACAAGACAACAATACATTCCGAGGATTAGAAAAGGGATAGATGATAAATGACAATATGGTAAAGCGTGCAAGGGTTCCTTGGTAGTGCTTGAGTTTTTTATAAAAAACAGAGCAGCTCAGGTTTTATGATTGTGTGTATGTGCTGGTGGAAAGTCATGCAGCCGTGGGGTGTTCAGTGGGGAACCTGGCTGATTGCTAGTTCACATGTAAGCATGGACTTTTTAACTCCTTATTGACACTCTCCAAGTCATTATTGCGAGCACCGACACCTACAAAGGAATCCAAGTAGGACAGAAGAGGGAGAGAGAAAGAAAAGAAGGGAAAAAAAAGAAAAGAAAAGTGAGGAAATCAAGGAAGGTGATTGGGGTAGACCAAAGAGGATAATTTGGAGATTGAGAGAGTATGTTAGATAGGAGGCAAGGTAACTGGATGGCTCCACAGGGAGTGAGAGGAATGGCGCACCAGGGGTGGGTCACTCCTGTTGAGCATTGGAAGGAGCAGGAGTGGCCAAAGACTTCAAGTGTCATTATTTTGACGATGAGGGATGGTGATGGGACAATGAAGCCAGGCTTTGTGCATCCCAGCTGATTACTGGCTGAGGTGGCAAATGATAGTGGCTGACCATGCTTGCTGGCATCTCTGTCTACTGAGCTCTCCATAAGTTGACCAAACCATGGAAAGACAAGAAAGACAGATGTACTGGAGCTCAGAGAAAAGTGAAGAAAAGTAACCTGATTCTGTTTCTAAACTAGGTTTTAACATTCTTTCAGATTTATTTATCTATTGAACTTGTTTTTAATGCACTTGTCTTTAATGGATTTATATATTTAAGATTTTCAAGTACACTGTTTGGACTGTTGTGTTCTCATTATATATATATATATATATATATATATAGGCAATACATCCTTCAAAGATAGAGTGATACTGGTTTGTCTACATGTATACTTTGTACTATATAAAATTACAAGGCAGATTATTTACTGGCTGAACTGTTGCTTCAGCGTCAGGCAGAATACAAGTGGCAATGGCGTTATACTACCTGCTGCTGCCATTTAAATCCTCCTAAGAAGCATTAAAGCGTATCCTGAAGCACCATCCAATCTAATCACTCCTTCTTTTTTCCTCCTGTCTCTCTCAGACACGTGTCTCAGTGGCTGTGACCACCTCTTGTTTGTTAATTTTCTGCAATGCTGACTTTAATATCATTGCTTCATCAACCTTAAAACACTTTCCCTACTTGAGTCAATTATTTTACTCACTGCAGATTCATGTTCTGTGTCACTTATAGCATCCCCATAAAATCAAATAATCTTGTGAAAATGTTATGTTTCATGGAACATGTTGAAGCTTGGGGGTGTTTACTCCTGCTCCCTTGCTTCATTCACCACATTTACACAGAAAACTCAAATTAATTAGGCACATTAAAAAAGAACAGAAGTAAAGAAAGCAAAGCAAAAGCTGCAGGAGAGACAATAAAGGTCTGGAGAACAATTGCTGCCTGTCTTCTGTCATAAATAGTCAGCACATCACCTGGCCTCTTGCCCTCAGATATTGAAGGCTGTCATATTACATCTTGGGGCAGCCCTTCACAAATGGCTAATTCTCTTTGCCAGCTAACTAAACCTGCCTTACATTTTCTCTGTGCAGACCATTTAGTGCCATCAAATATACATTAAATATGTTCCATGCCTTTACTAGGACAAGCAGTCCTAGTGGTTCTCATCAAATAAAATGAATATTTAAGTAAATGAAAATAAACTCTATTAACTTCTTTGGCAACTCTTTATACTAAGCATCCTTTCCATAACAGGAAAGCATTTATGGGAAAGTAGATTATGTGGCACTTTATTAACTGAATGCTCAAATTAAATCATTTCTTTCTATTAATTCATTATAAATCAAGAGGGCAAGAGGCACAGCGTGCAGCAGTTACTGTAGCCAGCTGAGTGAACTTGCTGAGAGCAAAAGAGTGTAAATGAGCTGTATCGTCTGCCATCAATATTAACTGGACTGCATCAAACTGCTGCCCAGTAGAGTTTGTTTCAGCTGCTCATTGTCTCCTCTTTACTCTGTGAGCAGCACCTATGGCCTTCCGAGTGAGTCAGCGGCACCTCCGCCTATA
The DNA here is from genome assembly GCA_026402145.1 of Polypterus bichir lapradei. Taxonomy (NCBI): domain Eukaryota; kingdom Metazoa; phylum Chordata; class Cladistia; order Polypteriformes; family Polypteridae; genus Polypterus; species Polypterus bichir. The sequence continues at coordinate 81,150,530 of JANRMT010027041.1, forward strand.
CAGGGGAAAGCCGACAGAGCTGTCATTTGAAGTCAAACTGACTTATCTGTACTTAAAATAAAGTACATATGACTGTCCTGCTGTGTCCATTGTATTCCCCCTCTAATAATATGGAAACCTGTATTTTTATTACTAGTAGTAGCAGCAGTTGAAGATAGAGTAGAGTAGTATTATCACATGTACATAGTACAGTAAAATTCTTACTTGCAGGTCTGACTAACATGCAACACATCGCCACCCTCCGGTGCCATGATAAAGAAAAATGTATTAAAATAAATACTTTAAGTCCTATCTAAAAAAAAAAATGTATGTATAATAGTTGTTGTAACCAAATAGAAAACAACTATTTCATACTGTGATTTGTGAACCTAATCATGTTTAGCATACTGTAACCCAGCGCTTTCCGATTGGGGGTGCGAGCAACTGTTGCTGGGGGTGCCAGAATCCATCGAGGAAGAAAAATGAAAAACATTATTTGTACAAAATCTTAATTTATCTATCCATTCCTAAATAATTAAATGGGCAGGCTATTTCGTATCAGTGCAATATGCTGCTTGTTAAAACGGATGACTTCCACTCTTACACGCACTTAGTGCTGCATGGGTATTATGAACTATCATATGAACTCATATTTTTTCATACTTCTTCTCAAACCAAGGGGGTGTGAAATCGGCCTCGTCTGTCACAGGGGGTGTGAGGGTAAAATGAATCGGGAAGCGCTGCTGTAACCTGTAAGGGGTGCCACTGAACCCAAAACTCCAGACACAATCAAACTCCTTGCAACTGTAGGTTCAAATAATAAGTGTTTTATTACTCACAGACTCCTTGGATAGGTTAGCATAGTCACAGAACCAGGGATACAGTTAATATATAATTCTTCCTCTCTCTTTCCATTCATTCTAAGAGCTTTGTTCTCTGCCTACCAATGCTGGCTCCCTGGACAAGGTGAAATGACTCCTTTTATCTTAGATCCTGGAGTACTTCTGAAGCTAGGACATAGTCTGTTAGAAGTAACATCGGGCTCAGAAGGCTGTCTCATAAAGTAGGGGCTGTATCTTCTTGTATCACTCTCTTAACAGAACCCAAGGAACTCAGCAGGGCTTTACTACCATCATGCCCTGTGGGTATCCAAAGGGGACCCAAAGGCCAGGGATGCTACCCTCTAGTGTATTGGGGTACACAGTACCTACATGCCATTTACTTCCCCTATCCTTCTAATGTATTGGCCTCCCTCCAGTCTCCTTTATCCCAGAGGAAAGGACTCCCACTTCATAATTCATACATGCGTTTTTTTGTTTTTTTTTTTTGCTGAAGCTAGGACAATTCTTTCAGGCATGGACCTTAATGTGCTATGTTGGGGTCTTAGAGAGCCTAATCTGTACATGATATTGGTCACAAATAGGTCAGTGAATATAGTAAAAGTATGGATATTTAAGGCTAGTTGGCCTTTTGCATTTTGCTAAATAATAGCATTTAAATGTGTTTTTGTTCATTCTTTGAAGGAATAGGCTCCTCTGCTCTAATATATCTAATTTAAGGTTCAGGGTTTAACATGGCAAGGTTAATTTAGAGCTGCCAAGTAACTTAAGCTGCATATCTTTGGGGAACTGGGAGAAATACCTAAGTACCCTGGGTAAAACCCACACAGAGACAGGGGAAATGTGGATAGTCCACATGAACAATAACGTGTAGTGGGGCTACATAATAACAGTATGTTCTATGTTTGTGCTGAGTGCGTTTCATTTCATTGTCCCATTTACTGTCCGTCATATGTGTTTCAGTAAATGTTGTCCCCGTAAGTGAAGAGGGGAAGGATAATGGAGAGAGACCGCAGCCCCGAGACGGAATTTGCCTGTCAAACTCACCTGATACATCCGGGACATTTCGTATTTAAAAAAGAGGAGTGAAAGGCAAAGGAGGACGAAGAGGAGAGGGAGAGAGTGAAATCGAGGAGCGAAAAGAAGACAATTTAACCATTCATTTATCAACTCATAACTGTTGATCATTGCTTTAGTCCACTGCTTACCTTTTTAACATCCGATTCCTCATCACGACAGCCAGCACCGAGGAACCCTGGGGTTCAGATTCATCCCAGCCATTGCCAGGACTTTCATGGTGAGGTCGTTTTGTTTTCAGGAAGAAGCACCATAACATTGCAGCCAGTATCAATACCGCTGGACTTTAGTTTGGACTCATTTTTCACCACATTTCAATCGCTGTGTTTACCTAATCTGTGTTTGTATTTGTGTTACGTGTTTTTATTTATTGTTTAGGGGCAAGGGAGGGTTCAATGTAAATATCTGTATATTCGTGTTTTTATATAGTAATTAGGCACTGGTGTTTTTGGGATAGTGGTGTTTTGCGCGCACATACCTACGTTACTGAATATTTATATCTATCATTTACAATATATCCGTGTTTGATATTACATTCCTGTCTATTGTTTTCTGGTTATTTCGTCATGTGGGGAAAAAAAAGGACAACTTGTAAGGAGTACGGCTTGTTATTAGAGCAAGAAGCCTCAGGAGATCCAAGGAATAGTCTTGGTAGTGTAGTGGCCGGTCTGGGTGAGGGTTGGCCGTTACAAATATGTGTGTGCTTGTGTATATAAATATAATTGTTATGCATTGTGATTTGGAGGTTCCTAAAGTCCTACTCTCTACCACATTACTTGGTAATTTATTGCATGTGTTTATGATTCTTTGCATGAAGAAAATTTTTCTAACATTTGTGCGAAATTTTCCCTTAATAAGTTTCCAAGTGTGTCCCTGTGAGAGTGTTAAATAATTTATTTTAAAGTAACAGCAGGGATCCATGGACTAATTTTCCTCACTCATAATTTTACATACTTCATTATTGTTACCACTTTTTTTTTGTTTGCCTAAAATGAAAAGGTCAATCGATTTCAACCTGTCCTCATAGCTCGTACCTCTCAGTCCCAGAATCAGCCTGGTCACTTTTCCTTGGACTTTCTCAACTGCTGCAGTACTACTATGTTTTTTTTGTAATATGGAGACTAAAACTGTAGTACTCCAGACGAGACCTTACCGATATAACGTAAGCATAACCTCATTTGACTGGTATTTCATGCACATGATACATAACCTAACATCCTATTAGACTTCTTGATTGCTTCTTGAGATACATATTTATTTATAAAACACAAGATTGACTGACTCACTCACTCGTAAACAAAAACACTATTTCTTGTTTAGTTGAAAAGCTGAAATTTGGTAGGATGACACATCTAGGCCTGTATGTATCCACTAAGAAAAGACATTTCAGTATATCAGTATTTAGTGGTAAACAATAGAAAAACTAAATACCTCAAAATCTTTAAAACACTGACTGATTTGATTGACATTTGGTGATATTATAGAAAAACAAAAATTAGCAGACACATATTATTTGTTGATTGCGGTGGGCTGACGCCCTGCCCAGGGTTTGTTTCCTGCCTTGCGC
>JANRMT010027041.1:81154391-81175616 GCA_026402145.1 Polypterus bichir lapradei
CTGCAAGCAGAACAGTACCACTTTGCAAGATGTAGCTGTAATTGCACAGAGAAATGGGACTGAAGAAGGGCAACTGCCCTGCACAAGAGAAAGAGAAAGAGGCAAACTGCATGAAAATTGAGATTTGAAGTGACCAAAGAAAAGTTAGGCAAAACTCCAAGAAGTTGTGGTTATCAAGTGGCCTCCTTGGGTACATGCAGTACTCCCTATTTTGTCGGCATCATCTTACAAGGAAGTTTTTGGGAGTGGGTGTATAGCTTGGTGGTAAAACACATGCAATATTGTGGACAAGTATGGTGTCTCTTTGGAGGTCAGACTGCGATGTGCCGCCATGTTGCTATGCTCCAGTTCGCAAAGCAGAAACAGGGAAGGGACACTATGGCGTACCAATGCACTTCAAGCCCTGTTTACCACAAAAGCTAGAAGCAATGTCTTGCCTTGGTCAGTTTAAACAGTTGCATCACTCACTAAAAGGTTTTCCCATGGACAGAAAATAGAGGAGGTGGACATCGTTCAAGACATTATTTATTTTCACCTGTTCTTTTCCGCACAATTCTTAAAACATTTAATTCATTGCCTGGGCCACATAAATGAAGCCTCTAAACATTAAGCTGTATGTAATAAGGTCAATGATTCATTATTCAATGGATATAGTGATTTTGATCTAAACCCCAGAAAATGTTTGTAATGGTACAAGACTGCTGATCAAAGCATTACATTACATTTGCTACAGGGTGAAACTGTATTTATACCCAAAATGCCAATTATTCCTACTAATTACCTGTTGAAAAGAATACAGTTTCCTCTAAAACTGTGGCTTGCAATGACCATCAACAAAGAAGAATTAATCTGTGGGAAGATTGTTTTACATAATTAAGTGTACGTAGCTCCATGAATTAATAATAGTAAAAAAAAGAAAAAAACAACAAATGCTGCATAAAAGAGTACTCAGTTCTGTTATGCCTGATTGATCTTCCTTCCTATAACCAAGGTCCATTGCCTTAAAAAATTCGCAGGCAAAGCTGGGTAACACATCTAGTACACTGTATGTATAAAATGCTACAAATTAAACTTGAAAGACATAGAGCTATATTAAATGTTTTTAGCATTTATTATTTATTAAGTCTGTTCTCAGCTCATTCCCCAAATAACCCAAAGTACAGTAAATTATTAAACTAATAAAGTCTATATGTTCAAATAATGGACGAATTAAGATATGTAGGTAGTGATTTATTCAATTTTCCATACAGTTTTATAATCATGTTTTGAAAAGAAAAGAAAAGATTCTATACCATAAAGAAGGACCCTGTACCAAAAGAAGACAAGTTTTTCATTTTTCTACTTTTGCATTTAATCACTGTTTTAGTTAATTTAAACACCTTGCAATAAGTCTGCACCCCATTGTAATTTCTAATGTGTAGTCATTAAGCTGATTTTTGTTAAACAAAACATCCGAAAAATTAAGAATTGCAGTATGTAAGACTTTAAACTAGAGAAAGCGAGCCTTAAATTTAAATATAGAAATACAATGTAATAAGTTAGTTATTAAGACTACTTAAACTGATTTTGTTAAACATCCAGTTCTGACATGGTGTTAAAAATGAAAATTAGTTCTAAAATGCATGAAACTGAAAATGGTGTAAAAGGATTGGAACTTTGAATGGTATTTTATACACAATTTAAACTTATATAAATGCATTTTTCATTAAAAATTCTTAAACTTCTAATTTTGCTTTTGTGGAAGAAAATTTATAAAAGACACCCCCATAACTGGAATGTCCCGGTTTAAGCAATAAAACACAGGCAGGAGAAAGCATCAATCATTATTCTTTATCTAAATCTTGCAGGAGGCAACAGCATATCTTATTAACAAGTGTTGCAAAGAAAAGAGTGTCCTCTGCGCTATATTTATACAGTTCATTGATTAGATCACTAACCAAGGAATTAATTATATATTCAGAAAACTTTTAACATGATTCGTTACACTGAGTTGCTAAAGGGATGATTCCTTAAAGAACTACAATCCACCCCAACAACTAGGTTGATTGTTAGTCCTTAAGAGCATGTGACTCAGGAGGGTTAAAGGTACACTCCATGACCAGGATGCACATTCATTTTTATGTTCTGAACCACGTTTCCTAAGTTTGCTATCAACAGGAAACTTACCGCATAACAATAGAACAATGATGATACCTTAAAAAATTCTTTTTAAGCTTTCTACATAATATAACTAAAATGCATTGATCATAGTAAATAATAAAATAACAGCATCAGCCTTTAAGCATAAGCTCAGAAGGAAATGAGACTCAAACACATGTTAGGTGCATTGGACCTGGGTTCAAATTCAACTCTTACACTTTCCCCTTTAGCCAAGTTCACTTATTCTTTAAATGATCAATTTCTGTTACCCTGGACAATCTGTTTTTAGTCAAAATAAAAACAGAGACCTGAGCTGTACCAGTCCTCATTACCAGTTATTGGAGATGAATTAATTAGTTCAGGAATTAAATATGGTGTGGCATAACCTTGTCTTTTCTTATGTTCACCTCTACTCTGCATTAGATGGCCATAATACATTTTAAGGAAAAGATGCAGTTAACTTTAAGGGTCTCATGCTAATTTCTGTCCCTTCGTAGAACTCATTTACTAGTGAAAACCTTTAAAAATAGTGAAGATATGCTCCTTAGACTTTCAGTAAAAACATCATGTGCCTCCATCCTACATATCACTTGTCATATTATGCTCAAACTTTTATTTTCCTCTTTGTAAAATTAGAAATAACATGTCTAACTTTTAATCATCAGTTTCCAGTATTCCATTACTTGCAAATATTTGTAGGTCCCCATTCGGGGTCAGTGGATATCTGATGTATATCGAATCAGCTAGGAGTTAAGTTAGGCGTATATATTTACCCACAAGAACTGAGAACATCACAGTCTCTATTTTTATTAAGTTTGGCTTGTGGAATAGAGAGAGACAGAAAAAGAGCAAGATAAGGCCAAGAACAGGAGGTGCCTGAAGGGGCTGGGGGGGGGGGGGGGGGGGGGGTGCGGAATGGCAGACACTCTTATGAGTCAGAAGGTCGGGAGATAGGAAGTAAGGCAGTGCAGTCATTACAAGGCAGATTCATTGCATTTTTAATATAGAGAGCCATCTCTCCATTTTGAACATTTGCAGTCATTAATAATGGATGAAACAGAAGTGAGAAAACATTAAGCCCTGGGGCAGGAAAAAATTTTTTTGATTTGTTAAACAGTTGAAAACAAATCTGATGCATCAATATTATTATTATTGTCACTTGCTCTCTATGGCTTTCCAATAACCCATTATGTGTACTCTTTCTGGAAAATACAGCATATGCCCTACAAGCACATTTCACCCACAATCGTTTCCAATACTGGTAACTACTAGTAGCAAGGAAAAGGTTTTCAGTTAGAATTGGCAGGCTTCTAAATGTTGTAGTGGGTGGTGGGTAGAAAATTTGGGGTAAGAAACAAAATCTCGGTGGGTCGGCCAGAATGTTTTGCAACACAGTTTTTTATTGTTAGATATTTACTGTAAAACTGCTTGAACATACCTACAGTACAGCAAGGTTCATATGCTATACTCCACATTTTTACATAATTTCTGTGAAATTCAACAGCTCTGCAGCAGCATGTAACAACAGCTTTACAGTGCTGTGGAAAACATTTGCTTGCTTCATCTGTTATTGCTAATTTTTGAGACCAAATATTTTCAGGTCTTCACCTAATACCTTGATATTACATAAAGGACACCTGGGTGCATAAATAGAATGTTTTATACTTATATACTTGTATTTATCCAATGCACACAATTATTTGACACCAACTGACAAAAGTGTGAAAATGTAATTGCCCCCTTTTCTGTTTACATGACCTTTATCAACAATTACTGCAACCAAATGTTTCTTACAATTCAATATCAGATGTTCACATCGTTGTGGAGTACCTTTAGCCTACTCTTCTTGAAGAACTGCTTTAATTCCAAAACACTGGCATGTTTTTGAATATGGACTGCTCATTTAAATTCCTGCTTCTGCATCTCCAATTTGTTTTTGTTTTCTACTTTGAGTAGACCAGTGCAAAACTTTAATTTTGCTTCTTTCCAGACATTCTGATGTAGACTTGCTTTGTGTGTTGGATAGTTGTATGACTCAACTATGCTTCATCTTCAGTGCAGAATTCAAGGTTCCCTCAGTTACCCCATGACCTGAGGTGTCAAACACTGCCCACAACATCACACTGCCATGTTTGACTGTTGTCATGACTGTGAAATGCTATTTTTGCTTTATGCCAGACATAAAGTGACCCATTTCTCATTGATCTATAGAACTTTCTGGGAAAACTGTTTGGGACCCATTCAGGTGTTTCCTCACAATGGGAGACAAAGATGTATGTTGTTCTTGGTCAAATGTGGTTTCTACCTATTTTCCAATGAAAGCAATTTTTGTTCATTTTCTTTCCAATTGTGGAGTCATTGCTAAGGTAAGAGAAGCCTGCACTTCTTTGAATTTTTACAATGTCCTTGTGACTTTTAGAGTGTTATGTTGTGTCTTTTGAGTAATGTTTGCATGCCAGGAACCATTGGACTTCATTGTTCTTCTCTATCGTTTTCTATTCAGTTGTGGCATGACAATCACAAAACATTAGACAAACAAGGCAATCTTGCATTTGCATGGTCCAAAACACCCACTTTCCTTCTTTTCTTTCAGCCACTGACTGCTCAGGACCTCACCCATAAGACTTAAGATAAAGTCATGGCAAGTCATAGAACTGTAAGATTGAATGGCTGGGGATACCACACTACATGACCGGCTGTTACAGGCACTCAACAATTGTCTGTATCTGGCCAAGTTTATGCAAATGAAAGCTGCAACTGAGTAATCATGGGAAATGTCATGTGATGTAACACTAGTCTAAGTTTGAAATGGAGAGAGTCCCTAGGCAGAGTCCCTTAAATATGCAGTAAAAGTCTATAGGCATTCTATAAACTCTTTAAAATTAACTTTAACTGTGACTTCACTTCATCAGCACACTAAAGCGATACCAAAGTGATGCGTGTTGTTGACCAGCCAAACAGAGGCTTGTCAATGAGAGCCTGCAACCCACAAAGTCCAACAACTAATGGTGCTCTTATCAACAGCATTGTCTGAGTATTCATTTATGAACTACCTGTGAATGTTCATTACTGATACTTCAAATATAAAATCTACTAACAGCTTGTTCACCACAAAAGAGGACATTCTGAGATCCAACAGCACATACACTAAGAAACAGATTGTTCAGTTTCTCTGTAAGGGCAAGAAAGACATTTCAAATTCATCACAACTTGTAAACATTTCCTTTTAATTTTGAATAAAGTACAGGAAGTGGGCAGTCCTTGTATTGAGAACTGCTAAAGACAACCCTATAGGCTCATATCAAGAAAGAGCAATGCTGGATTATACAGTCCGATCTTCTGGATCTTGCAACATAAAGCAAACAACACAAGGCTTACTGAGATCTTGAGCCTCATTTCCACTGAAAGGTGCTTTAAATGCAGAAATGATCAAGGTTGAAGAGATTAAGCTAGTGTCATGCAATACAACTTGGAGATGGAGAGCAAAGAGTGCAGTTGTTGCACCTTCTATCCTTGATGTGCAACTATGAATTGCAGTGGATGACAGATTACATGACTGCTTTAACATAGTTATAAATTTGAAAAGTATTGCATGCATTTTGACAGCCAGGCAATGCAATGCCTGACAGCACTAGTGACCATGTAAATGCTTTCCAAATACGGCACCCTATCTTTTCCCAAAGTTTTGTTGTGGTATGACAAACATGAAACATCAGAGACAGACAAGGCTGTTTTGTGCTTATGCAGCCCAAAACACCCTCTTTCCTACTTATCTTTTACTTGCTGAATACTCATTAGTTGTCAATTCTTGCAAGCACAACACCCCATCCATATGATTTAAAAGCAGAATCATGGCTAGTCATAGAGCTCTGTGACTGAGCTGCTGTTGGATCTCACACTACATGACTGTAGGCTGCAAGTACAGTACTCCACAATTTCAACGACTTGCTGAGACTACATAAATGAAGGTTACAACTCAGTAATCGCTGGTGACATCATGCAGTGTGACACTGGTCTAAGTTTGAAATTGAGTTGTTTATACAACAACCACACATCAAGGGTGGACTCCCTGAAGACATATGAAGAATAAGCAATTTCATATTCACAGAATGCTCCAAGTCTTAGAATGACATAATATGTACAATGTTTTAGTGACTTTAAGGAAATTTCTTTTTCATAAATGTCACAGATAACAACTGGAATATAGTCAGGTTCACTGGGGGGCTGGTTGGAGCCGATCCTGGCAGCATCGAGGGCAAGGAAGAAACCCACCCTTGATGAGTCACTAGACCAGATAGAGCCCACTCACGCACACACCAACATTAATACAAGACCATTTTACAAACAAACAAGCAAGTGTCATGGAATAAACATGGGAGGACCAACAGTTTATTTTAAACATATACAGAGAATATAAGTTACCAACAGCGAATTTATGCCCTAATGAGAACAATTTTCAACAAGCATTTAATAACAGAAAAGAAAGGGTGACAAAAGATAGTTTACAAGTTTAAGAAAGCTATTTTGAACCTTAGTGGCAGACTGCTGGGGCTCTTACCCGGCCGGGACATCTCGATCATGGAAGGACCTGGGGAGAGAGCTTATTCTGGACACTATCTCCCCCAGAAAGCTAGAGGGCAGCTCCCCTGGCTTGCAGCAGGGCCATGGGTTTGGAGCATGGAAGCTTAACCCTGCTGGTGCACATGGCTACTGCCAGGGGGTGCCTGGACCTTTCCCAAGCCCTTTTTAGCAGCACTTCCGCCACACCCGGAAGTGCTGCCGGAAGAAGCTCATTGGACCCCGGGAGTCCTTCCAGGTGTCCTATAACAGGAGCCAGCCACCAATACTCACAGAGCCAGAGTCGGGATGAGGTGGACGAAATTGCCGGGAGAGGTGTGGAGGTGGAGAAAGAAGAAGGAGGAAAGGCTTTTGTGTTGGACTGTGCATTTGGTGCTTTGTGTACTGTGCTGCGGGGAGCAGACAAAAAGCGCTTCCTGATGTGAATAAACGTGTGCTGTGTGGCAAACTCGTGCCTCTGTCTGTCTGTGTCGGGTTAGGGCAGTTGTACGCACCCCTGGGGTCCACACCTTCAATATAAGTAAATTCAGTCTAAGTAAAAACAGTCCTGTCTGGTAAACAAGTACAGACTGACCTTGCAGATGGACAAAATAAAAAGAATTTAAGAACTTTAAAAATGAAAACTCGGCCACAGGTTATCTTTGTTGTGAGGGAGGGACAGCTGGAGTAGCAAAAAAAGCAATCCTTGCAAACACAGGAAGAACTGTGCATACAAATCGAAAGAAACAGGGACTGGGTCTAGAATTTGAACCCAAGGTTCAGTGTCCATAAGGCAGCAGCACTAAGCAGTAACATTATTAATAGTAAAAAACTTTGCAGTAGTATGTCAGAACCAGAAGATGTTTTAAAGGCTGTGACCAACATGCCCATTAGAAAAGAAATCACCATTTTTGCCAAAATGAAGCCTCTCACTCCCGCTGTCACCCCTTCTTTCCCTTTACATGCTTATGGACACCATTGATCCCGACTGTGTTGAACTTCTTTTACACTGTAGTTGGGAGATAGTTTTGCACTTTTGATAAGCTGTTTTAACTAGACATCTGGAGATGAAACACAGACTTACTTCATGGGTTCACTGTCACAGCATTCTTGCACTCCATTTTAATAAAGATGCTCAATAGATATTGTGTTAATGACCTTCTGTCCTGTACTACTGCTGCTCCATATTAGAGAGGAGCCCTAACTGAAAACAGAATGTTGGATGGTGTTGTCTAATTAAGGATCACTATTTTGTGGCTAATAGTAACAGACTTTCTTACAATCATTATTCAGGTATGATATATGAAAAATAAAGATACACCGTCCACAAATCCACAAAATCCAATTTCTGGAGCACAGGGGCCATGTGTTTATCCCAGCAGTACTGGGTTCAAGCCAATAACTAACTCTAGACAGGATGCCATTCTAATGCAGGACCCATTACAATCACAATCACATGGAGCTAACTTAGAATCACCCATTAACCCAACATGCCAATCTTTGGAATGTTGGAAGAATACCAGAGAAAAACTGTCAGACTATTAATAATGGCTATAGAGGCACCATGAAGAATGTGTGAAGTCCACACAGATAGTGACTGGGAGCAGGATTCACACTGAGGACATCATATCCATGAAGAAGCAATCCTAAAGCACTGTGCCACCCTCAAATAAAGGGACAGTGTTCTTTAACATATAGAATAGTTTAATTCTAGATACAGCTTTGTGCTTTCAGTCAAAAATTAAACAACCGTATTCTCCTGGATTGTCAAAGCACTTTGTTTAATACAATGAAACACACTCATTCCTAGAATGGTACCTTAGCAATGGTGAATGTCATCACTGTCTGTATGTTTGGACTGGTACTGTAGGTAGGCACTTAGACATGTCAGTGGCTTTTCTGTGTTACATTTTTGATCGTTACATTGTGTAATCAGCCTATCAGGTGTCCACCTCCTTGAAGTATTCCTAATGTGTTCGGTGAGGGTTAATAATGTCGAGCTGGTTATTGGAATTTGTGTAACCTGAAGACAAGTTATTTGTGTTTCTCAGTACAGAATTTACCAGAAAGCGCTGCTGTCTGCAGATGTAATACATCATCGCCAGCGACTGAGCAAGATTGAATCTTCTAATGACAGCGATGCAATTGAAGCTTGTGGTTGGTGGTATTCCATCACTGCTATTTTCTGCAATTTCTTCCTTAACTGCACCCTTCTATTATGCTTCTTTATTTATTTTTTTCCTTTCCTTTTATCCATTTCAGCAGACCTAGTAGTACAGCAAATTCCACCAGGAATCAAAGAAATGAAATTCTTACAAACTAAAGTTACTTAGCAATCCATCAGAAAACTAAGGTTTGGGGTTAGCATCAGAATTTTCCGACTCAGGGATTTCCAACATTTTTTTCCCAAGCAATTAGTCTTTCCATACCCTATAGGCATGTGAATGCTAGAATTATTATTATTTTGATGTGTTAGGACCAGGGTCAAAATAAGCCTGTTTTTATCAATCAAATCATTTCTTAATGCTGTCTGATTGATCTACTCATACTTGCATTAAAGTACTGAAGGGTCATTGGGTCTCTACCTGTTTTTCAATATATTTTTTAAGTAATATGTTGCCTATTTTTTGCTCACTCTGCTCCACTGTACAGTTCTATCAAAATGTCAGTCTTTAAGAAGAAATTGGCATTTATGTTACATTTTTACTGTTACTGTTTTACCTTAATATCATACTTGTTTAATTTCAGCCAAAATCTTCACAGATCACATCATTGATCTTTATATTTTTAGTGAATCTTCACCAACATCACATATTTTATTATGTACTCTCCCAAATGCAATTCAAATATCACTTCCTTGATGTTCTATCTGTTTGCCCTAGTGATGGTTGTAGCTGTACACACCAGATTTTGCCAGCCCAGGCAGCAGTCTTCAGCTACTCCTGAGGAATTCCCATGCCAGACTGTGCAGGAGCCCGATTGTGACTGCTTGTCATTTCAATCTCATTCACTCGCACACTGCCTGAAGCTTATTCTACATCCAGTTTACATCTTGCCACAGCTGGTCCACAGAGGCTGCCATATCCCTTGCATTTTATACCAGCCTGGCACATCTGGATAGTAAAACCTGTTATTTTTTGATAGACTGCAGCTCAGCCTTTTACACTGCTATACCATCAAAGCTGACCACCAATTTAGGACTCAGTGCCACATTCTTCAAGTGGATTTTGGTCTCCCTAACCAGCAAATCCCAGGATGTGCAGATTGGCAGCATCACATCCTCCACACGAACCCTCAACAAAAGCACTCCACAAGGCAGTGTGCTGAGTCACCTTCTCTAGTCCTTGTTCACCTCTGACAGTGTGGCCAAGCAAAACTCCATCCATCCATCCATTATCCAACCCACTATATCCTAACTACAGGGTCACAGGAGTCTGCTGGAGCCAATCCCAGCCAATACAGGGCACAAGGCAGGAAACAAACTCTGGGCAGGGTGCCAGCCCACTGCAGGGCACACACACACACACACGCACACACACACACACACACACACTAGGGACAATTTAGAAGTGCCAATGCAACTAACCTGCATGTCTTTGGACTGTGGGAAGAAACCCACGCAGACACGGGGAGAACATGCAAACTCCACGCAGGGAGGACCTGGGAAGTGAACCCGGGTCTCCCATCACTAAATTTGCTGATGACACAACCATCATAGGCCTGATCATCAACAATGATGAAATGGCTTACATAGAAGAGGTCTACCTGCTGACTCAGGCTTGGCAAGACAACAACCTCACCCAGTGTTTGGGTGACTAAGAAGCAGGTGTTAAACTTCAGAAAGCTGATGGCAGACCACACTTCCATCAGTATTTGAGGGGATGCTGTCAAAAGGTGTAGTAGCTTTAAATTTCTTAGAGTAACCATAACTAATGAAAGAAACTGAGCACAAAACATTTTGGCTCTTGTCAAAAATGCTTACTAATGCCACTACATCATTAGAAATCTGAGAGAAGCTCAGATTTTTCCATTTGTTTTCACTAACTTGTACAGGTGTATAATGGAGTTAATCCTCACTGGCTGTATCACATCCTGGAACAGATAGATAAGATAAGATAGATGCTATATTTTAATGTGGAAAGCATACCAAACCACTTAATGCGCAATAAATGTGTTACCCCTAAATAACTATGTGACTTCTAAGTCTAATTTTTCCTCCACATTATATAGTATAGTAAATACTATGGCTAAGATCAGTATCCAAGCCCAATCCTGACATAAATATCTGACTACAAATGTTTGAGTTCCCTAATCTCTCTAAACCATTCTAAACAGATATTTATTTTTAAAGTCAAAGTTTGGCTGGGGCTCCGACCCTGACTTTTACTCTGTGTTTGTTTTGCTGTGTTTATAAATTTTTGGGTTACATTTGTTTATGAAACTTCATTCTACTGTCTACTTGTGTAATTATTTAAAAACTTTCTATTTTATGTGTATCAGTTTGTAATGTTTTTGTGGTAGTGTACAGACTTTGTTCTTGTTGATTTCTTTTCCCCTCATTGTTGGGCCCAGGGGGGCAGGCACTCCCATTGCTGTGGGTGACCTGCTAATGGGGCTGCTGCTCAAGGCCCTGTTGATATTTACAATTTTTTTATGTGTTGTTAGCTCTTTTTTGCTTTTAGGATTCTTGTCTTTTATGTTTGTTTGGTTTAGGCTTTTGGCTTTATCATGACTGTTAAGGTATTTTACGCTTTACTTGGCCTTATTTTCTTGAGGACTATTATTGAATTACCTGGATATATTTTTCTTGTTATTTATTGTTGTATTACATGAACTTATTTTCTTGTGAATATATGCATACATACTCCCATTAATCGTGTTTTTCTTTCCCCCTCATTTCCTTTCACTAGAATTCATAATAACATTTATGTCGTCATGCCCCCACATGATGTAACACCAGTAAACAAGTCCAAGCATATTTTCCACAGATGCCACTCAGCTCTGAACCAGTATATTTCAGTGATTCCAGGCTGATGAGCCCAGGCAGAAAATATTATTTAAAAAGAAAAAAAAAATGCAACCCATATGTCTCTAAACAGGATACTCACTATCTTAGCCTCATGTTGACATGCACGATGCATACATGATGACATACAGGATAACCATTAACAGAATAAGATATATGGGCATGACTTAATGCCAATATGTAAACAAGATCCTGGCTCCAAAACTACCTTTCATCTTCTGTCAGTCATATTATACATTATTCTTGTCATCATTTATCTAAGAAATTTTAGAATGAACTCCCCTGCCTTCTCTTCTATACAGCTCTGTCTTTGTTAAAATTATTTTCCTTCTTCATGTCCTTTTCCACACAGTACTTTTATCTTCCCTTCTGCCTTCACTGCTTCAGTCTTTCATGTAATTCCATCACTTTGATGTTCAACACATTCCTTTAGACATATGCTCCAGTTTGACTTTATTAAGCAATCATTTATGAAGTAAAACGAAAAGGGGGAATCAATTATTAAGGATGACCAGTGCTGGAAAATTTAAAGATTAACTGGTTCATCAATGATTGCTTCCAGCCAGGATCTCAAAATAATGATTCATTTGAATGTGACCTATACCTTCTAACATGATGGCATGTTATTGGCACCAAATACTAATTACTGGGTCCACCTGAAATGTCTCTGCAAGCACATAGGATTTATTATTTATAACTGAGCCTAAATATTTACTTAAAGGAGGCAGCCACCTTTCCTAACTCTAAACTCTAATCCCCAGGCTCAGTAATATCAAGAAAGTGTTGGTACCATTCAATAAAGTCAACTTTTCATAGGCAAACGTTTCCAGCGTGCAAAGCATTTGAGAAGGCTTAACCATCATATTATAAGCATTTGTGTCTTTCATCTATAGATGTAATCATGGCTTAGAAATACTTCAGAAAATCATGGGTATCTTTATTTTGAGCAAAGTAAGATTTAGGATTTATTTCACAAAATTTCCAACTGTGTTTGTTTTCCTATATAATTAGACCCTCCGCCCCCAGGTGCTTGATGTTGGAAGTACGATTTCTCCTGGCCTGAAAAATATCACAGCCAGGATCTAGTCAAATGTTTTTTTACCAGTAAATCCAACCTTATTCAGGCAAAAGTATGATTTTTTTTTTTATAAAAAAGAATACTGAACATCCTGTGTTTGTTATTCAACATATTTTATAAGCATGCTCAGTGCTTATAAGAGCTACACACTAGTGGCACCTGAAACTCCATTTGTACTTCCACCTTAATTGCTATAGGGAGTGAAAATTCCACGCCATCTGCATCCAGCACAGTCTAAATTAGGATGGAGAGTGTGTTTCTTTACCCTTCAGAAGGATTAGTGATGAATTCCCTGAAGTTCATTTGCATTGAATTCAGCTTGGAAAAGGATCTAAATGGAACTCAAATGATTTATTGCAAAAAAATGAAACTTAAGTTTACGGGATTTTCAGAAAAAGTAATCTAAACAAAGGATGTAGCATGTAATCAAGAAAATTTGAGAATCAAAGTCTTGCGTCCATCTTTTGTAATACTGGTATGATGATGTCACATGTTCAACTGTTAGCTTATGTGAATTGCAGCAAACCTATTATAATACTGCAGTTAAATTCCCCATATTTATTTATTTAGTGAAGTGTGAGTCCTTGTCTTGCACCCCAAAACACGAGGCTGAGTCTCAATACTTTAGCAAAACCAGCTTTATTCAGCTTGAAACAAGAACAGCACGGTTATTTATTGTAGCGGCATCTACCACTCTCCTATAGACAGACACAGCAATCAGGTAGGGTCGGGGCCAGGTTAGTGGCCAAGTTATACTGTTCCCTGCAGTTATAATGTTCCTTGCATCACCCATCGACAGCAGGTGCTCATAGCGCAGCTGCGATCGGCTCGGATTTGATTTTGCAGCGAACTGCCACAGAGGTGGGAGCACACGGTTACCCCGGCAACTGACAGGCTAACTTCCACAGATGAGGCGACTGCACTTTGGAATGCATGTTGTTCCATTGGGAGGAGCCCAAAAAGAGTTTAAAAAACCTTACAATTTATTCAATTTACAGGATGGCATTTTGCATTGTTATTGATCACTGACATTTTGTCTTTGTTAAACTGGCACCACCATCTTCCATTGCTGATAACAAGAAATAGTGGCACATCATCATGATATCATTTCCTTTTCTCTACACAGAATGGTAGCACCCTTGCTTCAGCATTTAGTTTGTGGGTTCAAATAAAGTTAAAATTAGCTCACAAAGTATTAGAGAATGCATATTCTAATTTTGGTTTCAACTTTATTTTCATTTTAATTTTTGGTTCAGTCCTTTATTCTCTTAATTCGTGATTAACTTTATTAATTTGTTTTTGCATGTGCCACTTTTGCCTGGGTACAATACATTGTTAGCATTAACAATAGGGTAGAGTCCAAGTAAAGCAATCTATAAAATGGTAGTGCCCATTGAAAAACTTTGAACAAAACAATGACATCACAAAAAAATTCAGACTTGAGCACCAGTAGACTTTGCACCCTAGGAACCAAGTTACCTGAACCTTTCTATAACATCTCAGTAATTATTTACCGCTCTGATCTGATCTTTTTGATCATGAAATAGGACATTACGATAACAATTGATGAGAAGAATTCATAATTAACTGAAGAATTATAGTATTTGAGGGTTCCTCTAGAGTGTCTCTTTCTCTCCATTTGGCTCAAAAACTAATCAGCACATCACCATGTCATTTTGATTTTGGTGTTTTTCCATCCAGCTGTTTTAGCTCTAGACCATCCTCAAGAAACTGTGACACACAGAAACACACCCTCACAGACAGACACACACCCATCATCGAGATATCAATGTTTTCGGTATCAGGAGACCTTAAAACACTGAGATCCATCGAAAACTGAAGATTGATATTTTTGACGAATCTAAAATTTTTGCTACTCCCCCATAGATGATAGGTTATGGTGGTGGACGGTGCAAAGCAATAACAACAATAAAAATTAAAAAATGCTAATTATAATAATCATAATTTAGAACATTAAAGAATATTAGTAAGATCCTGAAAATTTGATGTTATGTCTTTTTGAGTTGAGATACTATGATAATTTAATTTAATTTATTTATTTATTTTTTTAGCATTTTATAGATTTTAGCAGTTCTAAAAACCAAACAAGATGCAAAGGGAAAAAAGATGAAGTTTCAGTTTTCTAATGTAAAAGTGATTAGCTTAGTTGATCATAGTGAGAAAAGCGCTATATAAATGCAAAGAGTTATTATTATTATATATATTGTTCTATTGTATGTAATACTGAAATTGTATAAATATAGGTTATAACTAGACACTAACTAACACAGTGGTTCTCAACCTGTGGGGCGGGCCCCCCTAGGAGGGGCACGAAGTAACAAAAAGGGGGGCGCAAAGATGCGAAAAAAAAGAAAACAAGAATCAAAAATATGAAAAAATCATCTGTTGAAACCAAAACAAATTAACTTAAACTACATTCTGATACTAGAACAATAAATATCCATCCATCCATCCATTTTCCAACCCGATGAATCTAAACACAGGGTCACGGGGGTCTGCTGGAGCCAATAACAATAAATATAGAGTTAGATAAATGTCGCTAAAAGTTAAGTAGGTATAATAAAATATGCATCTACATTTCAAAAAAATGTTAGGGGGGTGCGATTAAAACTGTTATGAAAACTTGGGTCGCAAATACTTAAAGGTTGAGAAACGCTGTACTAACAGAATGAAGAACAAACAGCAATACATTCATTTCTTGTTTTTTACCAACTGGTTGCATCATTAGAAAAACAATTTAAAGGCGAAACAGAGAGTATGTGGTATAGTAAAAAAGCATTTAAGCTTTCTTCAGTATCAGTGCCATAAAAAAGTTGTAGTCTTAGGAAATAAATAAGTGTGTTTAGGATTGAAGAGATGCAAACACAAGAATTTGAAATTTTCAAGCAACTTTGATCAGGGCTTTAATAACTTGAACAACTGTCTCTTACAGCTATCTTAATTAAAGGACACGATTCTTGTCATTCCAATAGATGATTCATCACAAACATTAACGCTGCCTTTATGAATCCCAATCCAAAGACATACACAGTGCATAGTGCACTGCAATGTAAATGCTGATTAATACTGATTACTAGATGGGTAGCACAGCTAGTATATAATAAACACGAAAGCAAATGAAATCTTTATTTTATTTCCTTTATTTTCTTAACTTTACAATAGTTTGAAAGAATACCTGGCAGGCAATTGGGTGTAAAAGCACTGCCAGAATAGCAAAGAATAGGGAAAAGTCTTACAGTTTAGACTGAGAGGAGAATATTGGCAGCTGGAGAGATGATGGACATACCTGTGCTGAGAGTAAGCCCTACACATGTACAAGACAGTTTGTGCCTTACAGATGACAGCACTTAGCCAATGGATGGACAAGGTGGGGGCAGACTGCTGCAAAACACGTGCACTTTGGAGGCAGCACGGGGGTCTAACTAAGATTAAATTGCCGAGACAGGGGCTAAATGAGTGGACTAACACTTCATCTTCCCCCTTTTTCAGATCCTCTGACAGCAATAGCCTGACTTAATCCTCCTCTTCCTGTTCCTCACCACGCTCCATGATGACCTAATTTCTGGCAATTATCTCATTATCCTGCCTCTTCCTCTTCTTGGCTAGTTAAACCACCCACATAACCCTTGTTTTTCAGTCTTTTGTTGGAGACTCAGTCTGCACCGATTACCCTGCGGAATTACCGCTAATTTTTGTTATCCTGCATCAATATATGGGGTGGATCCCCCCAAAACCTTTTCTGCCTATTGTCTTTTACGCTTGCCATTTAAGAACAAAGTTAGGATACAAATGCAGACAGCCACCACTCACCCTAATAACCACTGGAGTTTTGATGTGCAGAAATTACTTCAGATTTGTTGTTCGAAGTCATTTACACAAAACCGATCAACCTTAAAGATTTCTAACATTACAATGGTGTACCATTTCATCCCCTACAGTGAAATCTAAAAAGCCTGCTTATCTTAGAAACTCAAATGATGACATATTTTTCTTGCAAGCTACAAAGATTTTACATATATATATATTTTTTTTTTCTGAATGACAATGGAAGTGTTCTGCCCTTGGTGAAATGGTAGCTCAAAAAAGAAGGGCAAAGTCCAGGATCAGGATATGAGATCAAAAATTGTTTATGGGAAAACAAGCAAAAAAAGAGTGTTGAAGCTAGAAAAAGCACAAAGTCAAAAATGTCTAATCCTAAATGTTAACCAAAATCATACTTAAAAAACAGTTCTACAGTGCCTGAAGAAAAAAATCACTAGCTAATTACTTTAAGAACAAGTAAAAATCTGTGGCTGCTAGGAAAATACACTGAATGGTCGTGACTGCAATTCAAAACAAAACACAAAATGGTAGTACAGAAATGTCATAACCAAAACAAACAAGTTTTTTTCTTTTTATTGTGCCGTTTTATGCAGTCACTAGTTTATGATATCAGAGGCTTACTTTAAAGGTAATCAGTTGTGGATAAATGACTGTAATGTAATGAAAACATTGTTTTAGGTTCAAGGATAAACAGAAAACTGTTGAAATCAGAACCACCGTAGAGCCTTTGACTTGGAGGTGTTGCTCTGTTTTAGAGAATGGGAAGTAAAGTCACCGCAGTGGTGACCAGGGAAATTTAAAACTTCATCAACATTTTAATTAAAGTTAAGTATTTACAATTAAGTTGGACATGAATGCTCTCTCAAGTCTAAGAAGGCATAATACAACATTTTATCAAAAGTGACATAAGACATTTCCTATTTCAGAAAGTCACAAAACTTTCAGGTCAAATTAAAAAAAAAATGTGTGAAGAAGAAGGGACAGCTAGTCCCAAAACGTGTAGGCTTTTCTTAGTGGTCGATTTCTTCACTGGCTCAAAACGTTTGCAATGCCTGTGGCACCATTTGGTCCTTTGAGTGGCCTTCAGCTTTCTGCTCAAGATTGATCATCCTTGAAAACAACTATATGCTTTGGACTTCTCTTATTCACCGCATTTGTTCTGGAAATTAAAACAGAGGACATGAAACTGTTTGGAAATTATGTTAATTGAACAATATATTTACTTGTTTATTTAAAATGTGACATTGCTTAGTAATTGTTATGTTTTACTTTTCTATTAGTATTATGTTTTCTTGAGAGTTGATTTTTTTTTAAAAAAGAACTGATGGCTATTGTGGTTGCCTGACAGATAGTCCATTATTCGTGATCAATCCATATGAATTCAGGAAGGCTATTATTCAAACTGTGAGAAACAGAGAGAGAATGATAATTATGCACATGTGTAGTATCAGACTTGGTGTGTGCGATGCCCAGTACAGTATGCATTTAGCATTCCTGGTGGATATTATGATTGTAGGTCAGGGGAGATCAGTAAGCCAATTAACCCAGTGGAAGATTTGGTGTCACCACACTTGCCAATCAATTATAGCTTCCTCCTGATGAACAATAATGCAGACAGCTGGACTACGACAGCAGGCAAAGGAGCGGAATCTGCAGAGTACCTCGATGCCAGTACCTGTGAACTCCAAACCTTCATGCATATCTTGTGCTTTTAAATGCCCACTCATGCATCAGTGTTCATTTCAAGGAGTACACCTTGTCACACTTTACTCCTTGCCACTCCAAACACTGTGCAGTTCTTACAGATACATCAGCTTACATTTCCTCATGTGTTTGGAGAAAGCTATAAAAGCATAATTTACCAACAGGCATACAGAGTGTGTTCCAGGTTACTTGAAGAGTATATAGAAAGGCACTGGCTGTTCTCCTGAAATCTGAACTTAATTGGAAGAATAAAGTAAATTGATTTCATAATTTTAATTACATGTCACTGTATTTGAATAATCAGTTTTAAAATCTACATGAATGATAATAAATTTAAAGGAACTAGCACCTAATGCCTTAGTGTGTGTTACTGGCAGAAGAAAGAATAATGTAACAGGAACGGTGGGCACAAGGCAAGAAACAGCCACGTAGAAAGTGCCAGTGAATCACAGGGCCCACTCACACATATACACACTCCCACTCAAGTGAGTGTGGAATCCAACCAGCACGTTTTTGGAAAAGTCAGAAGAAAAACTGCGTATATTAAACAAAATATATGGAAGATTACACACAGACAATGCTCAGGTGTGGGATTTAAGCTGCCAAGATGCTGGATCCATGCAACAGCAGCACAACCCGCTGTGCCACTGTTTCACCTCAGAAGAAAGAATAATATAATTACAATAAATTAAAACTGCTACAGGATTACTAGGGTGACCCCTTGGAAAAATTTTGCAAACATAATGCAAAAGAAAACCAAAATATTAAATCAGTATCAACACAAAAAAAATCTAACTTGATATGAATTGTAAGATGTTTAAAGACTATTATTATTGTTATTATTTTATTAATTTAGGCATCCAGGTGCAGTAATTGGATGATATCCTCAGCTTCCAATTCCTAGTTGGCCTGACAACTAATAAGGGAAAACCTGCAGCCAATAAGGTTAAACAGTCTGTGGATTAGTAATCAACAGGTCACTGCCACTGTCTTCTCAACTTACTTTGGGCTTGGTACCCTGCAGCTCTTCTAGTTCAACTGACAAAATCCCAGGTGCACTCAGTTAATGCTAATTAGTGCTACACGCAGTGGGATTGGCTATTTGGGCTCCAGAGAGAGCAACTGCGATTGGATACACATCATAAGCCAGAGACATTAATTGTGCTCTAAATAACTTTTATTATTATTATTAGTATTTATTATTTAATTACTGCTTGTGCTCTGTATAAATACTAAGAGATACGTCCATCTATGTATTCTCCTGATGTATTTATTTTATTGAAGGTCACAAGCAATAGACAAAGGTAAAGCAAAAACAACCAAATGAACTTGATTCCAATGAACTGGCGGTCTTATAAACAGGTTTAAGTACATAAACACCCAAGGAGAATAAACAAACTCTACAGAGACTTTCCAAACACTCAGCACCAGGAGAAACTACACCACCATGGCATGCAGCTGGAACATTAGATATTGAGCTTATACTCTTATACAGTAAAGTGTCCTTCTCACTGCACAAGCTCAGAGCGATGCACACATTCACAAATATTTTTCCATTCATTTTCTGAAATGGTTTACTCCTTTAGATGATCAGGATGAGCAAGAGCATGTTCTTTCCTTAGATGCAATGAGAATCTATCAAATAGATTTGTACATAATTGTCAATCCTTCAAGTGGATTCAAGTGACAGGATAAGTCATAAATGTGCATAAAACCACATTCATTCATACTGGGTTAATGTAAAGTCATCAAGCTGGCATGAATGTCTATAGGATGTAGGAAGAATCATAAGTACAGTACCGAGACAAACCCTTGTAGCTCGCGAGTCAAGAGAGGGCACTGTTACTATTACTAACAAAGTCTTCTACAGTTCAGAGGAATGTCAGTCGGAGGATGACTGACATCACTTCTGCCTTACCCACAGAAGTCCTGTCCCTTCCAGGAGTCAAGTATAAAAATATAAAGGAGACTGGAACTAGTTGTTCATTAAGAACCTGCAGCTGATGATGCAGTTCAGAATCAGAAACGACCTATTACACTTTTTGTTTATTCATGGCAGAAGCCGCTATTCAGCACACGTATGTTTTTTTCTCTGCCGTTAAAAAAATACCTCATTAAATATATTGTCATTCATGTGTGCTCAGGGGACATCTTCAGGGCTCTCCAAAATATAACTGAAGTTATTGAAGCATGAAAGTCCCAATAATTGCTCAAAGTGCACAAGAGAGAGGGAAGTAATGAAAAGGGCAACATAGAATATATATATATAGAGGGTGCTGTTGCCCCGTGAAACCCAACAGACAGACATTCAGGACACACATTTAAAAGCACCAAGCAGATTTTAATTCTTTTCTTAAATAAAGTGCAAAGAGCACCACAATCGCCACAATTCACAAATATCAATCTATACTAATAAAAGGCAAAGCCCTCACTCACTGACTCACTCACTCACTCATCACTAATTCTCCAACTTCCCGTGTAGGTAGAAGGCTGAATTTTGGCAGGCTCATTCCTTACAGCTTACTTACAAAAGTTGGGCAGGTTTCATTTCGAAATTCTACGCGTAATGGTCATAACTGGAACCTATTTTTCTCCATATACTGTAATGGACGTTAGCTCGACGGCCGTGGGGGGCGGAGCTGCGTGTGACATCATCACGCCTCCCATATAATCACGTGAACTGACTGTGTCCACAGTATGTAGAAAAGAAGGAAGAGCTCCCAAAGAGCGCTGACGCGAGATACAAGTTTAATGAGAAGACACGAGGTATAAACGAGACTTTGGATCACTTTGTAACGGAGTTAAAATTGCTGTAGCGAGAAACTTTTAAGTGCCGGGTCTTAGCTAACATTAAATAAAGCCGTGGACATCGTGAGAT
>JANRMT010027041.1:81180616-81236067 GCA_026402145.1 Polypterus bichir lapradei
TATATGTATATATATGAAGATATGTATGTGTATATATATGTATGTATGTATATGTATGTATGTATATATATATATATATATATATATATATATATATATATATATATATGTAGACTCAAACCCATTATGACAGCAGCAATCCAAGCTGTGAGAAAACAGTAAAAAGGAGGCGTGTCAGACGTCGTGGTACATTTTCTGATGCAGCTAGACGAAAACAACTTTGTGACGCTACCGCCAAATACACAAAAAAAGATCAGACCAACCACATGCGTTACCTGGTAGGTAACCACCCATACAATCAGACTGGGACTCAGACTACAGATGCTATAAATGTAATTTCTCCGATCTCCAAGCTGTGAAATAAACGAATCACATGGTGTGGTGCAGGGTTAAGGGACTTTGTCTCTGATGCTGACATCCAAGGTTCGATCCCCGCGAGGGGTGCAGTAGAGTGTGTATGCCTAATGAGCCCAAATAAGGGTGAAACACGTGTCGCATACTCTTTACATTATTTGACAGTAAAACTATGTAACAATATATATATATATATATATTCATTTTTGTAAAAATGCTTCAAAAGAGTATAAAAGACACAGCCAAGGATGCCAGAAAAGCCAAACAAGTCCAAATTATAAATACAGATAACAAAGTCAAAAACAGAGTATTAAGTCAAACATCTAATAAATCACAAATAATCAAAAAGTCGTAAATACAGAAGAACTCACCACCACCACAAGCACATTCAATGAACTGAATTCCATGAACTCAGCCATTATAAGCCTTATGACAGGTGGCCCTGCCTTTTGCGGGACCACCCACGAAACACAAGGAACACAACAGAATGCATATTAACATATAGATTCTAAATAATCAACATGGTTAACATAAAATATGAACAATGTAAACATAAAAAATGCGATCCCCAGCCAAGGGGGAAACTCTGTCTGAAGCTCAACAGTAATGATGCCACCATAAGCAAAGACACGGGGCTCTCACTAACCACATCTTCCCTTTTACCCACAGTTCCAAGACTTGAACTGTGGAGGACTCATCATCCAGTTCCGCTTCCTCCAAGAAGCCCCTCCCCTTCCTTGACAGTCAACTTTTAAATGACAATGGACACAGGAAGTCAGTGTACAGTTTGGAACCAATGTTGAAGAAGGCAGAGTGCTCTCAACTTATCGAACCCATAATGATTTGATAATCTGTTGCTCATCTCCTAATTGACAAAGCAAATAACTGATGATGTAAATTAAGTTAAACTGAGATAATGTAGCAATATGGACTTGCACCTACAGCTCCACTCGCTTTCATTAACAGAGGAGGAGGAGGAGGAGGTTGGAAGCATGTGCTAATAGAGCATTGCCAGAACCACTACATGTCGAATCACCTGGAGTGGTGCAATGGGTGACACCTCAGCACTACACTGAAACAGTGTGAGGTTTTATACAGTGGCTGGACTGCCAATCCTGCCACCAACCCCCATGTTTTCCCTGCAAGTCTGAGGACCAGGACAGAATTCTGAAAAAAAATTATCACTGTGAATATTTTGGGTTCTGCAGGTTGCAAACAAGTGACAAAGTTATTTTTGACCTTCCATTACTGTAAGTAATGACAGAGTCCAGGCTCAAAGCTACTGACTACACCATCTGCCAAGAAATGTTCCGGGGAAATATGACATTTTAGAACAACAGGCTGCATAAAATAGGACTTAAATTTAAAAGCAAGGCACTATGCTATAAAAAATTGGCTTTAATATTTAATAAAGATTTAGTACTCATATTTCAACTCGTTATATGGAAACTGACAGGAAACCCATCTTTGCCCCTTTTCTCGTGCGGGGAAACTTGGAGGTAAGAGAGTCATTACACATTATCAGACCTAGCATGCAGTGAAAGGGCTAACTGCAGCCTAGGCCTTTAATTGTCATGCTGTTGCTGACCCACCAAAATGCCATGCTGCTTGTGGTAGCATAAGAGATTACAGGCTACATGCGCGTTTAGTGGTCAGCCAAAGAGTCCAACACAGGGTGATCAATACAGAAGAATAACCCCGCTTCCACCCCGATGACCTCACTTCCGTCCAACCTCGATGACGCCACTTCCACTTCCTGTTCTGATTACCTCACTACCGTCCTGATGGCTCCACCTCATACTTCCTACCGCCTTCCAACAAAAACCATCCATTAACTTATTTTCTGGTCTTTGTGTTGTTTACAGTAGTTTAAGAACGGTATCAGTCTTTTTTGATTACTCCACACTCCACAATATATGGGGTGAATCCCCAAACCCTTTTCTGCATATGTTTGCCTTATTACAATGTGTAACCCTAGTGGCTAAACTAGTGATACCAAAGGTGAAGAGGAAGTAAATATAGATATATATTGATAAGCCATGGAATTCTGGAAATGAAAAATCTATATATATAAAAGTCAATGTATGTGTGTTTATGTATGTATGTTCCAGCATCACTTCCGAGTGGCTGGAGCGATTTTCATCAAACTTGGTACACATGTTTCTCATTGGTCGACTAAAAATACTGTAGGGTGAAATCAACCCTAACTCACCCCCTTCTGGGTAGGGTGGGGGTGATTTTGCTTTCTTATATGCATGTTATCTTCCAGTTGACACTCGGAACGATCACCAGAGGGCAAACTGAAGGTGACTGCAAGCATTTTTTATGTTTGACGGGTATTTCAGCTAGTAGTATCATAAAAATCCTCCTGACTGAGAAGTAGTGTTGCAATTATGCTTGGAAAATGGGACAATTCATTGCAAAAGTTAATGATATTAAACGGTGATGGAGAGAAAATGTTGAAGTCAACCCACATGAGAAAGCAAAATAATATTGAGCTTTTATTCCTTATGGTTCCCTCCATCCATCTATCCATCCAGTGTTAAACCTGCTTAATCTGTTTCAGGGTTATGAGCAATTAGAATCTATTCCCAGCAGGACAATGCTGAAGATCATGTTCACCACAATCCCACACTATAACAGTTTAGATGCTGCAAACTAACTTAATTTTCACATCTTTAGGGTGTACAAAGTATCCAAAATACTTGGGGAAAACCACACACAGGCATCAAGAGAATATGCAAACACTTTAAAATCAGTGCGATCTGAACCCAGGACTCTAGATCTGTCCTGCTCACTGTGGTATTGGAGAAGGGATTTGTTATTTCCTGATTATGTTACTGAGATTCCTTGTTCTCTCATTTTATTCATGAGGGTAGCCACACATCAGGCTGAATATTTCATGTTCTTTGCTATCCAATGCTGTATTCTTGGGTTACCACAATAGGGAGCTCTCTCACCCTAGACAACATTACTTCATTACACAGTTGTCCTGTCGGCATGTGAAAAGTATCACAATTGGCATCTTTTACTAAAACTCTTCACCTTTATAAAAACTATGACCTACAGTCTTACATTAAAGTGAAAATTTCAATATTTCTTCACAAACTAATAAGCAGCCAAATAATCACTGGGATTACAAAACACATGAAATTGGCAGTATGGGAAAACTGCCATTTTAGAAGGCAGCTTTGTTTTCTCAACTGACGCAATAATTGGCGGCCTTGCAGAAAGCACGTTGGGGACTAAACCCCTGCTGCCAGCTTTGCACACACAAAGCACGTGGTGGTGGTGAGGAAATCAACAGCTTTTTTCAGAGCCCCTTCTGTTTTGACAAGGTAATAAAGGCATCTGATTCAAATTGCCTCAGCAGGTCAGCCGATGTCAGTTTTACACGGCCGCACTGCATTAAACTGTGCAAATGCATCCCTGCAAGCGCCTTTCGGCGCCTGCATTCCAAATGGCTTCAAGTAAATGATATCAAAGCAAGTATTAGTATCCTATAAACTCATTCAAGAATGATCTGAGTGACAGATAAATGGCTATGGTGGGTCTCTGAGGAAAACGGCTGAGCTGCATTGGTGCATGCTAATGTATCTACTGTATGGCAACCTAGTAGTCATCAATAGTGGACACACTGGAGTGTGCAGCAAGCTCAAGCCTCTGTAGCTGCCTGCTGCAACAAAAGTGCTTCTGAGCAGATGCCAGACTGCACAGTGCTCTGCCATTTAGCCATCTGTCTAGTAGCTTCACAGCACTCATCTTTGGGATTTCTTTGTAAAGAAGACTAAGCAAGTAAAGCAGCTCAGAATTAACAAATTGTTGAAAGGCTGTGGATGTAAGCATTGCTGCTGCATTATTTGCATTTTCTGCAATTGTAGTTGACTCCAAAGAAATGCATCCATTCATTTGTCGACACTGCTTAGACCAATGTAAAGGTCATGGGACTCTGACGTCTATCCAAATGGCATACTTGCACATACTAGGGCTTGATACATTAGGGACATTGGTAGAATGTCAAATCTGGCTACATAATACTTAACAATTAAAAAGTCTTTTGTACACTCTTCATTCAGTTACACACAGTGCTTCTTAAACTTTTTTTTTCTCAAAACCCAATCTTGCCCTTCATAGTGTCTTTGAGCCCCAGCATCGTCGCCAACAGCAATCACTCCCCTATAGAGATTTGCTGCTGACAGTCATCCCCATTTCCTCCTTAGATATTTGTCCCTGAAAGTCATCAGGTTCTCCCTCTTGGAGAATCGTTGCCAACGGTCATAGTGGAGCAATATTGATTCATTAAATTGCTTGTCACAAACCATAAGTCAACCATTCCCATTTAATACAATGGTAAGTCCCGACTCTGTATGACCCGAAAGCAGGTAACCCATGACCGAAATCGGGTCATGACCCAATAGTTTAAGAAACAATGGCCCAGAAAACTGTGGATGTTAGAGTCTTATAAACAAGATAAAGAACACAAGGAGTAAAGAACCATGTGCCAGGCTGGGTCAAAAGAAATGAAATGAGCCACAGCCTTTGCTCAAGGATAATGCTTAATGACTGTGCAAAAGTCTTCAGCCAAGTCTCTCTAGAGTTGTTATTTGGTTATTTTAAACAATTTCAATTGCTTTTGAATTATTTTGTCTTTCTCCTTTTGATAATGTTTGCTTATTCCAATCAAATAAAAAAAAAGTCAAATTTAATTTGTCACATACATACAGTACATTACGTAGTGAAATACTTAGCTGCTCAACTCCAATGACCATGTTTTTTAAGAAGAATATAAAAGGATATGACCATAATATATGACTTTATAAATAATTGAATTTTAAATATGTGATAAATAGTAAATATTGACTAAATAAATAACTTAACGAAACAAAGTTAACAATAGGGCATTGTGTATTTCTAGACACTTTCTTTATTCAAGATACCTATGGGCTATGGGAAAAAGCCCTTCCTCAGTCTCTTTGAATTGGACTTTAGACAGTGGGATTGATTACCTGACTACAGTACTGATAAGAGGCCATTGTTGGGATAGCTGGTATTATTGATATTTTCTATGCCTTGGTCGGACACTGCTTGGTATAGATGTTCTCAAAATTATTGAATGCACAGTTATTTCATTTGGTGTGCTTTTTTTAATATATTTTATTTTATTAAGATAAAAAAAATTCCATACATGCAAGTCAAGTATAACAAAACTGGCTTGAAATAAATAGACCCCCACCCATGAGAAAGACACCAAGGTCAGCAAAGTAGCATTTTAATAATAGTAAAAATATGTAAATAAATACAGATAGAATAGAAAAAAAGGGGAGAGAATCCACTTCCTCAATTTAAATGCTTATTCTAAAATTTTATTTATTAGATACAACTGGTGTGCTGTGCTTTATTAATTTTTTTACACTTTCCTGTCAAGTTTTGGATTTTTTGTGGCTATTCTGGGGTTTCTGAGATTGAGGAATTTGATTAAGGCACTGTGACCACAAGTGGGCATCAGAGAGCCCCAAACCGCAGACCCAGCAATACACCACATATTAATAGAATAAAGGATATTCATTCCACAAAGCACCTTTGCAGACCTCCTTCCAACTATATGCGACAATTATACAATAAATGAAGAATAAACCAATACAATTCTTCCTCCTCCTCTCCTCCACTAAGTGTTGCTCACTGCCTCCTGATGTGTAGCAGCGGGCTCCTTTTTAAATTGGACCCAGAAATTCTTCTGGTGTCATGCCATAGAATTAGGGAGCCCAACTCCCCTAGGCTCCACGTACAGAGAATAAGGTAAAATATAAAGGAATATACAGGGTGGGCCATTTATATGGATACACTTTAATAAAATGGGAATGGTTGGTGATATTAACTTCCTGTTTGTGGCACATTAGTATATGTGAGGGGGGAATTTTTCAAGATGGGTGGTGACCATGGTGGGCATTTTGAAGTCGGCCATTTTGGATCCAACTTTTGTTTTTTCAATAGGAAGAGGGTCATGTGACTCATCAAACTTATTGGGCATTTCACAAGAAAAACAATGGTGTGCTTGGTTTTAACGTAACTTTATTCTTTCATGAGTTATTTACAAGTTTCTGACCACTTATAAAATGTGTTCAATGTGCTGCCCATTGTGTTGGATTGTCAATGCAACCCTCTTCTCCCAAACTCCACACACTGATAACAACACTGCAGGAGAAATGCTAGCAGTGTCTGTAGTTTCAGGTGCTGCACATCTCGTATCTTCACAGCATAGACAATTGCCTTCAGATGACCCCAAAGATAAAAGTCTAAGGGGGTCAGATCGGGAGACCTTGGGGGCCATTCAACTGGCCCACAACGACCAATCCACTTTCCAGGAAACTGTTCATCTAGGAATGCTTGGACCTGACACCCATAATGTGGTGGTACACCATCTTGCTGGAAAAACTCAGGGAACGTGCCAGCTTCAGTGCATAAAGAGGGAAACACATCATCATGTAGCAATTTCACATATCCAGTGGCCTTGAGGTTTCCATTGATGAAGAATGGCGCCACTATCTTTGTACCCCATATACCACACCATACCATCAATTTTTTTGTTCCAACAGTCTTGGAGGGATCTATCCAATGTGGGTTAGTATCAGACCAATAGCGGTGGTTTTGTTTGTTAACACAAACACAATGGGCAGCACATTGAACACATTTTATAAGTGGTCAGAAACTTGTAAATAACTCATTAAAGAATAAAGTTATGTTAAAACCAAGCACACCATTGTTTTTCTTGTGAAATTCCCAATACATTTGATGTGTCACATGACCCTCTTCCTATTGAAAAAACAAAAGTTGGATCCAAAATGGCCGACTTCAAAATGGCCACCATGGTCACCACCCATCTTGAAAAGTTTTCCCCCTCACATATACTAATGTGCCACAAACAGGAAGTTAATATCACCAACCATTCACATTTTATTAAGGTGTATCCATATAAATGGCCCACCCTGTATAATTAAGGTAATACAATGAAATGATACAAACTGAATAAGAATAAAATACAAAGAAAAGGAAAACAAGAACATATTAAATAACATACATTTATAAGAAAACACTTTCATAACACTAAATTAATTAAATAAAAGGAAAATAAACTTCAGCCAGAGACAAACCCCTTGCTTTACCAAAACAGCATGAATTGTGTACTGACCTTGGTTGAATAATATTTAGTTTTCTACACTTTTTGTTCACTCCCCCCACCCCCTTAGAAGCCCACGTCAAGGACTCACAATGAGTCAGCAACCCCCTTCATAAATTACAGTTCTGTGGTGGGCTGCTGACCCTGACTGTACTCAAGAGATAAAACTGCAGAGTGGAGGATAACGCAAGGGGGAGCCATGTGCATAACTCACTAGCTCAACAGCCAGCTGAAGGTATTGTTATTAGGTCAAGTAAAGCCTGTCTTGGTTTGACATCACCCACAACAAGTGCATTTGGATAGGCAACCTGGGTGACGCATTTAGAAGGCCCTGTACACACTATATGGACCCAATGGTTATTTTAGAAAAGTTCTCTACCATTATGAAGCTCTTTTTACATACCTTCCTTAATTTCAACAGTTAGTTAAAAAGTAGTAGGCTACTTACATTTTTAAAAATAGGCTCCACTCAGTTTTCTCATTTAATTATTATGGCAAAGAAAACATATACATAGCACTCAGCATTAGATGCCACTATACAAAGCTCCATACCAGTATGTGTATACAGTTTGATCAAAAATTGTGTTGACTCAGTGATGCATAGAGGCGAGTGTTGCAGCAATGTAGAATGAGGAACAGAGAAGAACCATATAATGCAACTATATGAACAACACAAACTTCTGGCAGCCTAATTACAAATATTGCAAAAGTGGCTGAATGCAGCTGAGATTTTATTTATTTACTTATTTACTTGTAGCTATTATTTTGAATATTGATTTCAGATTTCATGAAGATGAAAAAAAATGGTGAATTACTGGAGTGAAGAATTCAAGAAAAATCACCTATTATTTATTATATCACATTGCCAGTGAAGATTATATACAACATACTGAGTAATATCAGGAGCATTGAAATACAAAAGTAACATAATGCCTTGCTGAAATCGAATCTATTATACAGTAAATACAAACATATAATCATTCAAACGGGAGACAGAGTGGGCTGCCGTAATAAATTATTATATAGATTCTCATTAAGTGTAAGTACAGTTATTGTGATATCAGAGAAATTTAGGACAGATGGCCTGGAAATCAAGAAAGATGTCAGGACAGAAAAACCACCTGACAACGACAGAGTTAATAATCCTTACTCAACATATTATTAATAGCTAATCAGACCAAAAAAAAAAAAAAACAAATGCACCATTCAGTCAAATTGGCTTCAAAATACATTGGAAATATATATTGAATGTATTATTCATTAAAAACCTGAAAGAATTATTATACCATCAGAGGCTGTTACTGTCATTATTATAATTGGAAAGAAAAATTATTATTTTTCTTAAATTTTCAACTTCTTCTATAGGTTGTTTTACCATGTTGGTAAAACAAATATTTAAAATTATCACAATGTATTTAGGGGAGTGGTATTTATATTATATGTATTAATGATTCATATAATATTAAATTCCATGGCCCCCAGTCAGCACTACGGGCAGGTTTCTTGTTTATTTTAATAATTACTAGGAACCTAGAACTGCTTGCAGTTGTAGAGTCTCAGCTTTGTTTTGCGATTCTACAGCTGGAGGAGACATGTATTCCAATACAATGACCACCCTGCATTTATCAATGTCGGAAAATAAAAACATCATGCAAATTTATTCTTCATGCGGAGAAATACAGTATGTATTTCATTGAGCTGTGTGACAGTAGCAGTTCTCGATATGTAATGTTGTTGGCCACATGCCTCTTGTTAGGGGGCAGAGGAAAGTACATCTTGTCAGCCTGTCTGATCATACTGTAAATGAGTACCGTAGTTACAAATATCTTCATCCTCTCACTGTTTCAGACCCTTTTAACAACCATTTCTACATTTTACCACACATAAAAAACCTTTATATTGAAAAAAGTGAACAATGAAAGAAAGGGGCAAACTAATAAAATGGAAGAATTATGTGATGAGGGAGGTATCATAAAGGCATCACACAGGGGTATACTGTTTAACATGTTTAATAAATACATAAGTATAAATAGTCCACTTATAATCTCATCTATTAATTTTTCAATCCCAGTTAATCCAGTTCACTGTTGTGGAAGTCAGAGCCTATCCCAACATCACCAGTCAATAATACTGATAATAATTAGCATACATCATATAAATAAAACTAACGATTTTTAAATCGAGGACAGGACTTTTGACCAACCAATGAACAGGAGTGGCGGGTTTTCAATTAAAAAAATGACTCCCATTAAGCTAAAACTTCCTGTTTATGAAGTGAGCTGATTATCACAGAAGTATCTATTTAACAATACTTTAGCAAAAAAGCATTGTTTTTCACATTATGAGGATATGATGGATAAATAACCGTGAATTATGGGACATGAGTAATGTGAGATTTTTTTTTCTTTTTCCAAGGAATTTTTTCAGATCATCTGCCATTGTACAGGATTGGTCACTATTGGCATTTATTTCTATCATCAGCCTTTTTCTATCCATTAATCATGAAAACAAGAGATTACAATTTTTTCTTGGTTGTTACTAAACATTACATGGGGTATGTAAAATATAAAAAATATCATTTTTGGATGGAGAATTCCTTCAAAAATTACCCATGACATTTTAAGTTAGAATGATCATTACTGAGTACATACCATGTTAGCACACTGCACTAAAAGACGCTTTATGAGAACTGTACCTGAGTAATTAAAGAGTAATAACTATGTAAGTACATTGTAATAAGAACAGGTCTTGTATTTCTAATTCCTGAGCTCCTTTACCGAACACCTTACATGTGTTACTGATCCACTGTCACCACACCAACCAAGCAAAGTGCAACTAGTAACATTGACCTATCTATTCAAGCCTCTGCATTGGTGAAAAGTATTTCTATAGGTTAAAACAGGAATGGAGGCAACTGACCCAAGCTACTATTCTAGGTCTTAATTATCAAAACAAATATTCAATATATAAAAAACCAAATCTATCGGTATGTTCCCTATATAATCCTACACCCTTTCAGAGCATAGTTGCTCTCTAGGACCATATGGACAAAATAGACCTCTATGGAACTTAACATTTTGATGCTATGGGTCCCAGTGTTTTTGTTTTTTTTTCCCGTGTGTTGCAGTTTGCACTCCAGTGCCACCTGTTGGCTCAGAGCAAGTGAAACATCTGAACACACTAAATGTAGACTAGCAGACAAAATGACCAGAGCTTAACATTACCCAGGCAGTGCTGCTTGTTGCTTCTATCTGCTGAAATATTAAAAGGTGTATTATGTTCTTTTTCAGGTGGTTGTTGGGTGAGGCTTGATTAAGAGTGGAAGTGCAGTGCAACAAAAGAAAGAATCAAAGAGTAGTTGTTTAACCTCTGCTTTATCGGCTTTTCTTCAGGATTTAAGCACTACGAACTGTCTACCTTGAACTACAAGGATGAGTCAGACATGATAGTGTTCATACTTACAATTCAGCGAGGAGTTACTGCAATTCTGGAATCCATTTGGACCCGAAAGGAACAAATTCTCAACTCACAAGAACAGAGACATTGATAAGGAAGTAGTGTGAACAATGGATGGGGTCAGGGTAACAACAGGGTTACCATTTAAAAAGCGCATAAACCTTCCTCAACCAGTTCTAAAAATTAATCTGGGCAATGCCACATACTTTGGCTATTTTTGATATAAAAATCTTTTACTCATCCCCACTCCTTTAAAAATGAGATGTAGCAGTTCAATGCCATTTGTGCATTATACAACGCATTACCTGTTTGAAACCATATATATATGTGTGTGTGTGTGTGTGTGTAAACAGAACAAAAACAGTCTGTTTTCCCCCAAGTTTTCATCCTACGTCTGCATGTAATCATTTTGTCTTTTTTTTATTTTCACATTGAGTAGTGCCTATGCTGTCACATTTCTATTTGTTAATTTTTTGATATTGAAGACGCAGATGCATTTCCCCTATTTAAAAGAGCTGTAGGATGCAGTGCCAGGCATGAGCTTTTGAGTCGCAAGGCGCATGTCAGAGCCTCGGGACAATCCCCTGCTTCTTTTCACAGTGTCCTGTTTAATTATATACCCGTCAATCTCCCGCAGCACATCTAATGAGATCCTGCCAAAGGTATTATTACAATTGTCAGGATTTTTACTTAAGACATAATCTCAGCTCGATGAGTGAGGAAAGATAATCTAACATCATGTTTCAGAGCACGTTATGCTGAATTAAATGAAAAAAGATCCTCATTTTCTATAATACAATCAGAATTGATTATCATTTTGCTACAGTTTTTTTTTTTTTTATTGCCTTCTGGATTAATAGATTTGCATACATGATGGAATCTATTCAGGAATGCAGAAGAGAGAGAAGGAGCCAGGCTTTAACAGGCTAGCAGAGGGAAGGCTGCTGTCTTATAAGGCACGTCCACATGTTGCCTTTTGTGCTATTTGCTTAAGCTCTTCTTTATTTAGTAAGTTCACACCTTGATCCAAGATGACTTATTGCTGGCTTCATAACTGCCAAATCACTCAGCGTTTATTTTGCATTATTATTCCCATTTCAATTACATAAAAAGGATTTATAGATAAAGAAACTAAATATGGCTTCTTGTCAATTTTAATATTAAAAATAAACCATAAGGATTGAGAGTAAAAAAAAAAAAAATCAATGGGTTAATGCTGATTGTGTGATATGCATACTATTGTGGGAACAAAATTTAAGTGCCATTTGAATAAATCAAGGAAACAGAACTTGATAGAATAATACACAACTTGACAATAAGGTTCCAAAACAAAAGGCCTTTCTATTAGAGATAGAATAAGAGATCTGAAAGGACAGAACATGCTCAGGAGGGTAGACACAAGGAGAGGACAAAGTATTAGTGAAGCTCCCAGAATCTAAAGGGAAAGTAACTGGTCAACTGCAGATGGGCTACAATATCTTGGATCATCAAAAAGAATTTAGTCAGATTTACTTGTTTGTATCGTCAGATGTTAGGCCAAGAGGAAAACTCATCCCGGCAAATTAAAGTCCTGTAAATGTACCCTAGTGCCCCAGGAAAGCTTTTCTGGAAGGCATCCAGAGAAGAAAAACACAGAACACTGATAACAGCCAACTCAGTTTATGCTAAGGTTGTTTTGCTTAATAACTAAGAAAGAAAAGGTCATTAACAGGCAGTACACAGTGCCAGTTTGGGTGCATGAAGATCCTGGTGTTTCCTGAACAAGACAAGATAGCAAGTGGGCTGCCTTGCTGATGTGTGCCTTTGAAGGAAGCTGAGACATCAAATGCACAGTTGCAAAAAAAAAGTACACAGTCTCTGACCCAAGAAGTTATTTCTGGGCTTGGGGTTTGAGGGTTTAAGCTGCTTCAGTCCTGGGACAAGAGCAGCCAGAAGGCTGCAGCAGGAGAGAAACAGAGAAGGAAAAACAGGACGTGACAGTTATTTTGGCAACAGAAGTAGTCAAGCGCTATGCTGGTTCTTTTAGTACTATTGAAATTATTATATATTCTTATTTTGTATATTATTCTTGAAATATACTTTTTATGCAGTCTACTTAAATGTAGTATGCACATTTGTATCATTGTAGTATATAGTGATGAGTGAAAAAGGGAAGTTTTGATTTGCATACAGTTTTACAAAACTGAAACAAATTATTTTTGTAGCTGATTTCGCAGTTGTGGAATTTTGGGATGTTTAAAGGTTTTTTTTTCTTTACAACAAGGTATATTGCTCCCTAATCAGTACTAATGGCTGGTTTACACTTTCATGTTTATCTGTGGTCTTTTCTGAAACCATGTAAACCAGGTAATCCATACTACATCTGAGAAATTAGGGCATGAGTGTCAGTCGGCTTTGCACCCTAGGAACCAAGAGCTTTCTGATCAGAAAATAGGTCATTACGATAGTATTTAATGAAATAAATTCATAATTAATTGCAGAACTACGGTATTTGAGGGTTCCACTAGAGTGCCTCTTCCTCTTGCATGATTTGGCTCAAAAACTAATCAGCACATCGTCTTCTCATAACAGGCTCAACTTTCAAGTTTGGTATTTTTCCGTCAAGCTGTTTTAGCTCTAGACTGTCTTTAAGAAACTGTGACACACAGACACACATACACCCATCATCGAGATATCAGTGTTTTCAGTATCAGGGGACATTAAAATGATGAGATCTCATGAAAATCAAAGATCGAAATTTTTGACGAATCTAAAGCTTTCCATCCTGGGTATGATGTTAATCCGCATCCTGCCCTGCAATCAGGTCCTCCAACTTGCAGGGAAAATTTAGGAGTTGGTGGCAAGATTGGCACTCCAGCCACTGGAAGAAACCTTACAACATTCAGTGTGGTGCTGAGGTGTCACCCGTTGCACGCCTGTACTCGAATCGGTGGTAGGCTGCGTGGTGGGTGCAGCAACGGGCTGTAATCAGCACATGCTCCCAACCTCTCTCTCTCTCTCTCTGTCTGTCCCTTTCTCTAAAGCTTTTGCTCCTCCACCATAGATGAGAAGTTATGGTGGGGGAAGGCACAAAGTAAATATTAATTCTATTTATCTCTCTCATTCATAATACCATGGATGAGTACAGTATGTTTTTTGAAAATGTGACATGCTACATACAGTATTTCCCATACAAAGACAAACTAAAACATACCATCATGGCCATTACTGTGTTTTCTCCAAAAGAAAACCTCACTATGTGGAAAGTTGCCGCTGCCACCTAAAACAATATACCATGAGGTCTTGCTGATGCTTATTATATTAAATGATAAAATGGACCAAAACGGTAGATGACAAGTACTACTTTAAAATGAATGTGTGTGTGAGAGAGAAGACAAACAATTAATCACTATAATCTCCATGATCTGTGTGCTGCCATGATTTCATTCAAGCATTGCTCCAGCTACACCCATGTTTCCTTTCCTGTTATTTCCTTGTTCTTTCACACTTTTATGCAATTACTTTTTATTTGTTTGAATCTAAATAGTGTGCAGCCCTGAAATGGTCTGTGGCGCTCAGATATTGTTGCTAATAGAGCTGCAGTTACCTGAGGGAATGAAAGGATCTCTCAGTTCCCTCTCTGTGGCATGGCATTTATACTGATTTTGAGTGAGACAGTAATGTTTTTAATAAAGAGGAATAGTCAAAAGGAAAGATAAGACTGTAACCGAAAAACAAACTGGAAACGCAATCAAAAATCCATAGTGAAAAATGACAGCAAATGATCATAAAGCTGAGTAGTCAAAAACAAGCAAGATTTTTTGAAAGCTTTGAATGCAAGGTCTATCTGTAAAAGCTGGATAATTTGGAGATGTTCAGAGCAACCTCTAAGCCATTGCTCTGATGACATTACAGACAACGCACATCCTGTAGAATCATGGGATAATTGCTATGACAATGAGAGATGCCAAAAATCCCCAGATGGTGGCAACCCAAGGAAACAAAGATGATGTTGCAGCATAATATTGAACTTTCTCAATTTACGCTAAAATCAAAACCTAATGAGAAAATTGTAATCCTTGAGTTCTAAAATCCCTCAATCAATGTATCGATTTTGTAAATTTATCTGGGATATCCTGCAAAAAGATGAATAAAGGTGGCAGGTTACATTTAATCCTTATTCATTCAGGGGTTGTCTCTTTGGTGTTTATTTTTAAAGTTAATACATCAAGATATCCTGGGTTTTGACTTTCACTTGTCTGAATGGTTATTGTTATATTGTTGCTCCTCTGGCTTAATAATTTTTCTTTCATGGGATTGAGATTATTAAAATAAATAAGTATTGGGTTTAGTCCATTTTTGATTGTGACTTCTATTCTACTGCAAAGGATATTTCTTTTAAATTGGTTTCTTTTTGGATTTCCAAGTAAAGATTTTTCTTTAGTTAATTTAGTTCTTCTGATAAGAGAAAATGTATACTATCAAGACCTAGAGTTTATTTTTCATTTTTTACATTTACTCCTTGACCTCTAAAAGTAATTTGATCTTTGTTTCAGGGTATTTTAGAAGTAAAGGAATCTGGTTGTCACATTGGTTTCTGATGCATTTTTAATAGTTTTTAAAAGTAAATAAGTTCTCCCATTGTGCCATCTTGTTTTTTTATAGGTGCTGCTATCTTGAACACCAGTGGTTAGAGACGCAATCAAGTGCTGCTGGGTTGGGGAAATCTCAATGAGTTACATCATCAGTAAGATTATTCATAAGATGAGTGTTTATCATCAAAGTTTGTGGAAACAACTGAATGCCTGCTGTATTTTGTTTGAGCATTTAAAAGTATATTTGGTTTTGAATTCTTTTCTGCCCCTCGACTGAGATTTAAATCTAAATGTTGTTGATTGTCAAAATTAGCCAAAGATTTTTTGCAGCATATTCGTTGGTGACCTTGTTCTCTAAATAGATGCATATTTTTGCCCCAGTGTTCCATGATGCTTTGCACGGACAGCACAACATCAGAGAAAAGTAGTTCCCATGAACAGTACTTTCATGCATATATACTTTAAGCATACTCCTCACAATTCAGTGGCTGCCTGATCTTCTTTATGCATGCATGATGTCACTACTTCAGCCAGATTTGCACCCTGCATACTCTGAAAAAAAAAATCAAAATCTTGAAGCATTTTCATTTGAGGGATACATTAGCTGACTATAATGAGAATATTATATAATACATTGTTGTTCTGCATTGATTCATTGTATATTGTATCTTCACCTCTGGATTAAACATGCTATGCTCCTCACTGTGTAGTGCACATCAGATGGTAACAGAGATTACCTAAAAGTCTATAACAGTCCATTGTATTGCAGTCTCTCTGGCTGTGCCGCTACACACCAGTACACATACATTATCTACCAGTACTCCGAAGCTTAAACAGGGAAGTGTAAGAATGGAATAGTGCAAACCAGTCTTTGACTCCCGGCTGCAGGATATGCAGCCTGTTTACCAGTTACGCACATCCAGATAAAGGAAGGGGGCTAGGGCCAAATGCTTGCACAATCAGCCTTGCTGTGTTGCACCTAAACAAACTTTAAAGGAGCCCGACATGAGTCAGTAAATACATCAGGCCCTGTGAAATAATACTTATAATAACAACAATGAAAGTTTATTACTATTTTACAAGATAGTTCTGTTTTTGATGGAAGAAAAAAGTGAGACGCATCTGCACAGATATAATGGAAACAAAAAATGACATGTCAGCTTTGTCCAATCTACCTGTGAAGATGCTTCTCACTTTTTTCATCCATCCATATCTACTTCCACCAGTAGATATGGTAAATTCTTGTAATACACAATTTCCATGGTTGTGGACATACTGTCTACAGTTCCTACACTCATTTGTTGGTCAAATGAAATATTATTTCATCTCCTCTCATCTTACCACGATGATGACACAGCAAATGGATTTTCTTCAGACAACAGGTTAGTTAGGGTCCATTAAATTAAAGGACATGCTGCAACAATATTTCAACTCTGGATTTGTGTTTAATGATTGTTTCTGATTGTTTTTCTTATCCCTGTGTGTGCCTTCATTTAAAAAAAAAATGCCAGCCCAAATGCATTATTTCCCTGTTGTCAGGATGTTGTCTGGCTTCAAATGACTTTATAATGAAAAAATCCTGATTTATATTGGTGTGTGAAGTAAAGGACACTTGTGTTGTGATCTACTTGATCAACCCTCAAAAAAGGGTTAGGCCTCAAAAACAAAAGTTAGGCCTGTCACTAGCACACAGGTCTTAGCAAAAAGTATAAGCCTCAACCCCACCCAAGCAGCCTAGCCCCAAAGAAAATATATAGTTTTATGGCCTGCAGCTGACCCAATAGTGGGGCACTGGCTTTAAAGTAAAAAAATATCCAGAAAGTGAGAAAGGAGAAAAAGTAAAAACCTCCAACCTCTAGCCTGTGAAAACACTTCACAAAATCTTTTTAATATTGATATATTTATTCAGGATTAAAAAAATTAATAAAAAGAAAGCAAAAAACAAGAATAAAAGAAAACAAAAACTTTGCCTAAGAGGCAAACCTACAGAAGAACAAATCCAATACAAAACTAAAAACAGTACTTTTTAACAAATCCAGAAGTCGATAAAGTGGAAAATTAAAACACAAATGAAATAATCAAAAACCAAATCACCATAGATCAACACAATGCCGATATAGCCATTTCATGAGGTGCTTCTTCTTAAATAGCCCTAATGATAGTTCCCTACGTGCAGCATCAGGTAGCCCCGCCCCCTTCAGATCAACATAAAGAATACAAGCAACAGTGTTCCTCAACCACTGGGTCACAACCGACTTTTGGCAGTGGGTTGCAAGTTGCAGTTGTTTATATATGTAATGGGCTGCAGTGATTTGCCAGAGGGTATTATCCCACTCTCCTTAGTGGGTTGTGAAGACACTTCAATGGGAAAATGTGTGCTGCAACATCGAAAAGGTTGAAAAACAATGATTTAACAAATTAGACACAATGAAACTTACATAAATTGAATAAATAAGTGATTAATAAAAAAGATCAGTACACAAAAAATGCATCAGAAAACAAAAACAAAATCAATAATATTTACTTACTTCAGTGATGCCTTTATCCAAGGTGACTTACAACATTTGATGTTGTAGTGGAGAATAATATCAAGCATTCCGGTTAATGATTTTTTTAAGCAAGATGAACTGATTATTACCCAGATTGCATTATTATTATTATTATTATTATTATTATTATTTTGCTAGTGCTCATTTGAACACTGCTTATTATTTTTGAGCATATTATCTATAATATGTAAATAAATGTGTGACTTAACTCCTGCCTGTTCTTTTACTCTATCAGATTGCTTGGTGTTATAGATGTAAAAATGAAGGGAGAAGTGCTGAACTAAAGTACTTGACAGAGTGGTAAGAGTACAGGTTATACTGTAGACACTTCGTTGAGGTCTAAATAATAAGGTGTAACAAAAGGCTGTATATAGTCGCCTGACCCGACACAGATGGACACTGGAAGCACGTATAAAAGCAAAGACTTTCATTTTTCTTCATCTGTGGGCTATGTCTTCCCTGTACCCATAGACACACCACAGTCCCAACCACCAACACACAACGTGAAACAAAGCAAGACACACTTCTCTTTCTCTTCCACCACCACTCCTCCTGCTAGGCAACCTCGTCCTCCTCCTCCCGATTCTTGCTCCTGAGTGGTGGTTGCTGGCTCCTTTTATAGCCCACCCGGAAGTGCTCCAGGTGCTTGATCAACTGTTTCTGGTTGCACTTCCGGGTGGGGCTGAGGACTCGTCCAGCCTGGCTCAGGAATCCATGCATCACCCCCTGGCAGCCACCCCAGCTCCCAATCGGGCTGTAGAGGACTCCATCTCCTGTGGAGCCCTGCGGGATGTTGAGGCACCACCGACAGCCAGGGAGGTATTGAGCCGCCCATGGTTGCTCCTCTGGAACATATGTTGAAGGGGCGTCCTGGCCGTCCACCACAAAGGGTATAAAGGAGAATATAGGGTCCCACTAGGATCCTAACATGATTCAATTTTTTACATTTTTTTGATTTTCCAATTGGAGCACAGACAGGTAAAGTGACATGCACATGGTCACACAATATCAGTAGGAGGATTTGAAACTACAACCTCTGGGTGTGAAGTCAAAAGCCTTTACCATTACGATACAGTGCCTTCCACAGAATAATTGATAAAAAAATAATAAAATGATTAAACAAAAAGACCTGGTCTGGATACGCAGTTTTCGAAAACGAATTGATGGATAAAAAAACACTTAAGTCACGTATAAAACCGTGGATGAGCCATCACAACTTGTAAATCAGGAATACTGCTGGCAGTTTTGGTCTCAATATTACAGAATGGCATTAGGGAAAAAAACAGTAAGAAGCAACTTGACTTACTACAGTACTAAAGAGTCTGAATGATGAGAACAACCTAAACGAGTTTAATCTCTTCACCTAAGTATTCACAGACTAAAATCACACAAGACAGAAGTCTTTAAAATTCTAAAGGGCACAAGATTAATGACAGCCATTAAAATGGAATATGAGGGAACAATTGGAAATGTATGAAAACATTTCAATATGCAGAAATTTATAGAGCACTGGAGCCATTCACAGCACCCTGAGGATCTCTAAACTTTCAATTGGGCTTCACTTGACCCATTTTACCGCTCTTGCAAGAACATTTTTGTAATGTTCTTACAGTTACAGAAGTCATGTCAGCAATTTCAGAGACATTTGTGTCCAAGTATTATTAACAAAATTGTTTTGACTTTCCAAGCTGGGAAGGCCAAAACCATAAATAAAATTCCCTCCCACATGCAAAGAAGACCACCTATTAAGCAATATAATTTATATATTAAAAAAAAGAATT
Organism: Polypterus bichir lapradei; assembly: GCA_026402145.1. Classification (NCBI taxonomy): domain Eukaryota; kingdom Metazoa; phylum Chordata; class Cladistia; order Polypteriformes; family Polypteridae; genus Polypterus; species Polypterus bichir. The sequence goes on from JANRMT010027041.1 coordinate 81,200,505, forward strand.
CAGAACCCAAAATAAATAAAACTAATTTAAAATTATTTTAAAAATCAATTAATTATCAGTAATATAATACAAAAAAAATCAGAAAGACAGGGCAAGGTTAAATCGAGAGGAACACAAGAAATGAATTATTTATTACTAGCAAAATACCCACGCTTCGCAGCAGAGAAGTAGTATGTTAAAGAAGTTATGAAAAAGAAAAGGAAACATTTTAAAAATAACGTAACATGATTGTCAATGTAATTGTTTTGTGACTGTTATGAGTGTTGCTGTCATCAAGGATTTGATTATCATTATTTCTTTCAATCAGGTTCGTATTTGGAGGATGTGTTGTGTTACATTCCGTGTTTGTCTAGTCTTTCCCTGACCATCTCATCTTCGTTGTCAACCGTTGTAAAGATAACAGGTTTCATTCATCGAAGTGATCACTACCCAAATCGGTACTCGTGAATCTAAGATGTTTAACAGGCATTCCTGGTATTAAGTTGTGGATTTGCCTGCAAATATTTAGCATCAGCGTGTCTATGAACGTAATTTAAACTTAAGCTTTACACCTTCCTTTCCTATTGATATGTCTACAAAGGTTTGTTCAGCGTCAGAGGGTTGTTCCTTTCCTACTGCATCAATAAGCAGCTCATCTTCCTCTTTATCTGAGACATCACACACTGCATGCACAGGTTTACCTTTCCCAGTCCTGCAAAGTCAGTTCATGTGAGCCGCTCGGAGTACATGCATCGAAAGTACCTCGTGCGATGTTGCGATGTCCATGGCTTTATTTAATGTTAGCTCAGACCCGGCACTTAAAAGTTTCTCTCGCACTTTTGCTGAGTTTGTGCCAAACACTATTCTATCCCTGACCATCTCATCTTCGTTTGCATAAGCACAGTCCTTCACCAGCAATTTTAACTCTGTTACAGCAATTTTAACTCCATTACAAAGTGATCAAAAGTCTCGTTTATACCCTGCGTCTTCTCATTAAACTTGTATCTCGCGAATATTGTATTCGTCGTAGGCATGACAAACGCCAGCGGCATGTCTATGAACTTAATTTAAACTTAAGGTTTACACCGTGCTTTGTTTCCGCAGTAGCTGCACTTATGAATATGCTTGTATGCGTCACTCGCTTCATATTCTTTTGCTGCCTTCTCAATTGTGTAATGCGTTTTTTGTTCAGCGCTCTTTGGAGCTCTTGCTTGTTCTCTGCGTACTGCGTTCACAGTCAGTTCACGTGAGCTGCTCGGAGTACATGCATCAAAGGTTTCCAGCTGTGCTTGTGCTATCTCGTGCGATCTTGCGATGTCCACTGCTTTATTTAATGTTATCTAAGACCTGGCACTTAAAAGTTTCTCTCGCACTTTCGCTGAGTTTGTGCCAAACACTAGTCTATCCCTGACCATCTCATCTTCATTTACATAAGCACAGTCCTTCTACCACGAATATTTAACGGCAGCGTGTCTATTGGATTGCTGATGACGGATGGCCTTATATGAGCAGGCACTCAATTACGTGGGAGGCGTGACGATGAGGGACGCAACTCCGCCTCACATGGCGACCGAGCTGCAGGCTATGGCCGTATATATGTATGTAAGTAGGTTCCAGTTATGACTGTTACGTGTAGAATTTCAAAATGAAACCTGCCTAACTTTTGTAAGTAAGCTGTAAGGAATGAGCCTGCCAAATTTCAGCCTTTTACCTACATGAGAAGTTGGAGAATTAGTGATGAGTTAGTGAGTCAGTCAGTGAGGGCTTTACCTTTTAATAGTATAGATAAATAAAAGTTAAAAATACAAATGGGAAAGTCCAAACAACAATGTAGAATCTAAGATGTGCAAGAGACAACTGCAGGAATCTAAATACAAAAGTTTTCCTGAAGAGACGCACACACACACACATACACAAACCTAAGCAGCTCTAGAAACATGCCCTGAATAACCAGGCTGTAAGCACTGTAGCAAACTCTAACTAATAAATAGCTGTGGCAAACGAGTCTTTTATAATCCTTTCAGGTAACTGTGGCCCCAATGACTGCATCACTATGTGAATCTTCTTTTAGTAGGAGGCATAGCCTCTGTAAGCTCAGGACATGACTGAAGATATTTAACAAAGTAAAGGACTGGGGGAAAACAATAGGCACTAAAATAAATGAAGGCAGGGATGATGCACCAATGTAGTCCTAAAAGTAATGAACATATTGGTGCTCCGGTGACGCTTGAGTTTAGTCTTGCTTATAATCAGGGAGAAATGAGTTTTAAATTGTTTTTTTTTTCAATTACCAAGCTAATTTAAAGTGCTATAATATCAGGATGTGGATGTTAGAACAATAGAGCAGCATGTAATGAAGACTGCAGAATGTAAACCTCAAAGTCTTTTATATTTGTTGTCAAACAGCTATCATATAACAACACCGGAAGAAGTCAAGTGGCAGAATAAACATATTTAAAGTGAAGTGTGAATGCATTTACAATAACATATGTGATATTCTCTTGCTTGGCACTGCTTAAAGAGCAGCATATGCACAAAACATGCTTGGCAAAAGACTCTGGCTCTGGCATAACTGAAATGGGTTCATACTAATAAAGAAAAGAGCATTCATCAAATCTGAATGTTCTAATAAATGAGCAGTGAAACAGGAAGAGTGACTGCCAGCAGCACTGCCAGATTTAATTCTGCCCTCATTGTATGTTATCCTCAGCCTTATGTTATCTTTACAGTTGTTACATATTAAGGATTCTGGAATCTTACATTGATTAACTTTTTTTAACCCTTAAATTCTCAGCTGGTGAAAAGATTTACAAGCATTTTCAAAGTGAAAGAAAAATCAAACAGGGAATCAGGAACTGGGATTATCATATTAATAGGATCCATTCTTTCATTAGTTATAAGACTCACTTATTCCGAAAAAAGATTGTAGGGGTGAAAGTCTATCCTGGCGACATTGCGTGCAAATGGGAAGTCAGTCCTGTATGGCAGGGGTCCCCAGCCCCCGGTCCAAGACTCACTCAGTGAAGGGCTACAGCAAAAAGCCTGCCCCCTTCACTGAGGACAATTTTCAGGACGCTAGGCAGGCGGGGCTTTGCAGCGGCGTAGAGACAGGAGAGAGACCAAGGTGAGAGAGTATTACAACAAAGTATTTTTATGTTTCTGACAGTTTCCCCATATGACACGAGTCTATAGAAATCTCGTTACTACGAAGTATATTCAGCAGCACTACAACAAAGTGACCTTGAAATGCTTGAATGAATCATCCACAGAGCAGTTAATTCTGTGGTCACAGATCAGTTGTGCACATTTGCACAATGATCCCCAAACAGAAACATTGTAAAAAATGTTCTTTCTTCAAACTTTCCTTGTACTGATTTTTTGCTGTTTTTGTTTTCTGTGGTTTTCAGTGATACCTTTTGCTTATTGCTCGTCAACATTTGAAAAACATCCATCGGAATTTAACTCATTGTCACCCTTCTATAGAAACGGCAGACACGAAAAAATGATAAGTGTTAATGTTTGTGATGTGCAATCTGTTGGAATGACAAATGCAATACATATGTCTTTGTTATATGCAAAAAAGAAGAAAAATCTTGGGTTGCAAACGTATGCGAACTGCTGCATTTGAAGACGGTGAAAAAGCCGTTTTTATGTGGTTCACTGATGCTCCTTCAAGAAACATTCCTATTAATGCGGCACTCATTCAAGAAAATGTGTGGTTTTTAAACTCTCCTGGGACCTCTGTCAAAGGGACAACACGCTGTGAGCCTGCTGTTTCCCTGCCCCGGCAATGGACAAACAATCTTACACAGATGCTGCAATCGCGCTTCGGGATGCACTTCAGTGTGACGTTCCCGTTGGGTGGGGGGATCCCAAAATAGTTCAGAAACCTCACAATATGATGAAGAAGAAGAAGAAGATTATTCGGCTTCTGATTGATAACTGTGCTGCCCACAACATAATTCCACATTCAGATAATGTTAGCGTTGAATTCCTCCCGCCCAATTGCACAGCAGTGCTTCAGTCATTGGGTTTGGGCATCATTCACACCCTGAAAGTGTATTATCGCAAGGAAATGCTGAGAAAAATTCTCGTCAGCATAACTTGTAGGCAGGAGGAGATTAAAATTAACACGGAAGAAACTATTGAAGCTGCTTCCACTTCCAACATCCTATCTTTGTGAGGGAGGGTTTTCTGCAGTGACAGCAACCAAAACGAGATTACAGAGTAGACTGAACATAAGCAACACACTTCATGTGTCACTGTCTTCCATCGTCCCCAGGTGGGGTCTTCTGGTTGCAGGAAAACAAGTTCAGGATTCCCACTGATTCTGCATTATGGTAAGCTGTATAATTTCTATTACGATATTATAACTTAATAATAACAGAAATGTAATAAATTGTGTATAAAACTGCCCTACGAACCCCTAAAACCCACAGATCCCTAGAAAAATTTGCTTCTAGTAAAGCGGTCCTTGGTGTCAAAAAGGTTGGGAACCACTGCTGTATGGGGTGTCAGTCCATTGCAGGAGACACTCTCTCATACACACTACCAATGGGATTATTTTAGAATCCCTAAATTTACAACAACAACTGGAGTACCAGGACAGGACATAACTAAACCAGAACAGAAAGATAGGGCCCATGCTGTGAAATTTGAAGCCGTGTGCCACCCTAATAAACACAAAAGTCCATAAAAAGTCTTGCTAAACACTGCAGGCATGTCTTTGCAAGCAAGACCAGTGAGAGAAGTACACTTTTTGAAAATGATTACAAGTCACTTGCGATACATGTGTGGATTGCTTAGCAATCTGCAGCCTTTTTATAGCACTTGAAAATGTGTTGATAAAATGTCGTTTCATATATTTTTCAATCTCGAGATACCAATTGCAGACAGAATGGTGTATTGTAGGAAAGGCATATGGCTATAATGTATGTACATAACTGCACTTTGTATCTGGAACAATGGACCAAAGGCAGAAATTCTCTAAAGAAAAAAAAACTAAGAAAGAAAGCAGAATAGACAGACCTAAACCTTACTAGTGCATCCCCTAAACCTTCAGAAATGGATTCAAGCTTTTTAACAGGCTTTTTTGGAAACCATTGCACTCAGTACCTAGGTAGCTTATGAAGATCTTATCTTCTTTAAAAAAAATCTTTATCTCGGTACATGTCTGTTTATTGGCAGAGATTTCCACTCATCCATGGGATGAATGGCTCCAGAAGAAAGGCACTGCATCGATTTTGAAGCTTGACTAATACAGATTTGGATCATGAGGGTTAGAGCCTATCCTAGTGACATAGGACAGATAGTAATAGTCATCGTTGGATATGGTACCAGTCCATTGTTGAAAATTAGCCAAACATTCACATCTTTGGGATGTGAAAGGACAAACCCACACAAGTATGTGGAGAACCTATAAATCCCACACAGATGCTGAAATGGGCAAAATCCCAAACGTCAGGACTGTACATCTACAAACAGCAATGCTTATTTACTAATTATTAATTTAGGAAGTCATATTTTCATCATTTTTAGAATCTCAAAAGTTGTTTTTTTGGATTTATACTTGTATTTCAAATTAATACTTGTAGTCAGTGGTAAAGAATTATGCATATTATGGTTTGATTGACTGAGTAAAAAAGAGAGCTGAATTAGACACAGCGGGCATACCTTCCGAGATTCTAAAAGTAACAGGATGTGCAATTGTAGGAGCTCTGCTCACTTAATGTAATGGCTATACAAATGGCCTTTCTTATATGTAATGCGCATTGATTTTAGTTCCTAGAAGTCATCTAGAAGATAGCGGTAAAAGGAGTGTATTTTTTGACCACTCAGTGTAAAAGGGATACTAGTCATTACTGGCACCTTTACCAGTGGTTATGAAATCACAGAATTAAGACCAAAAAACTATGCAGCAGAAAAAGTGTCAGCCTCCCGATCTATCATGGATCAGTCTAAGCCAAATCTTTGAAGTGAGAGCTCGGCTAATGATCCAAATGCGACTGGCTGATGGTCACTGGGGAACCTCAAACTGCCAAGGAGGGTTTCACTTTTCTGGCCAAGACACCTGCACAGCTCTAATATCCACCTCTAGGGTAGTCATTTAAATCCAAAAAAATAATTTGGCTGCTGTTTCTTTTTTCTTCAAAGTTCTTGGATATCTGTCTTTTGCACAGGCCTGTTCAATTATTTATCTGTCTCCCGAAGCTGTAGTTTTTCTCCCTCATTGAAAAGCAGCCTAAGGTTTGATGTAGGACTGCCTTGTCTTTTATGCAAAATGCACAAGATTCCAAACAGAATATCGGGATACAGACAAGCTTCCAAAAGGGCAAGTGAGAGGCAACGATCAGCATGAAGTGCAGGTTTTAATGCTTCTTCTGAGATCAAATCAAAAGTAGGGCCTTTTGATCTGCTGAAATGCTTGTTGGGGCCATCTTTGTCTCCTACATAAAATAAAATCCTCTTCACCTCTCCAGCTCTGCCTCCAGAGCCCAATCTCCATTTATCTACCATACAATTCATTACCCAAGGTGACCAAGTACTAGGCAAGAAAGCATCTCTTTTGTAACTCTTTAGTTATGAAAAGTCCTCTCCATGGTCCCAAGGACCTGAGCAGCTGATAGCCTCTCATTCTTATATGTTAGTTTGCCCTAACTCATCTACTTCATTGTTAAAATTATTTCTGTTTTGTTAATACATGTTAATGTTTTTATGAAATTACCATTTTGGAAGATTTTCTGAGAGACACTGCCATATTGTTATTGATTAGTTGTGCCTATTACTGGTCACATGGGTGTGGTATGGAACATCAAATGTCATCACACAGCCACTATTTAAGATGGGGGCACACAACATGCAGCACCCAAGCTTTTAGATTTAAACAAAACAATGACTGATTTGTATGTTATTGTTAGGAAACATAGGACTTTCTAATTTTGGTTAGTTCTTTTGACAGAAAATTTTGTTCTTTTAGTTTTGGTTAGCATTTGGGATTTGGCATCTGGCATGTCAGAATTTTTAGGCTTTCCCTCCAGTTCTACTTTGAGGTGTCTCTTTTCAATTAATTCCTGAATACTCAATATTTTCCAAGTTCTGTCCTTAAGCAATTTTCTGTCTGACTTAGATTATATAAACTTTATCATTCCCATGGTGAAATTCAGATGCATACAGCAGCAGAAACATAAAGAAAAAAGGATACAGACTCACAGCACAAATAGTAGGGCCAATTGTTCTATAAGTAAATAAATAAATAAAAATAAACTTAAGAAGTGCATTGGGTGGAAGCATTGTATTGTCTGATAGCAATGTGCAGAAAAAACCCCTAGAGGCACTTCGTGGATACCGATTCATGTCACTGATAAAAGAAATATTCATTATTTTTTATCTGATTTACCATTAAGACAGTGATATCATTGTTGGCACTGTTTCATTGCATTATTTTTTTCTTGTGTGCAGTCACGTTTTTCTTTGTATGATTTCCTGGATTTCATAGGTGCTGCCATTTTGCACCTCTGGTCATTAGGATGCTATATAGTTGCTAGGCACAGGATGCACATGCATCATGACCTATGACAGTCATGATATATAAGATGGCCATGCAGTTACATTAGAGTCTCAACTTTTTTGTAAAAAAAGAAAAAAGAAGGCAATAGAACTTTGTTTTTAACAATCTTCTGTTTAGAATTTTCTTGTTTGAATATCAAGTCTGGTGATCTCTTTTTATTCTCTTAGTGTTCACTGGTTTTGATTTTGGCTTTGTCCGACTTTCCTTCTGTAACACCACTAAAATCTCAGCTAACTTGATTAGTAAATTCAATCCATCTGGAGTTTGTTTTAGCTCTTGATGATCATGAGAATCAAGCATCTTTTCTTCTGAAACAGAAATTAACCCCAAAGATAACACTCAATGCATGAAACTTGTAAGTGCAATTTGTAGGAAGGATATTATGACCAAATTAATCTCTACATCAATTATTAATGTTCAAAGAGTTTTTATTTTTTGAGTGAAAGAGAAAAGGCACCAAAATATTTCACTAATCGTACACATGGACAATCAAGAATTCGAAACCAGAGTGACAAATAATCTACCAGTTTGACAGCATAAAAGGAAATTCAAAGTCAAAATGGGCCTGAAATCTTTATCCCTTATATACTTTATTTGATATGCACTGCAGATTTTCTGATGAATGTAACTTTTGATTATGCAAAGTTCAAACAAATAAAGCCCAGTTCTTGTATAACATTGCAATGCGCAACATAAAACATAATGCCAGCTTCATTCCTATCAATAACTACCACAAATGTACTGTAGAAATTACTGATGTCAGCATTGCAAAGGTCAATGCAAAAATTAAAAGTCAGAGTAGATGTGCCATAATGCAACAAAACCACTGTACATCTCCAATCCCTGGGTATTCCAAACAGCAAGTGTCTGCTGCAAAGTTGTCGATAGTAGAAGTAGAATGGAGTTTCTTCTACCTTTGTGATTTAATTTAGCTCTGACATTTCTAGCCTTTAATAAATGGCAATTACCTGAGCTTACTTCCTTACTAAAGTAGCTTAACCAAACTGGGTGGTAACGATGCCAGCTATGTTTGTCATACTTTACTCTTAAGTGTGTTTTGGGCTGTTCATTACGTACATTGCATATTATGTTATTATGTACAGTGCATTACAATTCTAGGTCATGAAGGCTCTGAAGGCCAGGTTACTGTCCTGCCTAGGTTAAAAAAGCAAGAGTAAAGTCTTACTGGGCTCAGGAACCAGGACCCTTGTGTACAATGCCACTTCTTACTGTTTATGGAAAGCCATTTTAATATTTAATTAGTTAAAACCTGAATGCAGATATCTGAAACTCCATTTTGATTAATAAAAATTCTGTGACATTTCTGAATGAATTGAATAGAATTTAATATGCATATATATATGCATATATATATATCTATACTAATAAAAGGCAAAGCTCTCACTGACTGACTGACTGACTGACTCACTCACTCACTGACTCACTCATCACTAATTCTCCAACTTCCTGTGTAGGTGGAAGGCCGAAATTTGGCAGGCTCATTCCTTACAGCTTACTTACAAAAGTTAGGTAGGTTTCATTTCGAAATTCTACGCGTAACGGTCATAACTGGAACCTACTTTCGTCCATATATTGTATACGGCCATAGCCTGCAGCTCGGTCGCCGTGTGAGGCGGAGTTGCGTCTCGCATCATCACGCCTTCCACGTAATTGAGTGCCTGCCCATATAAGGTAAATATTCACGGGTGAAGGACTGTGCTTAGCATATTCATAAGTGCAGCTACTGCGGAAACCCTCCCTCAGCGAATGTGCAAGAGAAACTTTTAAGTGCCGGGTTTGAGCTAAAATTAAATAAAGCCGTGGACATCGCAAGATCGCACAAGATATTCGCCAGATACAAGTTTAATGAGAAGACGCAGGATATAAAGCCTCGATGCTAAAGACCTGGCGAAGTCATGGAGAACATGGAAGGACGAGTTCACATTATACACAAAACTTGCAATGCTGGAGGCAGAGGAAAACACTAAGGTCAGATTATTCCGTTATCTTATTGGAGAGAGCGGCAGAGAATTGTGTCAGGCGTTGACCGGTGATCTAAGACCTGATGAGTTAACCATGAGCTTGAGTGGTGGGCCGTCAAGGCCTTCTCTGCTGGCCTAAAAAAATATCTGAATCACAAACTGATGTTAATTATATTTTGTCCATGAATACTTATTAAATAATTCCAAATAGTTTGTCCGCTTCCTTTCATAGCTTTTCTGATGGTTGCGCTGCTTCCAGACATGTATTTTCGTATTAGAGCATTTAACCAATCACATTTCAGCCATCATTTGTTGCCCTGCACGGAGGCCTTCACAATCCATTCTGCAGGCCCTCTAACACAGAATAAATGTCGATTAAACTGTTGCTTCAACCAATCAGATTTTGAGTTGGTGTCAGTAGGGCGCTCTAGCAGGCGTACGGCAACGTCACCGTATTCAGACCCATTGATTGGATAGAAGCCGATATGAGGAACTCTACGAGGCCACTAAACGCACCGCAGGCGCTCCGAGTGCAAGAACCTTGCGCGCACTACCGCCAACTCCATGGCAGGATTCTGGACAATATTATTTGCCAGACACAGACCAGATTTCAAGACCACGAAAAACTGATGTGTGTCATGCTCCTCGACCCCCAGAAGTTTCGGGAATACAAAAAAAATTTCCCGCATGCAGCCTTCTCCAGTTTAACACAAGAGCTAGGGAGCAGTTTTTGATCTGTCTCGGCTAAAAACAGAATTGACTGTAATGTATGCCATGGATGATTTTGCAGGAAAATCTCGCACTGATCTCCTTGACTTCCTTCATCAAAAAAATCTGAATGAGAGCATGGGGCAGCTGTACACATTGGTATATTTGGCGGTGACCATTCCTGTGTACACTGGTTCTGTCGAGCGGACATTTTCAGCCCTAAAGCGAATTAAAACTTATGCTAGAAATACGACAGGGCAGGTTCGACAATCAGCATTAGCTTCGATGGCGATAGAAAGGGACTTTTTGATGGAACTGAAGTGCACAGATAATCTGTACGACAGAGTAATTGAACTGTTTTTGAGGAAAGAGAAGAGGATGGATTTTGTTTACAAATAATCAGAATTTTTGGTTAGTAAAATGTTGCGATTTTCCTAAATAATATTGCAAGTTTATGAGTTATTATTGATGTTTTTTATGTGTGTCACGGCTGTAGCTGCAGTAGAAAGGAACTTGTTCACCCCTGGTTTGTCTATTCAATAAAGACATTTATTGTGGCTACAGGAGTTATATATCTGCGATGCAGCAGCTCTTTATACTGCATTTCTGCATATTAAGATGGTTTTTAAAACCATAAATTAGTTTTTGAGGGGCGGGTTGATTCAGACGGAGCACTACTGAAGGCCTAGGTGTGAAATGCACGGTCCACCACTGGACCAGATGATACGTAAATTTGATGAACATTACAACCCAAAAGTAAACGAAACTGTAGAGAGGTTCAGATTATACTTCTCCCAGTGTGTCTCTCTAAATCCTCCGTGCGGGAACATTATCATAAGGCTTAACAATCTTATTGTTACACCTTCTACGTGCACTGAACCGTCCTTATTACGAAGTCTTCCTTGCTTTACCGCTGGCTGCTTCTTTCCATTCACCTTCCTAGCTCTTTATTTAAACAGTTTTCCTTCTCACTCTTCCGCTCCTTCGCTGTCTTCTCCATTTTCGTTCAAAATACGCGCCTCCTTGCCTTTTTACAGTCAGCTCCCCTTACATCACACCATAGTACGTTTAGCACAAGTTAATACCGGGAATGCCTGTTAAACATCTGAGGAAGAGAAAACATTATTATTTAACTCACAGATATCAAGGACTGTGTTTTGAGTTGATCATGCTGCAGAGAGCTATATGATGTGTTCCTCATTTATGCAGAAAAGGAGTTGGGCTGTGTGAACAGCATTAAGGGACTAACTTTTATCATTTATAAGAAATTCTGACCTCTGATACTAACAGAAGACTCTGTGAAGAATGTAAGCTCTTTATAACTAATGTAATGAACTGTAAGAATGTTTAAATTGGTTCTAAGTGTGCATAATCAGAAGGGTGTATTCCTTAGGAATGCAAATGGCTGTTTGTTCTATGTTTTAGGATACTCCAGTATGTCATAAATTAAGATTTAACCTTAAGCTATGTATAACCTCGAAATGAACCGCTAAGGTTTTTTTCTTTTCTAGGATATAAAAGAAAGAACGTTTTTACTTTAGGTATTCTGCCTAAAACCCAAATCAGTTGGCTGACTTGGGAAGAGGCAGAATCACATTCTGTCTAACTCACCAAGAATTAAGAATAAAAAAATTATTTTTACTTAAATTGGGTTTAAGTTCTTCCGTTGTTTTCCGACTTCAGCGCTCACACATCTTACATTCACTAGTAGCGATTTGCGTAGTGAACACTTCGATGAATGAAACCTGTTATCTTTACAACGGTTGACAAACACGGAATGTAACTTCAAAACAACACGTCCTCCATATACGAACCTGATTGAAAGAAATAATGATAATCAAATCCTTGATGACAGCAACACTCATAACAGTGACAAAACAATTACATTGACAATCAGGTTATGTTATTTTTAAAATGTTTCCTTTTCTTTTTCATAACTTCTTTAACACACTACTTCTCTGCTGCGAAGTGCGGTATTTTGCTAGTACTGTATATTTAACACTCACATACACATATAAATATAGTCAATATTCATACCATTCATTTACTGGTCTCATCTATTGTTCCAAGTTGTACAATCACAGAATCACATACAGTATATATACAGGGGTGGGCAAAAGTAGGTTTACAGTCATTTTTATGGGAAAAGACATGGAGCTTATGCTTATTCCAGTAGCTTTATTAACTGTATTAACTCAAAAGAATGTCACAATGGCACAGTTCATTTAGGTACAATCTTGCAAGTGCTCAAATTGCCAGCCATGCCTGCTATGAAATTATACGTTTAACATCCTAATCAGGCAAGGAGAGACAACTGCAAGCTAACAAATAGAATGACAAGAGTTTAATTGCGTAGTATATCAGTAAATTAAACATGTTTGATAATGATATTTGTATGTGTATAAGATAATGTTGTTTTAATATATACTTTTCTCAATCCATTGTATGATTTCAATGATCTTTGATTAACATTATATGAACAGCAGTATTCACATTGCGTGCCAACTCCAGCAATTAAAACAACTCGCATTCAGCAAAAATGTCCCTTTCATTCCCCAGGCCTGCCCAGGACAAGGTCAAAGTTGCATGTAAATGATATTAATCCACATATTTCTTCATTTGCCTGTTCTCCCTGCCTTGGGCTGTCCTCCATTTGTGACTCATCCCTCCCTGAAACAAAACTACACCACTGCTGGCAAAGCAAAAATAGTGATCACCTTGAGACCTATTATGTGATAGCATAAACTTCTGGATTTCATCGAAGAAAGAATGAATTTTGTTCTGTATTTAAAGAGATATCACACTTTCATATTACATGCCTCTCTTCCAGTTATTCTGTACAAAGATGAGTGCATGGCTCCGGTGAGGGTGCTTAGAGATGGTGCTAATCTACTTGCAAATAAAACCTCTGCCTTGGATTCCTAAATTTAGACCTCTTTCACTCTTTTTTGCATCAACTATTTTGCTTAAAGTGTCAAACCAATCCTTAAACAGAACCAAAATGAGAAGAACTTTGGTTAAAATCAACCTACAATCTCCATTCCACTGAAAGCCCATGTGAAGTGGAAGCGCAAGCCACTGATTCAATGTTCTCTCTAAACAGATTATGATATTAATCAAACCCCCAAACACAGTAGATATTTAAAGGAACACAGCAGCAATACAGAAATCACTAATAAATTCTTAGCATTGACACACCACTTTTCAACACTTTCATATACTGTGAAAACATAACTTTTGAGCATGACAAATGATAGCCTTCAAATCTGCCCCTGGTTTACTACTTTCCTTCCAAGTAGAACCTTATAATTATTCTTTGCTGGTATCACTTGTTAAGACATCTCCAAAAATGTCAGTCACACTGTCACTGACACTGTCAGCAAAGTGTGCCATGGAAGAATTTACAAACCTTTAGTTGACAGAAATTGAATCACTGCATTCTCCTGTTTTGTGTTGCAAGTGATATGAAGAGCAGACACGTTGACTTCACTACTTATGAAAAATGCCTCAATATCCATCCATTTATTCATCTCCTGAATTTGCTCAACCAATTTCTAGTGTCTTCTAGCCTATGTCTGAAGCACCAGGCACAAAGCTGGAATCCTAGTCCATTGTAGGCCACCTACTCTCGGACATACAGAAGCAAACTAGACTTTATGTATCTTGCATCTGGAGTGCTTTGCACAGTTTTGGTCACCACCACACTGCCAAAAACACAATGGAAGCAATAGAAGCTGTTCACAGAAGTGCAACCAGGTGTGTCTCTGATCTTTCTCTGACAGTCTAAAAATATTAGTTCTGTTTAGGCTCTTTAGGTTTAGGCTGATCTTCAGGATTCTTAAAAGTATCTATAATGTTAATCCATCAGAATTATTTCGATTAAATACTGCATCATATGCAAAACAGCAAAAGTAGAAATTAAGGGGGAATAGCTAATATGGGTGCTTTGGATTAAAAAAAGTATTCAGCTGAGTAATGAACAAACTTTACTGTACAACTTGCGTAAATATTCAAATCAATGCACTTGAAACACTTTTAACAGAATGATGCGGGTCTCCTGCTGTTCTGCTGTGTTTTTGCAAGGCAGGGGTGGGTAACCTATTGCTCAGTTTAATATTAGGATAGGCACGGATGTGTAAACGTTTCTTTCAATGGCTAATCAATAGCACATAAGACTTACTGTGAGTGTCTTTCAGATAGTGTACCACAACAACAGGACAATAACAAAATCATGGTCAAAGTCAAGTAAAAGTCAACACTCGAAACTATTTCTATTTTTAGTTGCTTGAGAACAAGTCTTTTTTGGGAATTTGTCCTTGAAGAGTCTTAAACCTTGAATGGATTCTGTTCTGCACTTTACAGTATGCCCAGAATGATTTTATACTTAACAATACAAAAGAAACATTTGATCAGAAACAATTGGCATCTGATACAATAAAATAGCCTAAAAATGGTGCACAAAGAACAACAAACCCAAAACATTACATGTGCGAGAACGAGAATGTATGTGAAATCACTGAGTATCTGCAATCTTAGATGCAGCCTGTTGAGGGTGACAGGCTTATAAGACATTGTGGTTGTGATGTCACCCCAAATATTTCCAGGAACAGATTCACCAGCAATGGAGCACTGCATCAAAGCAACCAAGCTCAAACTTCTTTAAAACATAAGATACTTTGAAAATAAAAATTCTAATACCTTGGAAATCGAAACCCAGGGAAAACTGTATCCAAAGGAACGCAATAATTTATAGATGTCAGAAAAACCTCCTAAAATTACCTAAATCTTACAGTTGCCTGCACATTTAGTAAGTTATTCAATGTCAATAAAAGGAACACTTTGTAACCCTTATGCTTCCGCTGCACCTTGCTAGAAAGAAGAACGGAAAGGTAGGGCCCAATGTCAAAAGTATGGTTGTAAGGAGATTGCCTACGCAAATTCTGATTAATGAATAATGGAAAATGGTTCAAATGGATATTTTTAAGAGGGTATTACTATTTATTTTTGAAGTGGAAAATCAAAATGCTGAGCTTGTATGAGGTAACATCAATTCTTCTAGAGGTCTCTATTGTTATAACTGGCCAACCCTTCTTTTGCCATCCTTACTATCATATACTAGTTCTTTTAGCCCTCTGTCCTCAGAAGATGGAGAGGCAGATAAATATTTCTTCTATATAAACGTCTACGTGTGGAAGTGTGTGTGTCCGCCTGTCCGGCCCGGAAGTGAGAGGTGGAGTCAGAGTAAGGGCTCCACCTCCGAGGAAACAGAAACTCGCTTAGCCGCTAATACACAAAAGATGCGAGCACATCAGCAAAACGAAACCTCTGAAGAAAGAGATAGTCGCTTAGCCGCTAATACACAAGCGATGTGAGCATGTCGGAAATACAAAACCTCCTAGGAGAGAGATGCCCAGAGTAGTTCCTTTCAATAACCTGATATCTTTACATTTCAATTTTTTTTCTGACGATTTTAATAGTTTCTAGGACCCCAGACTTTTTTACAGCACAATCTTACACAGCTAGTAAGATAATAAAGATTAATACAAAAGACATTATGACAACAGACACCTCTGACTCTATGTTGTAATTTTAATTTGTCTGAGACTGCAGTAAAATCAAGGAACTATAGGTCCTTTTGTAGATACCCATGTGCCTATTTGAGTGAGCTTGTTTAATCCACTTACACTAAAATTTAATTTAATGCAACCTTATTAATCTCCAACACTCCACCCATTTTGAAATTTTTTAATATAGTTAAGTTGTAGAAGTCATATATTATCCTTTAAGCACTGAACACCAAAACTAGATATGACACTAATCCACTACTCACTCACACCCAGCACTGACTCATCTGGGGCCAGTTTAGAGTCTCCAACTACCTGCCTCAGAAAATCTCAGCTACTGGAGCAAAACTCCAAACACACACAGGAGAATGTGCCAAGTCCACAGCAACAAAGTCTGCCTGTGTGCCAACAGCAGTAAGCATTGCAGCATCATGCGCCCCAGTCTAATGAAGTGTTATTAAAGCACTTGCATAGCCAATGCAGAGACCATTTTGTTTTAAGAAAGAAAGAAAAGAGAAGAGTTGCTTTCTGAGAAAATCAACTGGCAGCTGGTGGTTTTATGTCTCTGTTAATTTTTAATAGTGACAGATACTTCCTCAAAATGCTGTAGTGCATTAGAGACACCATCAGAAATCACTAACCCTCGGTCCACGGTTTCATTTTTAATTACAAGAGCTGTATAGGAAATAACAATGCCTCCTTGTGGGCTGATAAAATGATGGTGTGACACTCGAAAGGATATCTGAGGCTTCTCATTAAGCAGCAGCTTTGTACTCTACTTGTGAAGAAGGTACATTATCCTTGCCACATTGGCTTACATCGTTAAGTAAAACTGGGAAGTTAACCTTGCATAATAATAATTTGTATCTGAATTACAGATTGCTTTGCAGTTAGGGGACCCGGGTCCTCCCTGCATGGAGTTTGCATTTTCTCCCCGTTCCTGTGTGGGTGTCTCTCAGGGTACTCCGGTTTCCTCCTACAGTCCAAAGACATGCAGGTTAGGTACATTGGCGATTCTAAATTGTCCCTAGTGTGTGCTTGATGTATGGATGTGTGTGTGTGTGCCCTGCGGTGGGCTGGCGCCCTGCCCGGGGTTTGTTTGGCTCTAGCAGACCCCTGTGACCCTGTAGTTAGGATATAGCGGGTTGGATAATGGATGGATGGATGGATGGATGAATTACAGATGCTTTACAATTTGTGTTTTACATTATAGCATTGATATTGTTCAAGTTTCCTTAATGATTTGACTAGTGACTCTCTTTCCAATAGGTCTGGACAGAGAATTTTGGAGGGAGCGGATGTTAATTTTCAGAAATAAAAAAGGAACTCATCATTCACACCTATTTCACAAACCAGGCAGAAGCCATTATATCATGTAGAAGCTTTAAATTAGTTTAATCTAGCTTTTTAATTAACACTTTTTCAGCCACTACTCACTACTTCAGTTTAGCATATCCTGACTAGAGCTGCTGATTAACTGTACATACTGCATCTCTGTTGTTAGTCATTAGCATTAAACATACGTAACATGATAGTTATAATTGAATACTAACCCTCAACAATTCTGTTTCTGTTCTCTGTACTCAAATGTGGAAATTGGTGCCACGGCCCACCTGCCAAGTTGTTTGCCTGCCTATGGTAAAGTCATCCCTGATGGAGGATCGCAGGAATTATGGGAAAGAGGGGTCCTTTCATCGGATTGGCTGGCCCAGCACTGTTTCAGCCATGGAATGGCCAAATGGGGGAGGCAGCTTGATGGATGAGGTCTCCAGGCTCTAAAAATATCCAAATCTTATTATGTGATATCATCTACTGTTAAATTTTGCTCTGTACTTCTAAAATTTTTATTTTTATGCTATATTGAGGATTTGCTCTGTTCTGTGTATTGTATTGTATTGTATTGACCCCCTTCTTCTGACACTCACTGCACGCCCAACCTACCTGGAAAGTGGTCTCTCTTTGAACTGCCTTTCCCAAGGTTCCATTTTTCCCTACAAGGTTTTTTTTTTTTGGGGAGTTTTTCCTTGTCTTCTTAGAGAGTCAAGGCTGGGGGGCTGTCAAGAGGCAGGGCCTGTTAAAGTCCATTGGGGCACTTCCTCTGTGATTTTGGGCTATACAAAAATAAACTGTATGGTATTGTATTGTAACAGTTCGAAGGGTAGGACTGCCAGAGAAGCTGGTAAAAAAGCAGCTCTGAGATCAGCGTTTGGAGACACGACACCGAGTGTGCATTTTGGGTGCATCTCATACCTACTTCATCCCTTTGCCCGCTCCTCTCTGTCTTAGAGACAACTTGCATGTCAATTATCCATGAGTCCGGTGAAATTCACTAGTAACCACACACCCAGCCAGATGGACTTAAACAGCAAGGAGACTCTTACAAAGTTCTCCAAGTGCTGAGTCTGCAACATAACGATCACAGAGTAGCTTTTATGTTAGCTTCTAAAGGTAGTTCGGTGCTCCTCTGATAGGTCTCAACCACACTAGGAGCTTGTCTCTCTCAGGTTCAGAAACAGGTGTGCTACTCTATTATTTCCTCTGCACATCTGGGTAGCTCTCATGGCACACCGCTGTGTGACGGCACACAGGTTGAAAAACACTGTGCTAGACAGTGCAAGGTCCTAAAAGTATTTATAAATGATCATGTTGTCTTTACAAACATAATCACAACATTTGCAGTGATTTTTAGTCATACCCTTTATTTACAGTAAATGTTAATGCAAGATGAGCACACTGTATGTGGAATAGCACTAAAATAAGATTGGCAGCAATGCACTTTACCTCATAACTGATGTACGAATTTTAAGAATTTAAGAGAAAAGACTATTGGATCTTCTGTATTTTTCCCTGCTTTTAAATATGAAATGGAGTCAATGGAATCAATGTGAATCGGATAGATGAGTGCTTAGGTTAAGCCAATATGCCAATTTTGGGGTGAATTCCAACAACTTTTTAAAGGAAAAATTAAGAGGGCCAAAGTTTGTCCAAAACTGAGGGGACAGAATAGTTAAGCTGAGAATATCTGCTTTTGCCTCCTGTGGTACTGGACCTGCATTATGAAAAACAACAAGTGAGAAAATGATTGAATAGAAAAATAAGATGATTAATCATTAATTGCATTCAAATATTTCTTAAAAAATTAGTCCAACTAGGAAACACTCAGATCTCAGGTCCTCAAAGAAAGATGTTTTATGTGTTTCTGAACAAACTACAGCACTCCAGATCTCTCTGCTGAGGATGTTTTCACCTCGCTGTGCCCTAATGGTTTGTATGATCGTCCTTGGTGCTCAGAATATATGACCTGCATTTGCGATGAAAACGAGCAGTCAGCATATGCAATGTACTTCACTTCCAACCAGTGACAGAAATGCCACGTGCTCAACATCCCAATGACGCGGTGGAGGAATCCAAATGTTTGGTCATACAGTATATGACTTGCTGCTGCGCTTAGAGTGCATGACTGGTGCTCGAGCTGAAAATGATCACTCGGCCTGTGCAATGTGCTTCACTGTCAGCAGAGCTCGCTGTGGTTCTTTTCCTTTCAGCAAACCCCACATGCTTTTCCTGTTGGCCATGGTATGTTACCATGTTGCTGCTTGCCATTAATAGTATTTCTGCCACAAGGTGTATCCAAGTCACTGTTTCCTGAGGTTACTTTGCTGAGGTTTCTGCAATGTCCTTCACTGCCATCACCATGAGGCATATAGCCATGTTGCTGCCTGCTCAGTTTTTTAGCAGAGGTGATCTGCACATTCATTTCATGGGCATATCATTGATTGAGACCAAAATCAATGCTCAAAGCCCAGGGGTATGTGAGTTACTGTGAAACAGATAGACAACCCTTATAATTTTATACTGATTAAGGATACTGTTATTACTGTTATGTTTTAGCCAAGGTTCCTTTCCGGCTTATTTTTTATATTTTTATGTACTATTCATTTTTTATAATAGTTTCTGTTGATATTGTTCTGTCCAGTTATTATTTTGTAGATATGTTTAGCATATTTTTGTTTTTTCTCATGTTTAAAAATATTTATGTGCTGTCTTTTTTAAATGTCATTATGTTCCCTGTGTTTTGGGGGTGGATTCCCCCAAGAAGCGGGAACACCCTGTACATCTCTGCTGAGACATCAAAAACAAA
This sequence comes from Polypterus bichir lapradei, assembly GCA_026402145.1. Lineage (NCBI taxonomy): Eukaryota > Metazoa > Chordata > Cladistia > Polypteriformes > Polypteridae > Polypterus > Polypterus bichir. The sequence goes on from JANRMT010027041.1 coordinate 81,220,446, forward strand.
AGAATTTCAAGAGCCATGGATCAAATGTAACGAGACTTGCAAATCACAGTATTTTATTTAAACCTAGGATATAAAATTGCCATCAAGAAAACCTTTTAACTCTTCACCAGTGATTCCTCAATGTCATGACCTTAGAGGTTACACCTTTAGTAACCAGGACCCACATCATGACACCAAAGTGGTATCCATCATCAAAACAGATGGCCATCAGAGAAGATATTAAGTAAAATACTACTTTTAAATGAGGGCTCCAGTCAAGAAAATAACTACAGCATTGACATTTTCTGAGTATAAAAACACCAGAAATTATACCTAAATGATTTTTACGCAGAAGGAAAGCCTAGGAAAATTTTGATTAAAACTTTTTTTTATAACAAGTTCACGGCTTTCAGCTCTTCTGTATTTTGTATTTGCCTCTAGATGGCTACATTTCAAAAGCCTTGACTCACTACTCACGTGTGTACAAATGCAAGATAAATCTAAGTCCAAAGAAATGTATATATGTCTACATAACCATTTTAAGCTTAAATCATAGTGGCATACTGATTATATTTGCTACAACCTACTGCTTGTCCAGTATATGTAGATTACTCTGTAATTAGCACATGGCACTATATTGCATATAGCTAGTACGTGTTATAGCAATTACAAGAATGGCAAAAGAGTGAAAAGGAAGACCCCCTCCCAACAAAGCAACGATGGCTCTTAAAATTGTTATGAGTTCAAGAGTTCCAAAGCACGTAACTCCTGATTAATTCCAAAAATGCACACGAAACAGGGAAATACCATCAAAAAACCCAGCTAATAACATAAAAGGCCACATAGACTCTAAATAAAAACAAAAATATTTATTAAAAAGACAATGTTCCATAGCACAAAAATCAGCTCAGAGGAGCTGCCTAAACAATAAAGACAATCTGGTAACAAACCAAGTTCCAATACAGGAATCAAATGGCAAAGTCAAAAAAACACAGCAAAAAGGTCAAAATTGCAGAACTCTCAACAGCTCAGCAAAAATCACGAAGAAACCCTCAACACTCCCAAGCACATTGGAATGGACCACAAGAGACTGTGACTTGCCTCTGCCTTTATAGGACTAAGGGCAGTCCCTTTCATTGATGCACAGGTGGCCCTGCCCCTTGGGGAACCACCCTCATAACACAAGGCAGATGACAAAGGCTTGAAGACAGATACGTAAAATGTAAAAAGTAAAGCAAATCGTAAACAAAAGCAATAGTAACGTACAAATAAAAATCTACAGCAAAGACAGAAAACAATAATTTGAACCTCGGTCAGGGGAGGAGCCATGGCTGAAATATAACAGTAGTGTAAATAAATGGCAGACGTGCTCACCGGCACAGCGTTACCAGTGAAGTGTCATTCTGAATTGCAATACCAAGTTGGAAAGATTCTATTGTTTTTTTCATATATGTTTGTTTTTTTTTCTCACATTTTCAACTAACATGCTTCCTCTTTAAGCTTCAGAAGTCCTGAGAGTTGCCATTCACATAACCAATAGAGGAATGAAGATTTTTAGTACTTGATTTTTTTTATATCATGTCTGCCATAAACCTTCACAATGTCGATTACATTTACTCTGTAACGTTTCTGGACTGGCAGTCCGTTGAAAATCACATACTGTATGGTATAAAGACATTTCTGTCATTAGCTCTGTACATGCAGCAATGCAACACATGCACAGAGAGTTGCTGCTTGAGCAATACAAGCTAATACAAGAATTATTTCTTGTGATTTCTTAGTCATGTTGTAAAACGCATTGTAATGCAATATTTTTATTAAGAACTGTACAGTTAATTTTATAAGATAATAAAACACAACATTTTCAAACTTAATCCAAAATCACAAGTCACAAGGTGCTTGAGTGTTCCCTGGCAGAAATGATCACGATCCAGCTGAGGGTAGTACACTAGTCTGTTGTGGGTCTCACTTACAAATGTATCCGCGTTCACACATTTAGTAATGCCAGTTAACCTAACCTGAATGGCTTTGGGTATACAGGAGGAAAGTCCTTGCAAAATCATTGACAATGTACAAACTCCATATGAAAAACCAATTGGGATGAAATGAGGAAGCTGGAACCATGAGGTAGTAGCTATAGCCACTACACTACAATGCCATCCCAGTTCACTTTAAAGTACCTCTAAATACAGTACAGCCCTTGCTAGAATACAAAAGCATAGTGATTCTGTCAGATCTTTAAATAAATACATTTGTAATGCCTTTATAATAGTTTTTTCAATCTCAATTTGAACCCTTTTCTTATGGTGTTCAAAGATGGGGCTGGTTGTGGAAAAATTCCTAACATGCATTTGTTAAGAATATGTTCTTAAGCATGTTACAATATTTTTTATTTTTGGCATGTTACAATCATATAATTTTAAAATTGTTTCTAATTCTTTCCCTGATGTCATTTTATATTTTTTGGACATGTGACTGGCATTGCTGCTGCACTTGACATTTTTTTTCTCATCCACTTTTTAAAATGGCATCCAAGCTTCAAATAAAAATTCTTCAGACATATTATGAATCACTGCTGATTCAATTAAGACATAAAGGATTAGTTTAGTTAGTTTTTTTTAGCTCTCTTGACTACATATTTGACTCTCACTTGGTTTAGTTGCTCAGATTTTTTATCTTTGAGTAATGACATCCAGCCTGTTAACAAATCCCTCCCTTGATTTCTCTGCTTAACACATCATCTCCTGATTACAAGGCTGTAATCAAGCTTCTGTGGCTACTGCTCTGGTTCATTTGTTACAAAAACGGCCATAACAACACTAAAGTCTCATAACAAGTCTCCCCTCAGCTTTTCAGTAGACTATCTGTTTCTCCCAATCATACTCCTCCAGGAACCATTTTTCAAAGAAGCACTTTTAGGACTTCATTGTCGTTGGTGATTATCAGTCAAACATTGCACCCACCTATTCTAAGAAAGCCAATATTAGACCAATATATGCAAACGGTGCTAATACTTTGACAATCCACTACTTAAAATCACACTGAAGTGATTTTCTTCTCCACCGGCACAAACTCATAGTATCATGTGAGTGTTTTTATGCTCCTCCAGGCCACAGAGCAGGACAGGGGTTATGGCTGCCCCCTCTCAATTCAGTTCAGCCTGTTATACCTTATAGTACAGTACAATGACAAATATTTGTTATTAATTTCACCTGGTGTACAAATTAAATGACAATCCAAAACTTTATACAATGACAAATTGCAGCAGACACTTGCAAACATTTTTAAAATTGTGTAATCTAAAACAATATAACCACTGAGTGTGGGAAATAAGTATTGAACATGTCAACATTTTTTTCAGTAAATGTATTTCCAATGAGGCTATCCACATGAAATTCTCACCAGACATTGGTATTAACTGAAGAAATCCACAAATATAAAGAATTCACAACATTAAAGGCCATAAATAAAAGTATGTGTAATAATGTGGAATGACACAGGGAGAAAGTACTGAATACACCAAGAAAAAGCAGTCCACCAAGGCAAGGAGAGGCAAGGAACCAGCTGAAAGCTGTAAGTAGATAGAAAGTAATTCCACTTCCTGTCTGTGCAAATTAGTACCAGCTCGGTTAGTACATATTGGTGCTACCAAGGTGTCACACAAGAAACATTTATGATGGGTAAAAGCAAAGAGCTCTCCAAAGACATTCACAACCTAGTGTCTGCAGGTGAGGCGTCGGATATTCCAATGTAGTTGGTATTAAGAGAAGTGTCCAAGGTTCATTGTGAGAAATAAGAAAAAAGATCAGGAGGAGGCATGCAGACTTAACCATAGTTAGCACAGATTTAGGGTTATAGGTCAGGACAGAGAAAACAAGAATAACTAGTGTAAGTAAGGCACTATATTGCACCCGACCCGACACAGATTGGACACGGGAGGCACGTGTAAAACAAATACTCTTTTATTTTTCTTCAGCTGGAGGGCACGTCTTCCCCGTAATCCCTCCAGCCGCAACACAGTCCCAAGCACTAACCACTGAGGCACCACACTCCTCTCTTTCACCACCACCACTCCTCCACAGCTTTGTCCTCCCTCCACCCGACTCTGGCCAACGAGTGGTGGTTTCTGGCTCCCTTTTATCAGGCACCTGGTAGTGCTCCAGTTGGTTGATTGCTGGCCTCCAGGTGTGGCGAAACCAGTGCCCAAAAGGGGCCAGTTGTTCCTGGTTCAGCACACCCTGGTGGCGCCTGCGGAACCCCACAGAGCTGCACAGAACTCCAATCCCCATGAAGCCCTGGGGGAGTCCGAGGCGCCGCTGCAACCCAGGGATGCTGCCATCTAGTGTCCAGGGGGAGATACTGGGCTTCCCACCCTTGTCCGCCTGGCAGATGTGGTGAAGGGGCGTCCTGGCCAGGCATGGGCCCCGGCCATCTGCCACACTAGGTAACCAGGAATTAAAAGCACAGACTGAGAGGCAAAAGGAATGTCAAAACCAAAATGAAGACCTCATGCTTGAACTTCCTTTTCTTTGAAACCGACTGTGTTAAAGATTCTTCAAGACTTTATTTATGCATCATCTGTAACTGTTGCAGTATGTATACTGTCACTTCTCTGATGCCAGAGACATGATGATTATGGTCATGATGATCTACGTTAGGTAAATAAGCCTAACTTTATCCTATCTAATATTTTTGGTATGTAATGCTTTAATTATTCTTTTTATCTATTTCCAATTTGGTTTTCTTGTTATTTTTCTCTTTGTCATATTGTAAAGCACTTTGAACTACGTCCTTTATATGAAATTATGCTATTGAAATAAATGTTGTAATGACGCATCCAAAACAATAAAGAACAAGATAGGAGTAATATAAAACTTTAACAAAAAAAAAATCAACAAATAGGCCAATTTACACAAGCTGTATAAAATAAGTTACATGTCACATTTGAATGGCATCATTAAACAGTCTCTTGATGGGTTTCTAGTGTCTGAGAGTTTTCTTCAGTTATTGGTTGTTATAGATGTAAAGTATAAAAAAATATGGCTCCAGTGATGGCCTGGGCTGTTTTAACTACTCATTGCAGGTAAAGGTAATCCGTCATTGTGCGGTGATCATACCAGACTATGACATGCCTAGTTAGTGTTCTCCTCGCTGTTACCGTGGATCTGAATGTAATGTTGAGCCTTTGTTACACAGCAAGTAGTGTTGAGAGATCACGTTAGATCATCAATGATGTGTAACCATAGGAAATCAAAGTTACTCACTCCTTTCCAACTTGTAGTGCTGTAACACCGGAAGTACTCACCGGCCTGGCATAAAAGGGCTCTGACACCTCACTTCAGGCAGTCAGAGTTGCGAGGCAGTGGATGTAGCTCATCTGGAGGAGTTGAAGGAGAAGAAGAAAGAGTGGGAGAGGAGAGAATTGTGTTTGGGTTTTACTGTAAATGATACAAAGAAGTCTTGTTGAAAATATTTACTAAAAAAAGTATTATTTGAACCCAGGACTTGTGTTGGTGTTGGTGTGTTTGAGAGCATGGGGGCTCAGTGGCGCTTCCTACAGGTCACAGGGTGTTTATGGATATTTTTCTGTTATATTTTAAAATTTCCCTTGTTTTTTATGTTTTTTGTGCCTGGACCAGTACATGTTGAAGATATAACTAAGGGAAAAGGCAGATCATACTTTGTTATACTGTGGCTTTGCTTCAATGGAGTAAATGGACTCTATTTTACTGCTTGTTATTTACGATTTCAGTCTTATCAGCTTCTTTAGCAAAGTATCTAACATCTGTAATTCAAAAATTATTAATGATCTAAAAGAACAATTATTTATTTAATTTTAGGTTCTTACCCTAACAGCCAGAGGCCATTGCCAAAATGTAGTCCATCTAAATTACCCAGTGAGCATTGCATCAATTTACCCCACGTTTTATTTTGAAAGGGACTGCACCTACATGCCATTTCTTTGAGCTAACTCAGCCTTTCCAAAAAATGCTTATAAGCGATTACTAAACTTGTCTCCAGTAGTAAGTGACAATATTATTTTAAGCAACAATCAGTTACATTTAATAAGATACTCCATAGATGTTTGCCTTTGCCACTCTTTTAAAAAGTTGTCCAGGGGTAGCCCAACCTTCTATACAGTACAGCTATAGGAAGCCCTGAGGCATGCGAGGTGTTTCAACATAACTGTTTTTGATCCGAGGAGGGCATATTTTTCTCAGATTCATAAACTTCAAGGCAGCAATAAAAATTGAACAACCTAGCATTTTCTACTTTAATAGAAAGAAAGAACAAAGTAATTTTCTGTTTGCAAGTATTGTGTACTTCAGCTTCCCACACAGGCTCTAAGAATTGCTGCTTATAGTGGTCTTAGTGATGAGTTAGACATTATTGATCAGATCACAAGTTCAAAGCACACAGGAACTTCAAACAAGTTTGTAGCTCTGTGTTGTTGAGCATCTATGAGACAGCAGCTTCTGGCCCACGATGTGCAGTGGCATTCAAAATTAAGAAAGGCTTGTTGCAAAATGGCTGGTATATTTAGCATAATATACTTTTTTAAAACTTTGTGTCCAGAAGGTGTTTTGGGATGCTACCATGTGCGATCAATTTCTGTTAACAGGAGCTCCTGCACTGATACAACTTATTTGATTCACTGGAGAAAGTTGACAAAAATCAATAGGCAGTGCTGCCGTTCAGCTACTGAAATGTGTGGGATAAAATGCAAGATCTAACCTGAGTACTGCCTGTGCTGTATGATCACATTCAGATTGAAAAATGGCCAAATACTCTGGGAATAGCGCACACTTTAGTTTATTCACAGATTTGGTAAGATTAAATTCATCCATACACCCATCTAATTTTTGAATTAATTTATCCAGGATAAGATTAAGTGGCCTGTCTCAACACCTCTAGGTGCAAAGTGCAAACCAACCCTGGATCTCAGGACACAAACAAACAATTTAGAGTCAACAGATAACCTAACGTGCATGTGAATGTGATGTTGGGGGAGAGAGCAGTGCAGGGATGCAGGGAAGAGTTCTTAACTCCATATAAACAGTGACTGAACTGGGATTTAAATGAAGAGCTATTGATCTGTTAGCAAATTCATTTCAAGTTAGTTTATTTGGCAATCATGCTTTTCCATTTAAAAGCTCAGAGTGCTTTATGCATGTACAAGTGCAGTATAATTAAATAAAAACAGAAAGGTAACACCCATATTTCATTTGTAGCCTGCGTGCCTTGCTGTACTGATGTATGCATCTCATGTCATGATTAGAAAAACCTGACTAAGTGCTTGCATGGATCTACTGTATGAGGAGCTACTGTGGACGGCTACATTTTTAGCAGTATGTGCTGAGGAACCATTTTGGCTAGTTTTCTCTTAATGCAGGCCAATCAGAGATGGGAAACTGGGTGGTACACTCCCTTAGACACCCTGCAAACCTATATTTTTATTGTATTTTATTTATTACTAGCCAACCCGCGGCGTACCATACGCCGCATAATCAGGCCGGTTTTTTAATGATTTTTAAGCACAGGGAGAAAATTAACATTTGAAAAATCAGTAATGTAATAAATCTGCAAGAAAAGCAACATTGTAATAATGCACGGAATGAACCAACACACAATTGTCCGTGACTGAAAACTGGCGGACCGCCATTGCGCCCTGCCTGCTCATGTGCCCACCTCCAACTCGTCACTTGAGTCGTTGTCGTCTTTGCACAGTCCACATGCACCTGTGACTCTCGTAGACTTTTCATTGGTCTGTGCGGTTTTGGCTGCTTTTCTATATATAATCCACCAAGACACCCGACCACGGTAGTAGCGCGAATTGCTGTATGTAGCGTGTAAAACAGTTTACTATGGTGCACGCGGTCGTGCGTCGTAACCGAAAAATCGGTTTTTAAAGACTGCTTACTTCATTGTGTTTTAACCTCAGTTGTAAAGGATTGTTTTAAGGATCCCATGGGATACCCCTCGCAAACCGTTTTACACGCTGCATATGACGATTCACCTCCGCGAGAAACATGCCTCTATGAACAGTCAATGTGGCTCGGAGGTGCATGTGGCTTCTACGACAGACGAATATAAATGACGCTGTTTTTTCTGTGTCGTCGCGTCCGAGTTGGTGGGCGTGGCTCTGCGAGTTGTCATCATATCCAATGGTCTTGGAGTTGGTGGGCGTGGCTCCTTCCTGCCTGTGCCATAGGTGTCTTACTTGTCGGCGGCTTAGTGAATCCACGCCCCTTCCGGCGTGCTTTCCATGGGTGTCTTGCCTTAGTGAATTATATATATAGACTAGCCATGTGCGCCCAACTACGTTGCGCGTGTTAAAGTTGTCTGTGAAGGGCTCCTTGTTTAAACGCGGCTGCCAGTTGTGAACTGGGCCCTTCGTCGCACAGCATTATGATTTTTTTTATAAGAGAAACAAAATTACAAAAGAAAACCCTTGGATATTGATTCGATAGGAACGGTCTACTCGGAACCACTGTCCGAATCGTAATTATATGGTGGTGTAGGAGCATTTCTGCTTCTGTCCGTTCACAGTCCGTCTAGTTTTCACGATGCTATCGTTTCCTCTCACGATCTCTTCTCAACCTTTCTCCAATCTCGCAGGTTGCTTTGTGGCAATCCAAAGAGTAAGGCAATATACATGGAGCAATGGTTATAAAACGGGGACACATAGGTATCCAGGCTCTTTAAAGCATAAATAGGGATCATAGATTATTATAACAAAACAGAAAAGTACAAACTGCTACATGAAAAAACAGTCCATTACTGACTATAATCAAAGCTACATATTAAAGAAACACTTAAGGTACATTAATAAGAATCGACACTTAGAACCAGATCTGGCTACTTGCAGATTTTTTCCAGATCCACTAATTATTATGTCTCAGTGGAAGGAGGCCGAATTTTTAATGGAAAGGACCAGGAAATGAGATGTAATGTTTAACCTAGCCAAAGTCTATGGAATATCATATTTATCTTTTATCTAAACCAAAGTACAAAATAGAAACTATAGTCGAAAAGGCATTGTCAAAAATCAGTATAAATATAGTCAAATTAAAGAAATGCTCTCTCTCTCTCACTCAGGGTTTAATCCAATCTCCGATGTCTAAGCGGTGCATTACGCCAGTCTTTAAACTGTCACACATCATGTGACACACACTACTGATTCTTGGATAACAAAATCACAGTAACAGTAAACAAAAGGGTCCACAAATTGGCATCGCCCATAAATATGAATAATGGTGCCATAGTGATAGTTAAATATTTTTATTTTTAAAAATTTTTTTTAATAATTTTTAAGTAAGAAAATTGAATTTTACACACATCCAAACTCCCAAAATAGGAAACCTAAACTAAAAAAGATACAGGAGAAAGTTATAAAAAAAATTAAAAAATTAATTTGGATCATAACTCAAATTCCATCTTGTTGATAAAGATAACATATTGATACTGCTAATAATTAAACATTTATACTTTTACAGATAATGAAAAAATTATCAACTGTATACTTGTTCTGTACACTAGATATCTAATTGTCATCATTTCCTTATTTTCTTTACTCATGATGGTAAAACAGTCTCCAGGTACCAGATGGGAAGTCCTATGTAAGAGAGGGTCAGATAATAACTGTAATTTTACAAGCATGTCCTGCATCTCCATGGTGGGATATGCTAAACACATCTTTCGTCAGTGGTGCCCAAGGGGTCATTGTCAATAGCCAAGCAAACATCAACTAGCTATTACTGATCTGGAATCTGGATCGTTGAGATGTTCTGTGGCTATTTTGATCAGACAAGAGGATCAGCTGCTGGGGGGAAGTAATGATACCATTTTGGCAGGTGCTTAAGAAATATGAGAACACCATCAGAGGAGTGGAATCCTAGGGTCCTGGCTCGAGGATGATGTAATGTATTAAGAGGCAGCACACTGCTTTTAAGTGGGATTTTAATAGTGCTGTTTAAAGTAAATAAAAACCCAGTAGATATTTTATTTGCTAGGGTGTTATCAAAGTGGAGTTGAGTTAAAGGGCACCGCAATCCCATGGTCCCTGTGTGTTTTGGTGGTCTCAACTCCTTATAGACCCACACCTGACCATGAAAGTTATTCTTGGACAGGGCAAGGAAGTGTTGCATTGTGGGATTTAAATAGAGGATCACTGACTCCATAATTGGGAGGAGATTTTGGCCAGAGGTTACCTCGAGGGTGGATGGCTACAGACTTTGAAAATGATGGTGGACATAATGAAAGGAGTTGAGATGTCATCAAATCCATGCCACCTTTGTAATTGTCATGCTGTCAGAAGAATCAAAAGGCCATACCCCACAAAAAATAGGAGATGGATTAAACTTTAACATTTACTGCTACACTACTAATGTGTGCTTAAATTTATATACACGAGAATGTCGGTATCTCTTAGTCCACTAAGACAATCCATTCATCCGTTTCTGAATCCATCTTTTCCATTGTAGCATTCCAGAACTCAAAAACTTATCCTGGCATGATCAGCTAAGAGCAGGAAGCATCACAGGACTGCACACCAGTTAAATGCTTGGAGAATTCAGGTTTTTATCCAGTTTAAACTGCTTATATAGTATTAGATCATAAGAGGCCACAGTCTATGCCATAAAATATTTGGTGCAAAAGTGCAATACTGTATATCATGAGAAGGATACCTGTCCAAAACTCACAACAAATCTTTTATTTATTATCCAGTTCAATTCATTCCAATACAATCCTTTTAGCTTCTTTGATTTTGGCTTTAATTTTTAGTAAAATTTGTTTTTTCTTCCTTTTTCTTTTCTTTGTATGTTATATGACTTTTCATATGACTTTTTTGATTTTTGTCAATTTTGGGTTAATGATTACAATATGAAGTACCAGCACAGCAGTGGGATTCTTCTATGTATGTTGTTTATATTAAAACATTGCGTGAGATTTCTTCATCTCACACTTGTGTGTTTTGGAACAATAAACATATAATTTTGACAAAGTGTAATGCCATCATATGAAAAATAACATGTGGTTCTCTTTTTATGAAGTGATTGTGAAATGGCAATTCAAGGCAATATGGGGTAGTTAAATGATAAGAATCCTTACAATTTACATCCTTACTTATTCGCATTACATGGAAAAGTATTAATTAAAATAAATCTTAATGAGTACCATATGATAGCCACCTCACCAGCATCAGATCAGCGAGTTTTGTACTAAAATGCAGCACAATCAAGACCTTTATAAATAAACACTAGACTTTTTCATATGATTTACTGGGGTAACACATTGTAGAGCTTTTTTCTCAGTAAAACTTGGCTGTCTGATCATCAGCTTTATCAATTGCTGCCACCATGTAAACCAGACCAGAAGTCATAAGATGAAAAGGTGAAGTCTATGATATTTATATAATAATTGTGTATCCCATACATTGTTATTATTGGCCACAATCATGAACATGTTACAGCCCTGTTGCCTGAAGCTGTAAACATTACGAATTTGCATGTAAGGGAAGGATTTTCTGACCCTCTGGTGATTAATCCATGGCAACAGAAGACTGACAGAGGCACGAGTTTTTGCTTAATCCTATCTAACAGATAGATTGTGTTGGGGTAGCAGGGCTAAACTGTGTGAGAACAGCACATTCACTTATCTCTGCTTGTGTGTGTGCGCTTTAGAAAAGATATTGAAGGAACTTCTTTTCAAGCTGAGGGAGGCAAGCATGTCTGCTTAGCGGATTTTAAATCTGAGCAGGAGATGTAATTCCCAGCGTTGTCAAAGAATTCCGCTGGGCTCAAGATCTAAAGAAGCTGATATCATTGTGAGTGAAGTCAGTGGTCATGGAAGGTTACTATGTGCACAATCAAAGGTCAGCATCAGCTTTTCTCTCCGATGGGAGGCCAAGCCAAAAGGGAGAAGGAAAAAAAAATACGTCTGGTCATTTTTACCAAGCCTTCACCCGCCCCCCCCCCCCCCCCCCCCCCCCCCCTAAGTCAAGTCTTATAAATATAAAAATAATTTCATTGATGCAGCACCATGGCCATTCGGGGGCATAAAGAATGTGTTAAATGAAAAGGATTAGGACAACATTTCATATATATATTTGCACAGTTTAGACCAGTTTCCAATAATTATCTAAAGTAAAGAAAGGTGAAAAATGCAGCTGATGAATTCATGGCCATTTTGTACTGTCAGAATCAATTAGCAGTTTGAAATAAAATGAGTCCCACTTTGTAAAGAAAGTGCAATGCACAGTTCATATACGGAACCACCAATAATGGGCCAAACAAAAGTGCCACACAAGATTTGTGCTTACAGTTAAAGCAGGCCCAAAGTGAAGGACATGCCATTTGCATTGCTAGAAATGCTGTTCTTTTCTAAACTGTGATGCAGCCCATACTGATTGTTCTACAATTCCTCAAAACCGCTACTGCAGTGGTCCTCAAGCTTAGCCCTGAGGGTCCAATGTGCCTGCAGGTTTTTGTGTCCTCTTGTTTGACAATCACAAAGTCATTTTTACCTCTAATTAATCTCTAATTTTCTGGTTAGCTGAGCTTTTCATCATCTTTACTTATTGCATATTCAGAAATGACCAATTGCAAGAGATTTACAGTGCATTTATAAAAAATGTAGAAACTATTTTATTAAGCTTTAAATACTCAATTCTTCTTTGCCATTTTCCTGGTAATTTGCCCTTTGTCTGTGTAGTTTGCTCTCTTAATTGCATTCTAATAATGACAATTAACAACGACAAGCAGAGCAGACACCAGGGCAAGCGACACTGAATGATAAGTCTGAAATACTTTAAATAAATATTATGATTAAAGCTGTAAATACCAGCTTAAATCACCGGAACAGTGAAGAACTGAATGAAAATTATAATGATGATAAAAATCTTAAAAATGATCTTAATGATCTCTTATGTAACATACTGTACATAAATCCTTGCTATGCTCAAATAAAACTTTTAAACAAATCCAATTGTGCAATTTATTGATTGGCACCAAAATATAGTGAAAAGTCAAGTAAAATGACACCTTTTATTAGCTAAAAAGATTACAATATGCAAGCTTTTGAGGCAACTCAGGCCCCTTCTTCAGGCAAGATATAATATTGTAATCTTTTTAGTTAGCCAATAAAAGTTGTTATTTTGCTTGACTTTTCGCTACATTCATAATGGCTAACACGGTACAACACCCTAGTACTACACCAAAACATAGAAACTGGGAAATAATTGTTTCCTTAATTTAGGTATATGTTCATTTTAAAGCAGAAATTAGTTGAGAATGAAAAATGAAGCCACATCTAGCCCTCAATTTTCAGCAACACATATTTTTGAATATTGTTTGCTTTTTTTTGCGGTTATACACTAAGGTATCCATTGGGTTCATTTACTTTTAAATATATTTGTAGTTTTAATTTTAATTTGTGATTTGGCCCATTATAGCACCATCATTTTGATGGCACTATAGTCGATTCCTGTTGCTAGGACCATCCTGGGGTCGGCTATGTGTCCTCAGATGATGTGGCCTGTCATTTACGACACAAAGATAACAAAATGTCATCTAGTGGTATGCTTCCACATGCAGATACTAAAACCTTTCTAAGCTTTTTGAAAAAAATATTCTTTGTTTTGTTTCTTTAGTTTTTGAATTTTGATTCCCTGATCTTGATGTTGTCTCACGATTCTTGGCTTTGATTACTGATAGTTGTCCCCCTGGTTCTGACCCTCAATACAGTTTTTTGACCATGTCTTTCCCTTCCAGTCTCCCTCTGAAGCCTTCTGCCTGCTAGGCATAATACCAATGAAGTGAATTTGGGAACCACTACGCTAGTACAGTCTGTACTGTCTTCTGCCTGAGATGCCATTCTGACTTCAAAACAAAAAAATCTATTAAAAGCACTAAACTTAACTAAATTTTAAGTAGTGCCTTAGAATACATCTTTGGTTATTAGTTGGTTGCCTGCCTAAGTTAATTTCAATAGAAGCAATGCCATTTTGCTAATAGTTCTATTAAATGACATGTTAGGAAAATTGTATACCTTTCATAGAATTGTTAGACTACTATCTCCAAGTGTTTATGATTATGTACTTGTTTTCATCTTGAAGATACGTCTGAAAGCTCTACTGTGCTCAATCAGCTATCTCTGGAGGCTCCTAACAGCCATATGTTTGTGAAGTATGCCGATCAGTGACCTGAGAAGGCTTGCTGCTGTCTTAGACTTGACAACCCCGGAGCAGCATTACATTTTACAGATCTTCCTTAATACAAAAAATGCTGACAGCATTATTGATCGGTTCACAGAATTAAAATGAAGGCTAAAACAGAAGAGTGTTTTGATGGGAACAGGCTTTTTATCCCAACTTATCCTGTCAATTCCTATCCACCTTGTTTTTGTTGAATGATTATTAACTGTAGTTGGGGTTTATAGATTCCCCAGGTATGCTGTTTAAAAATACTGCTGGATTGTCAAATGAACGTTGTTATATTCATCATTTAGAGTGTGGACATTTATATTGTAGGATTTGTACACATTGTGCTGTTATAAGCTGGATTCTTACAGCCTCACACAAGGACTGATTTTTACATAACATCTGTTCTCAGGTTTATTTATTCCCTTTAAAATAAAAACGCCTCTAACAGACTTTCACTTACACTTCATTTCAGCTAAGACTGAAGTATTAGAGGCAGTGGGCGTTTCCAGGTGATAGTTAAACTCTGGCTGACAACTCCTGGTATATTTTTACAAAATGTTATTTACCATACCTTATAAAAAAGTCAGATAACATAACAGTACGTCCTCAAACCCCCTTATCCAATTAAGATTTTGCTCGGTAGCGTGAGAAAAACTAGCCCTGGACAGAACACCATGCACACTAATACATACACCCAAACTCAGGCTCATTTCGGGTCAAATTAGATTTACCAGTTAACCTAATACACACATTTTTAGGAGGCTCTGAGAGAAGAACATATGTAGACATGGAAGCAACTTTCAAACTACACATACACAACAACCATGGCTTAAACCCAGATTACTGGCTCCATAAGGCAACAGAATTAAACAACTGCTATCCAAAAGAGTGAGGAGTGGTGATTAATTAGTACCCTAGTGAAAACCCAGAAAAAGTTAGAATAAGAAAAATAAATAGTAAAAAGAAACTCTTTGTTTCAATGAGGAATGGGAACCAGCTAACAGAGAAGCAGAGCAGGAAAGAAGATTCTAGATAAGTTTAAGGAGACATATGGAAAGCATCCCTCAGATGACATGTTTTTCTGGTTTTTTGTTGGCTTGTGTGGTGTAGTTTTCATTTATTGTCTGCCTTTATGTTGGCTAAACATTAATTTCCTTCTGATGGTTTCTAATCTGAAAAGCACTATATAAAGACATGAATGACTGACTGGTATTCCTAACATGATTAACTTGTTCATATGGTGTCTCAATAGCAATTATGCATTACGATAAGTAAAAAAATATTGGCACAGGATTCACAAGTGTACGATCAGGGAAAAAAGGAATGATATCTAGAAAAGCAAGTGTGGTGATGTCTGTCATTGAAAACTAGGTCAGGGAAAGCAACACTGCAGAGATAGATAGATAGATAGATAGATAGATAGATAGATAGATAGATAGA
>JANRMT010027041.1:81237174-81270861 GCA_026402145.1 Polypterus bichir lapradei
AGATAGATAGATAGATAGATAGATAGATAGATAGATAGATAGATAGATAGATAAGACAGACAGAAGGGTTTTCTTGTAACATTATTTCGTATTATGGTTGGTTGGAGTGAAGACAGACAAGAGATAATATATAGTATGATGGCAACAGGCAACAGAGAGCCTCACTAGTGCCTTTTAATACACTATGGCAGAACGACTCAGTGACTATAGGTGCTCCTCGAGAACGCATCATGGAGAGGAAGGCTTGCATTAGCTATAGTGGCCTCTAGTTTTGCCATTGATCTCTATTCTGTTATTCCTTTCTACCCTGGAATTCAGCTGATCTTCACGATCAGTTAGTTATTCAGCTACGACAATGAGTGCAATAGCAACCAGTAGCCATCCCTGTGTGGCATAACCCTAAAAGTCTTCTAAAAAACAAAAGATCTTTCTTATAGATTAAGTTGTATTATTTATTGGACAGTACTATTGGTTATTAAAATACGCTTGCATAACACGACAAAAAAAATGAAAAAGTAACTAATGCCATGCAAACCTTTGTGAAAGCCAATCATGGCCTGCACACACAGCATAACAGTGTCTACCAGAAGGGTATCATTTTAAACCAGTTTTTCTTTTTTTCCAGAGCATCCTTAAGAAGTTAATGAAGGCTAAAATCTATTGGGTTAGACAGCCATAGTATTACAATCAAATTACTAGATAGTTCACAAGCTCACTTTCATCCTAAAAGGCACATTTCTAGGAAAGAAATACATCCTGCAATATGGAGTGAAGCTGATTACAGGTTTGCAATCACTTGCCTACAATTCCAAAATACAAAAAGCTCTAAATACTAGATTTCTTTGTTTCAAAAGATTTTTTTTTGGAGCTGAACATATTCCAGTGCAATTAATGTCAAAAGGGGTAGTTACATGCTTGGTGGGTCTGAGCTTTGAGCCTTAGTGTACATGAGAACAATTTAGGATGAGCCAACAATAAATAAGACTCAGTTAGTTTAGAACTACTTCACATTAAATCTTTGATAAGATTAAAATATCAAATTACTTCAAAGGGCTAATCAAAACAATGACAGACAAATTCAGAAAAGATGCTTCTTTATTGTCTTCAATTAGGAAAACATGCAGAGTGTCTCTAAATATCCCCTATGGGGCTAGTGTCGCCATCTAAGCAGTCTATTAAAAGATATGAGGGAAGGAAACAGAGATATAAAACCATTCTTTAATATTTACAATAAATTTTAGCATAGGAGGTCAAAATTAAGGTTTAAAATCTATGCAGTGGTTTAAAAAAAAAAGTACATGTACATAAAGAACAACATTGGCACTGATATCAGAATGATAGCTAATTTATTGCTGTTATGAGTATTTAAAAATTAAATACCCTCTGCAGTTCGCATACCGGGAGAAGGTGGGAGTGGAGGATGCCACCATCTATATGCTACACTGATCCCTCTCCCACTTGGACAGAGGCAGTGGTGTTGTAAGAATTATGTTTTTGGACTTCTCTAGCGCCTTCAACACCGTCCAACCTCTGCTCCTTAGGGACAAGCTGACAGAGATGGGAGTAGATTCATACCTTGTGGCATGGATTGTGGACTATCTTACAGACAGACCTCAGTACGTGCGTCTCGGGAAATGCAGGTCTGACATTGTGGTCAGCAGGAGCGCCGCAGGGGACTGTACTTTCTCTGGTCCTGTTCAGCCTATATACATTGGACTTCCAATACAACTCGGAGTCCTGCCACGTGCAAAAGTTCACTGATGACACTGCTATCATGGGTTGCATCAGGAGTGGGCAGGAGGAGCAGTATAGGAATCTAATCAAGGACTTTGTTAAATGGTGCGACCCAAACAACCTACAACTGAACACCAGCAAAACCAAGGAGCTGGTGGTGGATTTTAGGAGGACCAGGCCCCTCCTGGACCCCGTGATCATCAGAGGTGAGTGTGTGCAGAAGGTAGAGACCTATAAATATCTGGGAGTGCAGCTGGATGATAAATTGGACTGGACTGCCAATACTGATGCTCTGCGCAAGAGAGGACAGAGCTGACTATACTTCCTTATAAGGCTGATGTCTTTCAACATCTGCAATAAGATGCTGCAGATGTTCTATCAGATGGTTGTGGCGAGCGCCCTCTTCTACGCGATGGTGTGCTGGGGAGGCAGCATAAAGAAGAGAGACGCCTCAGACCTGGACAAACTGGTGAGGAAGACAGGCTCCATTGTAGGCACGGAGCTGGACAGTTTGACATCTGTGGCGGAGTAACGGGCGCTGAGCAGGCTCCTGTCAGTCATGGAGAATCCACTGCATCCACTGAACAGGAACATCTCCAGACAGAGGAACAGCTTCAGCGACAGATTGCTGTCACTGTCCTGCTCCACTGACAGACTGAGGAGATCGTTCCTCCCCCACACTATGCGACTCTTCAATTCAACCCGGGGGGTAAACGTTAACATTATACAAGTTACTGTCTGTTATACCTGCATTTCTATCACTCTTTAATTTAATATTGTTTTTTATCAGTATGCTGCTGCTGGAATATGTGCATTTCCCCTTGGGATTAATAAAGTATCTATCTAAAAGAAAATAGCAAAAAATGTACAGAAAAAAAACTGGAGAAGTCTGAACAAGACATGAAAAGTCAACTTTATATTTTGTGAAAGAGCAAAGATGTTGTAAGGGGGCAGGCTAAAAGTCTGAATATTGTGTGGCAGACAGCTGGAGCCCTTACACTCCAGGAGCATGGAAGAACCTAGATCGACAGAGGGCAGCCCCCTTGGCTTGCAGCAGGGCCATGGGTCATCAGCATACAAGCTCAACCCTTACAAAAATTACCTTACTTCGCACCATGAAGAAAGCCTTAATTTAAAAAAATGCTATGAAGTTGAGTTTGTTTTATAGAGAAAAATTCATAACCTAGGACATTGTGAAACTACTCAAGCCACAGTGAAACATGTTGTGACCATCAACAGGTGCCATTAACAATAAACACAATCCTCACAATCTGAAACACAAAAATGACAACATCTATGACTGAATAAATGTTCAAAATGGTGACAAGATATTACCTTCATAGTGATTAAAAAAAAAAACATAGTCAAACAGAAAAATTAAAGCAACATGGGTCAACATTTTTTTTTATAATTCCTTACAATTCCATTCATTTTAAATGCTTGTAAGGTTCTTCTGTACTGCTCTGAAATCTGAAAAATTCTGAAATCCAAAAGACAGTCAGTCATTATCCAACCTGCTATATCCTAACATAGGGTCACAGGGGCTGCTGGAGCCAATCCCAGCCAACACAGGGCATAAGGCAGGGACACATCCCGGGCAGGGCGCCAGCCCACTGCAGGGCACACACACACACACTTACACCAAGCACACACTAGGGACAATTTAGGATTGCCAATGCACCTAACCTGCATGTCTTTGGACTGAGCACCCAGAGGAAACCCACGCAGACATGGGGAGAACATGCAAACTCCATGCAGGGAGAACCCGGGAAGTGAACGCAGGTCTCCTTACTGTGAGGAAGCAGCGCTACCACTGTGCCACCGTGCTAGTCCCTCCAAAATACATTTGCCCCTAATATTTTCAGATAAGTGATTGGGAACCTGTACTTCATATTATTTAGTGAACTTTTGAGTCAAACTTGCTTCTTACAAGAAACAGCACATGCCAATAGTTGTCGTATAGAACTTCATAACACCACCATTAGAGGCCACTGGTGAGGGGTATAAAGAGTTATGACTGGAGAATATTTGGAGTGGCACATTGGTTAGCCCTGCTGTTACCTCACAGCTCTAGGAGAATGGCTTCAAATCCCAGTGCAGTCATCTGTATGGAATACAAATAACTCCCCTGTGTCTTTGTCATGTTTTATCTGAATTCTTGTTTTTTACTTTTTCATTCCAAAGATGTGTTTGGTTATTTGACAATGTAGAACAGATGAAACACGCAAAGATGTCTGGCCTTCTTGCTTTACATAAAGCTTGAAGTTGCATAAAAGACACAGGATGCAAAACACTTAAAAAGACTGAAGGGCCCCCACATGTTTACTTGATGTGCTTAATAAAGAAAGGGTGGATCACTTCATGCTTAGGATGAAAAAAACAACAAGACACAATGAGTAGATGGATAACAAGCTACACCGGCCTTGGAGTGAAAAAAACAACTAGAAATATGAAAAGAAGCCATACCAAGGCACAAGCTGGAGGAAATGATAATAGACTATTAATGTAAACAACATTTAAACCAATAATAATTAATATAAACAACTATGATACAGCAATTTAAGCTTATTTAATAGGAGTATGCATCAGGCATCAGAGACTCTTGCTGGAGCAATGAGATTCAGCAAGTATCATTATGGCATTGTTGTTGTGGAAAAATTTCAGAAGAGGTTTTATCTCGATATATATATAATCCAACTTCTGCCTGTCTGTATGTTTGTTTGCTTTTCACAAGAGAACTACTTAATGGTTTTAGATCGGGTGTTTTAATATAATTTGCTTGAAAATTCTGGTTGATTTTGCGACTTCTCTCATCGCGCTATGTATCATAGTTCGCTTGCGGTGCCGATTTATTTGCGCAAATCCGAGAGACACGTAGCGGGCCGAGCGTTTGGCCCTCCTCACTCACACACCATCCTCAGGGTGTTCCTTACCTTTACTTAGCTAGCGAACGAGAGAACTACTTAACGGATTTAGATTGGGTTTTTTTCTATAATTTGCTTTCTGGTTCTCTTATCAAGCTAAGAATCACAGTTCGCTTGCAGGAGCGATATATTCGCACTAATACAAGACAGAGGCTGTTGGCCAAAGGGAGGGGGAAGCATGACGTCAGGAGTAGGGAGCCAGGCGGGGCCCTCCACACTGTCCTGTTTCACTACTATGCATTCAGAGCCGCAGGGACAGCTAGTCTCTGGTAAACGGGCCGAGAGCTCTTCCGGGAAACAGCCAAAGAAATTGATTGAATGTACCTTGTGGTATATCATGTAATATATACATAAATACATCTGAAGAGAAGCCATGGAACAATGCAATTGTCTTATAGTCCTTCAATGGGGTCTTTAATGATTGTATGACCATCTTGGAGGCATTTCTCTTAACACATACTTGGCATGATGATGTCCAGCTTTGAATACTGGCTTCTGTAACTTGAAGCTCTGTCAGGCTTTTATACCCATATTTTCCATTGACCAATACAATGTATGGATTAGTACTGATTTAGCATAATCAATAAGTTATTTGCAGTCTTGTGCTACATGTGGATTATGCTCTCTTTCCCCGGCACATTATTTCATTGCCTGCAAACAGTGCACCTGCTCTAATCACAAAGTCTTTAAGGTCCTGCATGAAAGATTTGTCTACTTCGCTTCAGTTAACAAACATATGCATGTATGCTAAATATTAAGTACTTTAAACAAATGTTCAAAAATCACGGTATTGCATAGTGTATAGCTTTTTTCAACTCTGGTTACATCTTTCATTACTAAAAAAAGAATTCATTCTTAGAACATAGAACAGCAACAGCCGCAATGCTTCTGCAAAGTCCTTCAAGAATGTCACACTGAGTGAGTATCTCTGTAATCCTGTAGAGGAACCTGATTTAGTCAGTTAGACCTGCAATGTCGTTCTTTTTTTTTTTTACTAAATTAAGAAGATACTCATAATGGTATATCAGCATTCCACTAATATCCACTAAGTACATTTTATATTGAATTTATTTCCTTGTTATGTAATTACACTTTTATTTTCTGATGTCTTGAGACCTTTGTTGTTCAAGTGAGGGGAGTCTCACTGACCCTAATGAAGTGAGCCTAAAATCCCCTTACTGACAACAAAGGTCAAAATTAAAACAAAACAAGGCTAACACAAGTCTGTAATTGGAGGGGTGGTCCCAGAAGTGGGATTTTCAGATTGCTGATACAGATCATTAGAAAAATTCCTCATTATCTTCTTCTTGTGTCCTTGTTGTGTCAGCTGCAAAATGCCTAGAATCCAGAAAGAAATTAGTGAAATGTGTCTGTTCTCATGTAATTCCACTCCTGAGACACTGTATACAGTAAATGATGAGTGCATTATTAGAACTCAAAAAAGCAGCAGTAATTTAAGAAATATTCATTAATAGCTTCAAATACTGCTGCTTACAAAATGGTATTGTTATCTAAAATCCAATGGGGATGTAACTAAAGAAGAAGTGAGTTAGACAACAGAAGTTCTCTGTTTATAAGCTTACAGGCAGGCAATGAGTAAAGTGCTTCCTCCTTTCTGTGTTTGATAAAGTTTCTATTTTTTTGTGCTAAACCTTTCACCTCTTACAAGAGCTTGGAGGCTCCATGTATAATGATCATTGGCAGTTTGAAGTTCCTGTGTATGCTGGACATTGTTGCTATGTAAATCACTACATCCATTACTATAGTAAAAGAAAGGCAAAGAGTGATCTTCCTGTCACAGCAGTGTTATTCAGGTGACTGCCAGCTATGCAGCCTTCAAGTCAAATGAGAGTGGCGTTCCAATTTATTAATTCAGATGTTTCCTATAATAGTACATGGAAGTTTACAGATGTATGACTGTAGTGGAAACAGACTGCAAATCATTTTTTGCTATTCTCAATATCAATTTTTAAACACCACATCTATCACTATACAGACATAAATACTTTCATGAAAATATAAATTCTATCGATATCTTTATAATTTTTGATATTAACTTTAATATTCTTTCATTTGTTTTCATGCCACTTATTTTACATTACTGTTTATATTCATGTGCTATAGAAAATATGGGAAATAGTAGCTTCCCAGTGGAATTTATTTTTAATACTCTTCCATTTATGCTTCCCTAAATAAACAAGTCATGACATAACGCAAATCCCTTACCACATTTCATTAGATAAAATATTAAAATAATAATCAACACAGCCAGAAATGACTTTTGCAGATTGTGTTGTAGTTGAAGCAATGCAATATCCTCTAGTTTCCTTTACTCCTTATTTATATAGAAAAATCAACTTACATATAAATGCCTTTTGTGTGGATTGAGCAGAAAACTAACACTGATCTCATTTTTTTCCCAAAAGCCCAACCAATGCAGTTTCTAACTCCCTGTGTTCTAGAAAAAGATGTCTGTCAACTTCACTTGTTGAAGCAGTCATTTATTGTCCTTTATTAAGATGTTTTGTGAAACACTGGAGGACTGGAGACTGAGATGACGTACTGACATCATCCTAGTGAACAAAAGAGAAGCAGCCGAGAATTTTGTGTTCTGAGCTGTGAGAGTTAATTAAAAAAATACATTTTGCTCCTAAAACCTTTGTGTTTTCTTAGCTGCTAATTTGTAAAGCTTTTTTACCTTTGAAGTTTTTCTTTTGCTTTTTTGCACCCACATAGGATCAAAAACAGCTGAGTGTTTGGAAAATATACGTATTACTTGTGCGTGTTCTTTGTATTTGTATTTGTATTCAAAGTAGTGTCGATGAAGCAGGGCAGTAAGCAGCAGTAGCTGACACCGGATTTTCGTAAATAAATAAACAGCATCATTGTGGCAAATAGTTAACAGAAACAACAATTTCTCTCTATTATATAAAAAAAAAACTTTCGACACAACAAAACTTTTTAGGAGACAAGACTTTTTGGAAAAGATTTTTTGAAGTCCCACAAGAGGAAAATATTGGCATGAGATTCTTTCAAGTCATGCCCTCCTATCAACCATTTTCAAACAAGACCACAGTCCTCTCACCTCTCAGTCTTGTGAATGCTTTCGTCAGACACACTTCCTGTGCTGTCAGCATATGAACTTTCACATTTTCCTCACTTTAAGTTCCCAATTAAAGAAGATGTATTACGTCCAAATCTTATTGAAGAATTTCATCATGAAGGGTTATCAATAGAAAATATGAGTACACAGGCAATCCTAGCACCTAAAAATGAAGAAGTCAAACGAATTTATGCCAAAAATGTCAATCGATAACATGGCAAAATGGTTGAATGCTATCAATAGACTATACTGAAACAGTTGGTGGTAATCGTGCAGAAGATGAAAACAAAAACTTACAATATCACAAAGAATATCACAAACCATTAACAACGTCCAGTCTTCCACCACACGAATTACTGTAGAAAGAAGGATGTATCCAAGAAAGATAATGTAGTACATCTTCCGCAGATAACATTAGACAACAAAGGAGATCTTGATATACCATTTGTATTGAAACGTTTACAGTTTTTGCAAAGACAACAAATCTCAGAGCCAAACATTCAAAAAAGTCGATTTATTTAATAAAGAGAAAGAAATGAAATTTAATCACGACAGATATACGTCACGTTGATGCAAATGTAACACTTCAAATGAAAATTAAAATCTGTTTAAATTGTACATCTGCATCCCCATACTCGAGCAGCAGAACTGCAAAGATGCTAAGCACGGGGGTTGGTGAGGGAAGTGAGCGGGGGCAAAGCCCTCTAGTCTTAGTGGGAAAAAGGAAGTGATAAAGAAAAGGGCTCTAAGATACATAGGCAGGTTACTAGTGTTAAGGCACTGATCAGGAACAAGTGGCTGGAGGAGCAGACAAGAGAATAAGAAATTATCTAGCATTCCTGGATTGAACAGTTCTTTGTGGTCAAGAAAGTAGAACAGTTAAGAGGGTGACAGCATAAGGGTTCATTAATACGAAGGAGCATAACCAATGAGAATGGAGAAATTTTAAGTAAGGAAAGTTAGGAGAAAAAACAGAGAAAAGTAAAACAAACAGCAGGCAGTTTATGGTAAGAATATTACAGGAGCTTAAGAGGCCAGAAGGAGTAAAATAACTGTAGCAGTTCTTGAATCTATTTTTTGGCTTGCATTTTTTATTTTTATCATTTCAGTTAAATCATTTAATTTCAATAATAAATTTAAATAATAATTTTAATAATAAAAAAGTTCAGTGGTTTTAGTAATCCAAAGTCAAATTTTAATAATGAGGCCAGTGCAATGCAATTCCTGTTGGATGTTAGACTTTTTAGAGGATGGCTTTGAGGAACCAGTCTTCTATCAGGGATATAATTGAAGAAAATGGCAGCTGATCCACCACCTCAAGCTGAATGTCGCTGAAATGAAGGAGGAATTGTAGCCTGTGTTGAGCAGAGAATTGGTGGACCTGATCTGGGTCTGCTTTAGAGAGATAGTGTGCACCCCTAAGGTGGCATGGGAAAAGACTCCAGACCGAACCAGTAAAGATAAGTGTGTCACAGTCAAAAGGCCAATGTAAATGGTGCCCACTTTCTGGGGGGCATCAACCCCAGAACTAGAAATGTCAAGCTGTTTTCAGGTACTTGTGGAGCTGGAGGGTTTCTCTGACAATTCTGAGGTGGTAGGTAGGCATGAGGAGCCCCAACAAGTCACCTCAAAACCAGTTCCCAGAAAAAGAGAGATAGTAGTAGTTAGGGACTCAATTATTAGGGGGATTGAAGCGCAGGTTTACTCCAGAGACAGAGAATTTTGGATGGTGTATGTTGCCTTCTGGGTGAACCTCCAGGAAGACCTCCCTAGAAATTTTGATAGGCCATTTGCCAGAGCAGGGGGTGCATCCAGTTATCATTATTCATATTGGAACAAATGACATACATAAAGGTAGTCTGTCAAATCTGAAATCCAAGTTTAAACTGTTAGATGCCAGGATGAGGAGCAGAACTGACAACGTAATCTTCTCTTAAGTTCTGCCAATACCACATTTCATACGCAAGATTGAGGAGATTAAAATGCTTACTGTGTGGTTCAAATCTTGGTGTTGGGTAGAAAGGTACAGGTTTATGGAGCATTGGGACTCCTTTTGGAACGGATGGGACCTGTTCAAACTCGATGGGTTACATCTGAACCATAGTGGCACTAATGTGTTGGGGAAGTGTATGAGTGGGTTAGTTGAGGTTTGTTTAAACTGGAGTATGGGTGGACAAGGAGTTTAGTGTTAAAAAATAAATAACTACTGTTCATAGTAATGTAAATTTTAACCCAAAGTTTTAAATGCAAAAATAAAATGAGTGACACATTAAAAATAGCTTGCCTTAATGCTAGAGGTATCAAAAATAAAACAAGTGAGTTGGATCTGTAAGTTAGTGGAGCATAATTATAATATTATAGCAATAATGGAAACCTGTGTGTAAATAACAAAGATGGGGATGAGAATAACATGGAGAGATACATATTTTTAAGATGGATAGACAGAACAAAAAAGGAAGTTTGGTTGCTGTTTATGTAAATCAGAATTTAAATGCAAGTCCTCTTCAACTGAACGATGAGCCCCATCATAGTGAGGACTTCTAAAAACCTTGTCTGGCAGCATTAGTGAAAGAGGCCTTATGTTAGGAGTGTGGTATAGACCACCCAATGCAGACAGTAATTTCAAAGCACATCTTTTTAATAATTTTAAAAAGGCAAATTTACAGGTTGTATTATAGTCATGGGGGACTTTAACTACTCAAATATTAACTGGGATATCCTTGCAAATAAGCACAAGAGCAGGAGTTTTTTGAAGTAATCTAAAGATGAGCCTTTTCAATTTAAGCAAAAGAAGATTAAGAGGAGACATAACTGAAGTGTTTAAAAGTAAGTGCAGTGGATCGAGGCTGTTATTTTAAAATAATTTCATCAAGAACACAGTGACACAATTGTAATCTTGTTAAGGGTAAATTTCGCACAAACATTAGGAAGATTTTCTTTATACAGAGAAACACAGACACTTGGAATAAGCTACCAACTAGTGCGGTAAACAGTAGGACTTTAGGGACTTTCAAAACAAGACTTGATGTGATTTTAGAATAATTAAGTGGATAGGACTGGAGAGCTTTGTTGGACTGAACAGTCTGTTCTTGTCTAGGGTTGTGTTAATCTATTCCTTGTCAGTGAATAGTAAAAAAACATGAGCTTTAAGTTTTGTGTTATAGTATTGTTTGTTTCCAAGCATATTAGTTTTTTCCCATACATTACTGATGAGATTTTCAGCTCAACTTGCTTATAAATTTCCATGCAAACTCTAGAATTATGGTTGAGGTTAATTACAGTATGGAGAAGACACACTGAACATTTTTTAAACTCACTAGGTCTGCTGCTTCATGAACAGCTTGGAGGAAAACTGATCTGGTAGTCTTGGTCTTTAAAACAATTTCTTTGCTGACATAAATAAAAGACTTGGGTGTACATTGTTGGCATCCAATGTATTAGTATGCCTTTTTAACACTAGGAAACTTATTATTTTAATTACATTAGAGAGCTATTTATCTCTAGGTCTTACTAGTTTAGATATTGGACACCATGATAGAAGGCATATTTCACAACTGGAAAAAATACTTGAAGTTGTGAACATATAGTATATCCTAAAAAAAGTTTGTATAATATTTAAAAAAAAAAAAAAGGCCTTACCTTCTCTGTGGACTGTGATGTTCCAAAGAAAATTGGAATAAAAGCCAGCCAGACGATACAAGTAGTATACATAGTGAAGCCTATAGGCTTTGCCTCATTGAAGGTCTCTGGGACGCCACGTGTCTTGATTGCATAGACGGTACAAGTGACCATCAATAACATGCTGTATCCAAGCAGGCAAATGAGAGACAAGTCTGAGATATCACATTTGAGCACTCCACGGGAAAATTCGGGATTTGCTGTACGCTGGTCCTCATAATCAATGATGGCTTGTGAAGGGTCCACTCCAAACCAGATGCAAACTCCAATCAGTTGCACAGAAATTAAACTGAACGTGATGACCAGCTGTGAGGCCGGGCTAATGAAGCGTGGTGCTGAGACAGACTTTTTGCCCTGTTCAAAGATACGATAAATGCGGTTGGTCTTTGTAAGTAAAGCTGCATAGCTGATACTCATTCCCAGGCCCAAAAAAATACGCCGCAGGGAGCAAATACCAACATCTGGCGTAGAGATCATAAGGAAAGTGGTAGCATAACACAGAAATATACCTGTCAGAAGAACATAACTCAGCTCCCTACCAGACGCCTTTACAATAGGTGTATCATTATAGCGGATAAATGTCACCACCACAAATAAAGTTGCCAGGATCCCAAGGATTGCAATGAACACTGGAATTACTGCCCAAGGTGAACTCCATTCTAGCTTGACAATTGGAATGGGCCGGCATCCAGTGTGGTTTTCGTTAGGACGCAAGTTGAAGGGACACATCTTGCAGGTAAAGCGGTCTGCCTGATACTGGTACCCATCACATCGCTCACAGTGCCAGCAGCATGGGATGCCTTTGACAATCTTCTTACGTTCCCCTGGGCGACATGGCTGGCTGCAGATAGAGGCTGGAACCTGGCCAGAAACTCCAGGCCACTGCATTGCTTGCATCTAGATATAAAGAAAGTGAGAAAAATGAAAACACAGTCTTTATTCCACATTTTCTTTATATTTTAATGAAATGTAAGTTTTTACTGAAGATTTCCTTAAATTTTATCTCATGGTCACCATACTGTAGCGATAATTGCTTATTCTATTCCTGCCACCAAAGAATAATAAAAGTTCAATTTTAGAAGAGAACATATTCCATGCATGAAAGATCTCCACAAATTGTGCATATTTTACTGCAGTGAAAATGCAATATCCTTATTTTACATAGTTAACTACTGCTTTACCTGCAGTATTAACAGACTGGTGTCAGTGTTTGAGCTTAATATTTAATCAATATTATGTTATAGACCAATAGAACATTATAGCATTACATTTTATCTAGATATTAGACTGTGGTATGTACATACTCTCTATAACAAAAACATAGTTTGCATTCAGTAGTAGTGGTCCAAATTCCATGGAGTGGAGTACACGTCAAGGTAGGTTAAACTTAAGATGTAGAATGCACTAGTGAAGGGTGACTTATACTTCTACCTCAAGCCTATGCCCTAGCTTAGCAGTTTATACTTCTGTGTCGCACCACGCCACAGGCATACTGCATTCCTGAATCTTATATGATGCTCTTTGTAGCATACAACAAAAGTGAACAATACATTAAAATAAAATCAAATGTTGTCCTCCAGGATCACTGCTCATCTTGCTACACACTTTCTTCCATAGTCGAATTTATTTCACATTTTTCCCATTTCATACATTTGTCGACTTCCAAAACGTAAGACTAATGGAAACACATTTCAGGAAATATATAGTTACCAAATTGGTTAATTGGAGTCATGGGGGTCTGCATAGGGTTCTTGTTGACAAATCACATAGTCACATTTTTGAGGAGGTGGGGATGAGGCTACACTGTAGATACGCAGAAGTATAAATCAGCCCTGAGGCTTCATTTGAAGTACTGCATGCAGTTTTGGTTACCATATTAGGAAAAAGACATAGCAGTGGTAGATGAATTCCACAAAACAGCAACCATTTTGATTCTAGGACTAAGATCTATGAAGAAGAACTGAAGGAGTTTAACCTTTTCAGTTTAAGCAAACAGACAATAATATGTTACATGATAGAGTCTTTAAAACTATGAAGGGAATTAGTGCATTGGACCCAGCTATTACTTTCAAACAAACTCTTCTAAAAAAACACGGAGGCACACATGAAGACTAGTCAAGGGTAAATTTTGCACAAACATTAGAAAATTTTACTTCACTCAGAGAACATCAGACACAAGGGATGCATCAGCAAGTTGTAAGGTAGACTGGAATTTAGGAGAATAGGACTAGTCACCTTGCTGAGCTGAATGGTCTGCTCTTGTCAAAACTGTTCTAATGTTCTAATGACCGGAGTATAGCAGGTCATAATGGATATGCATAATAAAGATTAGATTTGTTTGTACATGAAGAACATTAGTGGAGGTGGGCGGATAGTGTGACAAGAATGAAAACAATGCGTAAATGTGTTGCATTATCTACAAAGGTGAGATATCGTCCTGAAACTGCTTGACATCTTGGGCCATGGTCTGACAACTTGCAGATCTGGGACTCCATTTACTGAATCTATTAAGACATAATGTGTACACTACTGATGTTTTGTTGCTTTTGTATGTGGAATGA
Source organism: Polypterus bichir lapradei (assembly GCA_026402145.1). NCBI lineage: Eukaryota > Metazoa > Chordata > Cladistia > Polypteriformes > Polypteridae > Polypterus > Polypterus bichir. The sequence continues at coordinate 81,251,175 of JANRMT010027041.1, forward strand.
TGCATAGCCTCTTTATGGAGTTTTTAACTGAAACAGATGCAACAACATTCTCCAACAATAAAGCATGCCTTTATTCTGGTTTTGGAATAATATGGCTGTCATATATTATCTACACTGCTTTTAATAAAAACTTGTCTACTGCTTAAACAGAATGTTTCATTGACTCCAAAGAATCAGTTTGGTGCTTTAATCATGCTTTGTTTAACTTTATCTTGACTGTGCATGTTTTGAAAAAAATACAATACACACCATAGAGGAGAACGCATTACAACAGAAATATATAAAACATGAAGAATTAGCAGTTTATATAAGAGAAACAGAATTTGCTAAAATTTCCTAGTCTTTAACAGGGTACAATAAGAAAATCTTGATTTATCATCAACCTGCTTTTCCAGTACTGTATTTTCAGAATGTGAATCACTCAAGCAATCCTTTATTTATTTATGCAGGTGTGATGACTGTCTTTTCCTTGTAAAATATATGTTCATATATTTTGTTTTCTTCCTGTTTACCTCAACAGAGCTGTAAGTGCACCATTTAAAAACACTTCACTGTTTAACATTCCTGGCAGGATCTGTCAGATTACACTGGACAACAAAGATTTTGCTTCCTGAACACTTTTGGGTGTCCCCTATGAATTTTCGCTTGCTGATCACCAAAATCATCTTTACATTTTCCTCTCTTGTACCATTTTATTGCAATCACCATGTTTGTGATTTCCTCTCACATTAAAAATATATGTACTGTACAGTATAAGGTACAACAACTATAAGTGGAACATCTGGATTGATCTAAAAGTAGTGGCACTGCTACTCGGAATGAAGCGCAGATACACCAAGTGCTGTTTCATTTGTGAATGTGACGTCTGTGCAAAAGAATCTCATTACAGTAAAAAGAACTGGCTACTCTGTGAGCATTTAGTTCCAGTGCAGAAAATTGTGGTGCATAAACCACTTGTCAACCTCATAAAGATGTATCAGCCTTTTCTTCATATACAGTGGGATGCAAACGTTTGGGCAACCTTGTTAATAGTCATTATTTTCCTGTATAAATCGTTGGTTGTTATGATAAAAAATGTCAGTTAAATATATCATATAGGAGACATACACAGTGATATTTGAGAAGTGAAATGAAGTTTATTGGATTTACAGAAAGTGTGCAATAATTGTTCAAACAAAATCAGGCAGGTGCATAAACTTGGGCACCACAAAAAAGAAATGAAATCAATATTTAGTAGATCCGCCTTTTGCAGAAATTACAGCCTCTAAATGCTTCCTGTAGGTTCCAATGAGAGTCTGGATTGTGGTTGAAGGTATTTTGGACCATTCCTCTTTACAAAACATCTCTAGTTCATTCAGGTTTGATGGCTTCCGAGCATGGACAGCTCTCTTTAACTCACACCACAGATTTTCAATTATATTCAGGTCTGGGGACTGAGATGGCCATTCCAGAACGTTGTACTTGTTCCTCTGCATGAATGCCTTAGTGGATTTTGAGCAGTGTTTCGGGTCGTTGTCTTGTTGAAAGATCCAGCCCCGGCGCAGCTTCAGCTTTGTCACTGATTCCTGGACATTGGTCTCCAGAATCTGCTGATACTGAGTGGAATCCATGCGTCCCTCAACTTTGACAAGATTCCCAGTCCCTGCATTGGCCACACAGCCCCACAGCATGATGGAACCACCACCATATTTTACTGTAGGTAGCAGGTGTTTTTCTTGGAATGCTGTGTTCTTTTTCCTCCATGCATAACGCCACTTGTTATGCCCAAATAACTCAATTTTAGTTTCATCAGTCCACAGCACCTTATTCCAAAATGAAGCTGGCTTGTCCAAATGTGCTTGAGCATACCTCAAGCGGCTCTGTTTGTGCTGTGGGCGGAGAAAAGGCTTCCTCTGCATCACTCTTGCATACAGCATCTCCTTGTGTAAAGTGTGCCGAATGGTTGAACGATGCACAGTGACTCCATCTGCTGCAAGATGATGTTGTAGGTCTTTGGTGCTGGTCTGTGGGTTGACTCTGACTGTTCTCACCATTCGTCGCTTCTGTCTATCCGAAATCTTTCTTGGTCTGCCACTTCGAGCCTTAACTTGAACTGAGCCTGTGGTCTTCCATTTCCTCAATATGTTCCTAACTGTGGAAACAGACAGCTTAAATCTCTGGGACAGCTTTCTGTATCCTTCCCCTAAACCATGATGGTGAACAATCTTTGTCTTCAGGTCATTTAAGAGTTGTTTTGTGACCCCCATGTTGCTACTCTTCAGAGAAAATTAAAGGAGGAGGGAAACTTACAATTGACCCCCTTAAATACTCTTTCTCATTATAGGATTCACCTGTGTATGTAGGTCAGGGGTCACTGAGCTTACCAAGCCAATTTGAGTTCCAATAATTAGTTCTAAAAGTTTTGGAATCAATAAAATGACAACGGTGCCCAAATTTATGCACCTGCCTGATTTTGTTTGAACAATTATTGCACACTTTCTGTAAATCCAATAAACTTCATTTCACTTCTCAAATATCACTGTGTGTGTCTCCTATATGATAGATTTAACTGACATTTTTTATCGTAACAACCAACGATTTATACAGGAAAATAATGACTATTAACAAGGTTGCCCAAACTTTTGCATCCCACTGTAAAACATGGACTTGATAAAAAAGTTTCATTACAGTGATGAACAAAGGAAGGTGAAAGATTTTGATATTTTAGACAGATATTTCCTACAAATAACTGGTGGGTAATTCCATGTCAAATCAACCGATTTTACAAAAATCCCACACACTTTGGTCTCAAAAAATTCTGAAAAATATACCAGGTCTACCATGTTATCCAGGAAACACACTGTAAAATTATTTTGATGTAATATCAATACTTTTCCTGATACAGCCAATTTTGTGGGTGGAGAGGGGTGTCATATTTGACTTGGCTTCATTTTTTCATCAGTTTCATAAGAACATATCTCAAGAACTAAACCACCTAGCAGACTCAATTTTTACATTCTGGTAATTATATAGGTATAGTATGTAACAAAATCAAAATGTTTGGTGCAGGTGACACCACTTGGTAAGAGCAGACTTTCAAAAATGGAAAAAAAAATATTTGGCATCTTTGGCTTTGCCATGTTTAGGCTTTCAGGAAGCATACTTCTAACTGATATTTTTTTCCATTTTTATATACATAAACAGGGCTTTTCAAAATGTTATGACCAAACAAGAATCAGGGTTTGACCAGCAGACCCCTCAAATGTGAAAAAATCATTTTGTGTCTAATTTTCAGACCAACTTAATGCACTGTAGGAATGTCCAGACATTTTTAAAATAATTTTTCCTTTATCCTACAGGTCTTACTTTTCTTATGTGAATCTTTCATTTTTATTTTCCATTGTAAACATCGGTTAAATTGGTCATTGGTCAGTAATGATAATCATCAAGTCCTTCATTACTAACTTGGTTATATGATTAATGGAAAAATAAATAAATCACGAAAGGCACATGAAGCACAACACATGAATAACAGATGCTTGATTTATCATTAAATACAACACTAGTTATAATGAAATGTTAACATCTTGCTATTGCAGCAGCAGGAATGTGACCTATTTCATTAGGACAACTTTGTCTTTGAGCTCAAGTTGGTACTGTAGCCTCCCCCTGACCGCCGTAGGTGCACTAAGCAGTGCAATGAGACACTGTAAGGGCACCCAACAAAGATCATCTCTAGCTGGCCAATGCAAAGACTGTGCAGGATAGTTTGGAAGCATGAAACATATCAGGATGTCTGATTCCACTTCACTCTTGTCATGAATCACACCAATCCAACATTTTCCATCATACATGCACCCAGCATAACCTCCAATAGGGCACTGGACTAATGTGAGCGACACATCTGATCCATCAGGAGTGTGATCGTGACAGGGTGAGAGTGGTGAAAATTCAGACAGTCCATTGACTGCCTTCACCAGACACCCGGCTGACTCCGAGTTTGCCATCTTCTCTAGGGTTGTAACGGGGGTATTCTCGAGTACAAGGTACTCTTTTGGCCATAAAGAATTGCATCCTCTGTTCAGCAACATGAGATAGGACATTGCCATCTGATTTGAAAATAAGTTTTGACGTTTTTGATAAGTTAGTGATTGCAAACTCAATGATCACCATGGTTGACACATGGCGCTAATATTATGCCTATGTTTAGGACGGGAAATAAACATGAAAGATTCACATATAAAAAGTAATACTTGTTTTTAAGAAAGAAGGGACCATATAGGATACAGGAAAAATATTTTTAAAAATCATCTGCACATTCCCACATGCTGTTAGTGTGCCTTGAAAATGAAATCCAAAATGATTTTTTGGATTTGAGAGGTCTGACATTCAAAGCTTGATACAGTTGATTTTCGTTTATTGCTTTTTCAGAAAGTCTATATAGTTATCTTAATAAGGAAAAAAATTCAAAAGTCTGTGTTGGTTACAAATAAGTGCCTCTGAGGTCTAAGCATAACTAAGCCAAAAACTCAAATTAAATTTTGCTCAGTTTTAAGGGGCTACTTTGACCATGCAGGGTCATCTGGACCAAATGTTTTAATTTCGTCACACACTATACCAATTAATGTACCAGTGTGCACAGTCTGAGCCTGCTTGGAGGTTTAGTTCTTGAGCTATGGACTTGTGAAATTTGATGAAAAAATAAGGCCGGATAAAATCTACAAACAACACAACCTTGGTAAACTGACTGTATCTTGGAAAGTACTGATCTTACATCAAAAAAAAAAAAAAAATACAGGGTGTCTCCTGACTAACATGGGTACACGTGTTTGAGTCTGAAGTGTGTGGGCCCATTGGTTGATTTGACATGGAATGACCCTGATGTAAAGATTAAGGAAGGTATTTTTGTTGGTGCACCAACCAGACACATCATCAGTGACAAAAAGTTTAATTATCTTCTAGTGGGACTGGAGAAAATCACTTGAAAAACAGTATGTTGCTGAGAAGTTTCTACTATAGCCATGTAGCTGACAACATGCTTCAAGCATACAAAACCATGAAGTGCAGCATGCCACCAAAAATTAATTTTCTACATTCACACTTGGAATTTTTCCCTTACTAATCTTGGCTTAGTCAGTGATGGCCATGGTGAAAGGTTTCACCAGGACATTGCCATGATGAAAAGTGGTATTAGGGCAAGTGAAATCTTTCAGTGCTGACCAACTGTTGTTGGACAGAGAAATGAGGACATCAGTACAAATGAAAATAAGCAGCAAAACATTTTTAGCTCAGTTAAACTAATGCAGTGTGTCAGCATCATTAAGTGAATAAACATATTAAATAAAAGGTAATTTCATGTTTATTCAGATTCCATCAGTCAATTTAAATTTGTGTTCAGCTTGAAGCTGCCTATCATAATCATTTTTTCAGCAAGCAAAACATCTAGTGATGAGTCCAGAAAGTGCAACACTATCAGCATAAATAAAGAACATGTGAGCCAGAGATGAAGCTTGGCCCTTATTCATGTACATGATGTAAATTTCTCAGAAGGGAGACAACAACTTTGTGATGAGGCTGTGTTAACAGCTTTACTAATAACAGAATGAATGTAAATTCACAAGAAAATCGCATAACGGCAGAGTTAGTTACTGTCCTAATTAATTTTATTTCATTTTTATTTTTGCCTTATCAGGAGGATTTTTGAGAGCATTTTGATGTGCAGTGTTTACTTTTTACTGTCATTTTTATTGTTATTAATTTTTATCTTATTTTTTTGGATGCCATCAGGGTGCCATTTTGTTTGGGGGTTTCTGGAGGGGCACCACCAGTTAGAATGTTGTTACATGCTGTTGCTGTGAACAACTTCTGTCATTACCCACCCTGCCTGACTATGACACTGTGTGTGAAATCTTCATAGCACCATTGTAACAGATGATGATGTGAATCATGCTGGGTATATTGGGAAAAGGATACTAAGTATAGAGCTGCAAGGCAAGAGGAAAAGTGGAAGGCCTAAGAGAAGTTTTATGGATGAGGTGAGAGAGGACATGCAGGTGATGGGTGTGACAGAGAACGATGTAGAGGACAGAAAGTTATGGAAAAAGATGATCCACTGTGGTGACCCCTAATGGGAACAGTCGAATGAAGAAGAAGATATAAAAAGATCCATGATAGCCTAGTGGCAAAGCAACTAAGACAAAGAAAAGGTAAAATAAATATTACAGTAGGTAGTTTGGTGGTGAGTTTGATCAGAATTTTGACAAAGATTTCACACAATATTTGGGGTTTGTTAATAACTCATAAAGACAAATGAAATAAAAAGGCTTAGACTTCTGATTAAGAATATTTATAATACATGTTGATATTAATGAACGCACATTGATTGGCTAACATGCTTGACCTTTGTCTGCATTACTGACTACTCTATTCATCGGCTCCTACAAAGATTATGCACATGTCTTCAAGGTTCTGAGACTCAGCACTTCTTGAAAGTGCATTTGGGTCTGCCATCTCCAAATGTTTCACAGCGGTTTTGTGCTGAATCCAACTTCTATCAACATCTCAGTAAGAAGTTGTGACAGAACACTACTAAAATATAATGGTATTTTATACACGTATCAGTACTGAAATCCAATACAAAAACTTGACTAGAGCATATGAGAGACTTGACTAGAGTATATGCTTACACTAGAAATTCAAAGGTGGTTTTAGAATTACTGATGCGTTATCTTCAGTACTCTTTGTATTTTGAAAGACACACTGCACATTTGTGGGGCATGGATTTAAGACTGGCAAAGGTACAGAGTAGCTCACACTTGGACAATGTGCAATTTCCATACAGTAATCAAATCTGGATTTGTACCGAGCCTTTTGGAGCTGAGCAGCAGCTCTAATCACCACATGCCACCCCAGCACAAATCCCAAAATATATTAATGTACAACAGAGCATAAGCAGAAAACAGAATATCAACCTTGAAGTCCTCTAAGGTATTAAAAGAATAAATGTATGGAACTTCATCCTGTTATCCAGAGGAATATTAGATGAAAGAGAGGAGACTATCCATTCTACGAATGTGTTTTGTTTAAGTTCATATATATACTTTGAAGCTTTACAATTAACTTTAAGTGTACTGAAAATAAGTGGTAAACTACTAATTGAAGTTGACAGTGCAAAAGAATTCACAAGTTGTAGCGGATCACAAGGATTTCTCATATAGCGAGGGAAGTGAAGACTAATGTATACAATTATGCTAAGGCTAAGTATAGATAATGCTGCATGGTTTGGATTGGTTTTGTGTCACGTTTGTAATGTCCTGTCATATGAATTAAGTGTCTGATTCTTTATTTTGTTTCCTTTTTCTTCACTTTTTTGTAAAAATGTGGTTCATTACAATGGTCACAAGTGAAGAGTATAAATTTTCCTCACAGAGGAAAGTAATACAATCTTTTCATTTACAAAGAGCATAGGGATTGGAATGACTGGTTTTCTAGAATATAATTGGTACATTTAAACTGACAACTACCAATAACTCAGGAATTAGAATTTTAGCACTGCATACTTTGAGGCACTGCAAACATTAAGAGTTTATATGAAATATAAAAAAAAACTGCACCACTTAAGCTACCTGTAATTTATACTCCTAGCCCTCCATCATGTGATTGCACAAAAGCAGTACATAGCAGCAGACACAGATACTGTAGGAGGGGCTGAAGACAAGTGATCTATTGAAAGGAGGCCTAAACGTGGAGCCCCAGGTGATTCCTAACATAGAGTGTATATGCATACATACAGAAAACCGGGATAAAGTGAATAATCTGGTTAAGGCAGTGTCACACATGTGCGAGTAGGAGGCAGCTAAAGGGCTTAAATAATTGTAATAGCACATCCGGCCAGGGGGCAGTGGGGTGCACTGACTGTCTTTCTCAGTTCCCTGCATACCTTTCACGGGAAATCCTGCAAGGTTGCAGTGCCTACGAAGACATCACGTCCAGCCCAGGTGATGTCACTTTCGGTTCCGGGGCCTTTGATGATGTCACCTCCGATTCAGACCCTTTGATGATGTCACTTCCTATACGGGTCTTTAAAACCGTCATCTTACTTACAATGAATCAGTTCTGTTTTGGACTCTGTCTGGTGTATATCTCTGTTACTTTAAAAGCATTTTGCAGCCAGGGATATTATACGGGTGGCTGCCCCAAAGCTTTTTATGATGTCTGGACTCAATTATTGTGACAACAGAATATCAATAGAGATCAATATCCTGGTGTCTCTAAACAGAATAAGGATTTATATGGCATTTTAGAAACTGGGATTCTGTGAATAACTGGGTTATTAAAGTGCATGTAAATGCACTGGAAGACGTTAGAAAATATGAACAATGTGAAATGAAAATATTCTAAGTATTGCATTATAAACTGTGCTTAATGTGTGCTACGTGTATCTGTTGCACAACAAGAAACAACAGATTAGCAACTTGTGGCACAGGTGATGAAAGAAAAGTTACAGTAAATATCTGAGAGAGAAAAGAAAGAGTTTATTAAAAGTAAAGTACATTCAAGTGTTCTATGACCTAATAAAGCAGCTAATTTTCCAATTATAGTAGCTCTTTTTGTAAAATCAAATCAGCTAACCTGCATAACAATTAATCAGGATGCCAAACACACAGCATGTACATATCATATCCATGCCATAAAGTGAACATTCCATTAGCTGTATTCGGGAGCAGAGTGTTACGGTTCTTCCAGGGTTACTGCCCTGCTTTAAGTTTATTTCTTGCTCATTTAATATTTGTAATTCTTTATAGGTTTCCATTTTTTGTTAATTAATTTTTTGGTTTGCCTTTATTTAAAATATTTTTCTTTAATGATGTTATAATTACTTAATTTCTAAGTATGGGATTTAATGATGTTTGCATTCACTCCTTAGGTTTAGTGAATGGAACGCCTAAGAGGCAGGCCACCCTGATGTCACTGCTGACAGATCGTCCTCATCTTTTACATTACAGGCTGCTAATCAGGTCTGTCAGTGGTGCATTGTTTGTCCACACCAAAATCTTCCTGTGAAATTAAATCTGTTTACTGTATAGAGTAACCTTATTTGCCTTCATTTTTGTTATTTTTCCCAGTGCTTTGCTATTTTTGTTATTCTTTTGTTTATGTAAAAATTATGCATTATAAAACTTCTTTGTTGCTCTTGCTTTTTAAAGCCAGATGTTCTACTGTTTATCATCTCTGCTGTTGGCCAATTTTGTGCATTTTGAACATTTACAGTATATTTTTGAACTCTGAAAACTGCCTATTGAGTTTGGGGTCAGACTGCCTGGGTTGGAGCCTATTTATAGTCAGACCATGTGAGAATCCTGGCCATATATTTGTCACTATGGTGCTTTCTTTAACTTGCATCCAGGCGTTTGCAATCATTTCAATAGCTTCTTTTACGTTAATTTTAATCTCCTCCTGTCTACAAGTTATGCTAACGAGAATTTTTCTCAGCATTTCCTTGTGCAAATGATGCCCAAATCCAATGGCTGAAGCACTGCCGTGCAATTAGGTGGGAGGAATTCAACATGAACATTATCTAAATGTGGAAGCATGTTGCGGGCAGCACAGTTAATTATCAGAAGCTGAATCTTCCTTTTCTTCTTCTTCATATTGTGAGGTTTCTGAACCCTTTTGGGGGAGGGGGGTTTAGGGGTCTTGGGATTAACCACCCCCACCCAATGGGACGACATGCCGAAGTGCATCCCGAAGCGCAATTGCCGCGTCTGTGAAAATTGCTTGTCCGTTGCCGGGGCAGGGCAACAGCAGGCTCACAGTGTTGCAGTGAAGCGCCACGGGTGCAAATCCTAAAAGACTATGGTCGTGCTACAAGTCCCTGTCTTGCTCCCCAAAACACGAGGCTGAGTCTCAGTACTTTAGCAAAACCAGTTTTATTCAGTTTGAAACAGGAACAGCATGGTTATTTATTGTAGCGGGATCTACCACTCTCCTATACACAGACACAGCAGTCAGGCAAGGTTGTGGTCAGGGTAGTGGCCAAGTAATACTGTTCCCTGCATTTACAATGTTGCTTGCATTACCCATCAAGATCTTTTCTGTTTGCTTCGACGGCGAGCCATAACAGCGCTGCAAGCCTGCTGTTGCCCTGGCAACAGATAAATAGTCTTCCACAGACGCGTTGATCGCACTTCGGGACACTCTTTGGCGTGTCGTTGGGGGAGGTCCCAAGAGAGTTTAGAAACCTGTGACTTTGCTTTTTCTTGAATGAGTGGCACATTAATAGGAATGTTTCTTGAACGAGCATCACTAAAACACATAAAAACTGCTTTTTCAACGTCGTCAAATGCAGCAGTTCGCATACGTTTGCAACCTGAGATTTTTCTTCTTTTTTTGCTCGGCCTTTCAAGAAAGTTGATGGCGAAATTCCGAATTCACTGGCAAAGTCTTTTTTCTTTTTGCCGGAATCGACAGCTGCAAAATTTTCACGTTTTTTTTCTAATGTGAAATGTTGTCATTTTTTCGTGTCTGACATTTCTATAGGAGGGTGACAATGAGTTAAATTCCAATGGATGTTTTTCAAATGTTGACGAGCAATAAGCAAAAGGTATCACCGAAAACCAAAGAAAACAAACACAGCAAAAAAACTAAGAGGAATGTTCGAAGAACGAAAAAAAAATGTACAATTTTTCTGTTTGGAGATCATTGTGCACAACTGAGCTGTGACCACAGAATTAACTGCTCTGTGGATGATACATTCAGGCATTTCAAGGTCTTTTGGGCACTTCATTGTAATGAAAGTATCTGCTGAATGTATTTCGTAATAACAAGATTTCTATAGACTCTGTCATATGGGGAAACTGCCGGGACCATAAAAATACCTTGTTGTAATGAAAATTTTGTTGTAAAGATATTCGTTGTAATGGAATTTTACCTGTATATTATTAGCAGCAGTAGTAATTGTTTTATTTTATAATATAGTTTTATATTATTAGTAGCAGTAGTATTAAAATTGTTTATGTTGTTATATCACATGTCACAAGTGAAAATGTTGCCTATATCAAGAAACAAAGGGTAACAGCACATTAATACCCTGGATCATTATTATTATTACTAATTAGGCATTCATTTATAAAGTAAACAAATCATTTGGTATATCATTGCAATTAAATACCACTAAAGCTCAAATCTTTGCGTTGCCTTCTGGATTGCAGCAACCCTCCCAGCTGCAGTTGGTTCTGCTGACTGAAGTTTTTCAAAACTTTATCTCATCACAATTTACTTGAGATCATCCATGGCACTTTGACAATGTACTGTATGTCCGGCTCCATGCTGCCATCTCCCTTTTGGAAGCCTCTTGAACCCAACACCGTCAGTAATGTAACTGGATGAGCTGCACAATGAGGACACCAAATGAAGCAAGGGGAATGTGCAAAGTGCAAACAGTGCTTTTATTAAAAAACAATAACCCAAAACAAAACCAGTGTTCAAATAAAGAATGCAGTGTATCAGAATCATTTAATAAATAATCCATTAAAAGGGTAAAGATGCCAAACAGTTAAAGCAAGGCTAAAACAAGATTAAAATCCTATAGCAGACATTGGGGCCATTCCAGCCAAGCACAGCTCCTTCCCAGTATCTCCAGCTCACTTCAGGTTTGCTCAGCTGAAGAGACTTTAACCACCACAGTCCTCACACTACTGACCCCCGTCTTGGCTTCCTCTGTCAGCATCTGCCAGACTGCTTGGGGTTGGTTGTCCTCCCATCTTTCTTATCATACCCACAGTTGTTCCTCGGATCCCTAGGGCAGACTCCACCTTGATCAAGCCCACTCTTCCACCTTGTCAGTGGACGCGATCCGTCCCTCAAGCACTGATCCTTCACTCCTCACGTGACCCCCCTAACCGTGCTGACCTCCCTCTTTCAGCTGGCTGGCTCGTCCACTCACTCAATGTTCCCCAATGCCACACCCTCATTCTCCAAGCCTTTATTCCTATTCCATCTCTTTTGTCCTTTTTTCCTTTTCTCTGTGCCAGCCCGTTCTTATACAGCTCTGTGGGTGCAGCGCCTCCATCGCACACTGCAGGAAGCTGACTAAGCAATTGAGAATAATCGCACCCTCAAGCACAGGTGCAACTTGCCCCACTTATCTCATCAACTCCCCACGGCTGCACAATCGTGCCCACGGAGACTGACATGGCGAAATGGATTATTTAAAAACTGGCCATTCTTCCAAAGCCATGAACCTGCTATACCACAGGCACAATGTATAAGAAGGTTGACTATCATCCACACTAACTCAGATGCTGCACAGAAGCTGTCGTGTGAACACCTCACACAATGTAGACGTGCGCTGTCGTGATATACAACAAAGATACTGAAGAAACACCGAAACGTTCACTTTCATGTTTTGATTATTAAAAAATGTATATTTATATTTGATCTTAAAGGTTATAGTTAAGTCAGTGATGTGTGCTTTTTTGATTATTTATTATTTATTAATATATTTAGTGGTGAAGATCTTGGGGGGTGGCCAAGAAGATTCCACTTAGGGACTCAGTTTAGCTGGGGGTGACACTGAACAGCAAACAAACTAATAAACAAAGAAAGAGGCTAAAAATGAGAAAATGAAATACAAAACATAATTACAAAAATAACAGAAACAGTAATTCACCAAAGCCAAATCCAATAACCTAAATGTGCAAAACCAAAACTTAAACCTAACACCTAAAAATCCAATACCAGAGTTTCAGATCTGGTAAAGTTTAGGAGGGAAAACAAGAAAAAAGTGGCCAAAGGAAACAGCAGCAAGTCCTATCAAATGTCACTGAAAAACAGCTGAGCCTACGTAGGGTTTTATTTTGTCCTCTCAGGAAACTGCATCCCTAATGACCACAGCACCCGAGAGTCCTAACAGTAAATAAGTTGTCATCACTGCAGACAGATCAAATTTAAGGTAAGTGACTGACTAAAACTACCAACAAAAAAAGAAAACAGGACAAAAGAAAATGATCAGGAGAAAATGCTAGAAATAACAAAAAACTAAAGCAGGAGAAAGGCACGGCTACAAAGCGTAACACTCTGCAGATCTCTGTCATTCTTTACATTTTCACATTGTTCTTTCTAAAGATGTTTTTTGCCTTGAAAATTCTTCTTCCAAGTATCACTCACTAAACAATTCATGCCTGGACATATACAATACACTATTTTTTTTTTTTAAATCAAGGTCCAAAATAATCGCTTTTGGTGGATTTGTTCATGAAAATTGATAAATCCAAGAGAACATTCTTTTATTATTACAGGATTTCCTCCCAGTTTCATATTTCTTCAAAGCATGGTGTCTCACACAGCTTACAAAAAGTGCATTTTTAGACACTGAATAATAATGCTAATCATATTCATAATAATGACAAGCTCCATCATGTATGGAAGTCTACTTACAATAAGAGGTTTTTTATTCCAGCATATCTTTACACCGAATGCCAGTAAATTTGAGATGGTGCTGCTCTGACATTCTAACATCAATCATAATGTGCTTTTGTTGGTTAGGCAATATAATATTAGATAATTAGTTTAAATACATTTCCTTCCTAGAAACATTTTATCTTCTATTTTCTTTTTGTGGATGTGCTCTCAGCATGGCACCTGTCTGCAGCCCCTCAGGCAAATGGGAGGCAAATATAATTGGATCAACCAGCTTGTTCTGGAGCTTGGTAGGATACTACAAAGTCTGCCTTGAGTTTCAGATGGTAAATTACATATAAAAGAATTACTGTATCTCTTAAACGACGACATGATGGTGGGGGGTGATGGTGGTCAGAGATGTTTTAGTGAAAGTGGTCTATTTTAAGTTACTTGCTTCTTCAAATATTGGACAACTTAATTATTAAACACAAAACACAATGTAAGCCCTGCCCAGGGAGGACATGCATAGACCTCCAACATGTGTATAAAGGGACAAAGAAAGAATCATTATAAAAGGAGATATCAGTAAATATCATGAAATGCATAAAAGAGAAAAAACGATTTACCAACAAAGCAATTCTAAACAGTCACAAAACACTAACCACAAATTAGATTCCCAAAAACAGTAGAGTGAAAGAGTTGAAAACCATCTAAATACGAAGAATTAACATTTAAAAAAAAACACTCACCAACCACTAAGCTCATGCAGCATACCGCAGTGGGAGTGCAATTCCCATAACCCTTTATAGGGCTGGGAGCAGCAGTCTGCAACAGAGATTGACAGGTGGCCACGCCTCTTGGGGAACCACCCACAAAACACAAGGAACAAAACAGAACATACTCTCATACAAAGAAAAATATTAATCACAAGTGACAAAAATACATAATTATACAAATAATAAACATAAATAACATAAATGATAATATTTAAAGGATAAAACATGAACAAAAAAGACACGCAGGGGGACCCTGGCTTAAATATAAAATTACTTTTCTTATGTAGACCTTCCCTTTTATGTGCTTCATTTTTGGTCCAAGTAAACACCCATCTTTGTTCAACTGGGATCTCGTTAGTTGTTTTTGACTCACAGCCCACCCAAAAGCACTCCCAGTGCTCATAATACATTGAATGATTGTTTCTGTTTATGTTTCAGCACTATGTTTTCAGTGTATGTTGAATTTTTATAAGTTTATAAGTAGAAATGTAATTTGCATTAATTAAATTGAATTTGATTGTTTCACTTGTGAGAGGCACAGTGTTTAGTGGTGCTGCGTTACAGATCCAGAGTTCTGTGTTTGAAGGCTGTGCTTGACTGATATACATGTAAAGCCTGCATGTTCTCCACATGTTTATATGGGGTCTCCTTCTAATCTCCAAAGATGTGCACGTCAGGTTAATTCTTGATTGTAAAAGTGTAAGTATGTAATGCTGCAATGGAAAGGGTGGGAAAAAGGACAGAAAAATAATACAAGGGTATTAAAACCAGAAAATATTAACAAGCAGGGGTCAAAAGCTAGAGGGTCAAAATACCAAACAAAAGGGTCAAAACCTAATCAAAAATCATAGGTAAAAAACTAGGAAAACTCTTAATTTCCTGAATGGATATAAATTAGTAACTAGTCCTCTGAGGTTTTAATCTCAAATGAAAAAACTTGGATGATAACATCACATGCTTCAACTTCTGGTGACCACCTGGTGGCAACAATACGCTGTCACTAAGAACAATACATCAAATTACACAAAGCAATAAAAAAAATGTCCGAAGGATTTCTTATAAAAATAACAGTAAAAATGATGTTTTAAAAAGAAAATATAAGCATAAATTAAGCCAAAAATTAATTTAGTGCCCTTCAAAACCCTCAAATCACTGAAAAGTCTGGTTGTGTGAGTGGTTGGGCCCTGACATACAATTTATCTTGTACCTGATTGTGTTGTGAATATGTGCTGACACACACCACCACCATAATGGATTAAGTGTGTTTGGTGGTAATGATGTTTAACGTATCCTCTATATATCACTGGTAATAGAAACTGGGGGACCGTCCTTAAATTTCAGCTCCTTACCAACCTGACAGGGCAATCCAAGTGGTGAACGCAAACACTCCCTTCATAGTGTCCATCCATTTAATACACTTTTCTTTACGAATGACACCCTTTAGCTTCAAGGTGGCAGAGGAATAAAAATCAAGAGAGATAATGATAGGGTATGGATGTGCCTGAGAATAAGGAAAGTTGACATTGAGAGGAGAATCCCTTCAGGAACAGGATGTGGAACAAGGAGCCATCGGAGGCAGTTGACTAATACATCCTAATCGTACATCCATTATAGCATTAGGGAAGCACTTTAGATTTACTAATGGGACTGTGACCCTTACTAGGAAACACAGTTTTAGAAAATAACATGAGATGAGATTTATTGATGGGCTGGTAAGATGTTATGACTTTCACAACTGCAAATCAACTACAATCTGCCGCTCATGCCACTGGACTTTTGTGGGTGTCTGCTGATCAGAAACATATACCTAAAGTCAATTTTCAAATAACCTCCACCTACTGAAACAGTCAAAGATATAGATTTGGACTAGTGGGTGTATAAGTATATAAGCATGGTGCTGACTGAGATATTTAAAGAGCATTGCATGGAGGCTGAAGGAGTATTATGAAATCATTTATGTGCAGATCACCAGGTTTATATCTTGTCACACACGTGCATTTAGGAGACAGCTAAAGGGCCTGGGGAACTGTAATACTACACTAGACCAGGGGGTAGCAGAGTGTGCTGACTGTCTCTCTCAGTTTCTTGCAGATCATTCCCGGGAAATCTCATCAGGTTCCGACACCTCTGATGACGTCACTTCCGGCTCCTCTGATGATGTCACTTCCAGTTCCGGACTAGATGACATAATTTCTTTTCCTAGCCCTTAAAAGCACCATCTTACCTCCAAATAAGCAGTTCTGTTTTGGACTCTGTCTTGTTAACATCTCTGATCAAATATTACAAAACTTTTGCAGCTGGGAAATAATATACGGTTGGCTGCCCCAAACCTTTATGATGTCTGAAGTCCCATTTCTATCACATTCTTCAGACCAATGCTATTAGAATGGACACTCCTGCCACCCTGAACTGGATTAAGCAGGTCTGATAATCAATAGCACAAATGAAGAAGAACAAAAAGCACACATTAGCCTTACTGTTGGATCATCACACATTTAGAGGTGATTGATATTGCCAAACTTTTTGAATCACATAAGAATATTTGAACAGAGCCCATTATTTTAAAAATGGTCTCTAATGTAATGTGTGTCTTAAAAGTGGCAAAGCTAGTGTGGTCAATGAAGACTGGCTAGACCATCTAGTGCCCAGTACCTGTAAATAATGTTGACAATTAATACATCTATTTTTCTCTACATATATTAATAAGAGACTGTTTTTATTATTTCAGATCACCTTTGTAAAATGCATTTGTTAACCCAGTGAGAAACAGTCCATGATGTAAAGCACATCTTTACTCTCTGAACACATCCTAATCCACTTTCATGGCTGAGTACAACATTCAATTCTATTCAAATTATTTTTCTTTGGCTCCTTTCACAGTAGGCTGGCCCAGCATGCTGCACAGATTTTTAAAGCAAAGCAGTCTACAGTTTGTAATATAAAGACAAAATCAGAGAAATGTCACCATGCTACATAGGAAACATACATAACATAAAGCAAAACAAGGGGGCACTGACAAGCTCATTATGATTTGAAACATTCAGTACTCCAGTAATATCAGGAAGAGTCACACATATGTACAGTAGACAGTTCTTGTCATTTTGTAGGAGTGAATGATATAAAGATTTGGTAAATATTCTGTAGTGGGAATGAAGGTAAATAGTGGGCAAAGGAAGGGGCTTAAGGGTGAATCCCAACCATACATAATAGCTGGCTTGGGCCAACAGTAGGCAGGGAGAGTTACTTTAAAGGTTAGAAGTGACAGATTAGACAAGAGTAGTCAATGCTCCAGCATATCTACAAAGGACAAGCAACCCCACATAGAAGACTGGAGGTACTTGTTTAGGCACACACACTTCTTAACCACTAGAGGGCACAAGGAGGAATGTGCTGGACTGTGATGTTGCCCTGACAGTACAGACAGTATTAGAGCTGCCTACCAGATCTGATATTATGAATTCTGGGGTGTACTGCTGCAGGGGTCGCTGTGGGGCACAGGTGCTATGTAGCCCTGGCACTCTATAGTAGGTGCTCACCCCTTAAAGTGATGCTGGGATGGGATTAAACCACTGAACAAATGGTTAGACTCCATCATTAAATTTGCTGATGACACCAACTTTGTAGGCAGATTACTAACAATGATGAGATGAATTACTAAGGAAAGATCAACTTTCTGACAATGAGCTTAATGTCAACAAAACCAAGGGGCTTCTGGAAGGTGGAAGCCAGCCCACACTCCCATTTACATGGACAGAGTGAGCACCTTTAGCTTTCTTGGAGTCAACAGCACTATAGGCCCAAAGTGGTGCATCTCATTTCTTATATGTTCAGGAATGCCTTTACCTCCTCAGACATCTGAACATGAGTGAAGGTAAACAACTAAAAGACTGGTGAAGCCATCAGAATAGAAAGAGAGACAGGGGAATGGAGATGAGATAAGGAAGTGGTTGTGAAAATATTAATGAACAATGAACAATCCTTCAGCTGTCATTCAGAGAATAAAGATCTACAGCTTTTAGCCAGACAAGCTGTAGGCTTACTGTTGCTTATCAACTGGTATTGTAATTTGTTCATTCTTTTATATATGGTAATTGCATTAATAAATCACCCTTCCATATAATTTGTTCTGTCTCTGGCATCATTGTGGATTCAGCTCCTTTTTTTTATTCATTTTGGGGAAAATTCTGTAGTACTTCCAGATCTTGAAACATTTCCTATAAAGTATACACCACACAAACACACAAATGCAGACTTACATTATATGGCCAAAAGTTTGTGAACACCTGACCAGCACACCTGAACAAGCTTGTTGGACGTTGCATTCCAAAATCATGGGCATTAATAAGGAATATCTTCTACACCCAGATTCATCCATCAGTCTTCCAGACAGTGAAGCGTGATTCATCACTCCAGTGAACACATTTCCACTGCTCCAGAGTCCAATGGTGGTGTGCTTTAAATCACTCCAGTCAACATGTGGCATTGTGCAACGTGATCATAGGCTTGTGTGCAGCTACTCTATCCTGGAAACCAGTTTCATGAAGCTCCTGAGGCACAGCTCTTACACTGATGTTGATTCCAGAGGCAGTTTGGAATTCTGCTGTTAATGATGCAAAAGAGAATCGCCGATTTTAATGCACCATGTGCTTCAGCTGCTTTGTGAGTCTGTGTGCCCTACCTCTTTGTGACAGAGGGGTTGTTGCTCCAAAACACGTTCACTTCACAATAATACCACATACTGAGTTATGGCACAGGTGGCCTCCTATGACAGTGCCACATTTAAAGTAACTGAGCTCTTCAGTACAACCCACTCTACTGCTAATCTCTGTCAATGGAGACCCTGTGGCTGTGTGCTTGATTTGATGCACAACAACGGGTGCAACTGAAACACTTAAACTCTCTAATTTGGAGGGGTGTTCTCATACTTTTGGCCACATAATGTAACGTTGCAAATGCATTAGGCAAACATCCATCCAGTTATTTTATTACACTAACACCATTTGTGTCTATTATGTTAATTGGTGATTCCAAGTTAGCCCCCCTTAGGTGTGACAGTGTGTGTTTGCAAAAGATGGACTGGCATCCATTCCAGAGCTGTTTAACTGCCTTGCACCCAGTGTTACTGGGATAGATTCTTTCTTCCATTGACTTGGATTTGAGAATGTTATGATAAGTTATGTTATGTCACTTAATCCAAGAGAAGGGTCACAGGGAGGATATGCAAAACTATGTGTGGATTTCATGAGTCTGGCTTGAATGTGATTTTAGAAAATTGAATGAAATAGATTCTGTATTTGAATAGATGTATGGTTACATGATAAATAGTAAATACTGTATACTCTAGACTGGATTAAGAATTATAGAAATGTTGAGGTAGGTTCTACTCACTAATCAAGGCCCTGGAGAGTGGTGATATGCAGCATGTTGATTATGCATGTAAGAATTTCACTGCACTCTGCAGGCAAGACAATAATGACCCTAGGAACCAATTTAAAACTTCCAAGTGGTAACGAAAGACAGAAAATTATGAA
>JANRMT010027041.1:81284716-81307415 GCA_026402145.1 Polypterus bichir lapradei
ATCTATCTATCTATCTATCTATCTATCTATCTATCTATCTATCTATCACAAAAGGAAAACTGATCAGACAGTCCCTAACAGAACCTTGTTTTTACAAGGTTGAACAAGACTTTTTAACGTACCTCAATCTATTGATATGCAGTGACATCATTTGAAGTTGTGAGATTGTGCTATCACATCGTGCTGCCAAATCAGTCATTAATCAGCAACCAATCACAAACAAATATGGCCACACTAGTAATGAAATAAACAAAATAATGTTCAAGTACAAAAAGATGAAATAATAATTATTCAGAAATCTAATAATGAAAAATAAATGAAAACAACTATGACTCATTCAACATATCAATGGACCGTCGGTCCCTCTCAAGCTCAACAAGCCTCAGCCCTCAATGAAGTTACAGATGGCTGTTACCACTAATTGTTGTCAATTACTGTATATTAGGCAAGAACCTTTGAAACAGATTGCCAATCAGCTAAAAATACACAGAGTGTAATCTGCACTGTAAATAAGAAAGATTACAAACAAAAGGAGGCCAATCAGTCTGTTAGGGTCTGTTATTGCAAAATTGCACAAGTTAAAAACATAGCAGTGTTCCTGCTTCTCTGCAGCAATCACCCAGTTTATTACGGGGGAAGCACTGCTCCTGCTTCTTCTTCTGAAAGGTTTTGCTGCCAATAGTTCATTGGTATGACCGGCAATATTTAAATACCCTTGGGAAGGAAAATACCCCCCTCCCCCTTTTTTGTATAGATTATTTCTCAGGGTGTTTTCAAGGTCACTTACGGAAACATCATGGGTATTTTACTTTGTGGGACTTAAACTACTGATCTCCCATGTTAACCAAACTGCAAAGCTAAATCTTCAAGAGTTCATGGTGCTCTATTTGAATCACGCCTTTGTGGGTTCATAATAAATTAAGTTGGATTTCCAATGTAATCTTTTATTAACACCCCAGAAAGAAAGAAATTCTTTCAACCTTGAACAGTGTGAAGTAAGGGAATTTCAGCAAAAAAGAGTGTTTGTATGTGTGTGTGTGTCTAGGCTCCCAATGGCATTGTGTACTTTAAGTCTTCATTATAATGACCAAATAAACTTTGTACTGTATGTGGATTTGCTCTGAAATTTGAATTTATTTTTGCCATTATCTTTTCAATCCTATTTTCCCTTTAAATCAATTCATGCTTAGGGAGAAAGTGAAAAAAGAATCAGCCATTAGTCTAATAGATATAAAACAATGCCTGTAATTTCCCTTCTGTATTTAAGTCTAATCATCAGTATTGTACAGCACTCTGTCAAGTGCCTCATTAAAGACAGGACAAGAGTGCCAGGCGAGAACTTCTTTAAAATGCAGCACTACACTCTTGTATTATGTCATGTGACATTACACTCTCCTTCATGTTTGTGATGGTCAGTATGTAGTAGGTGGCCTCACAGTCAAGTGGAGTTACACTAACCACTGGAGGGGTCATGACGGTACAGAGTTGCTGCATCACAGCATGTGTTTGAATGCCTTGCTTGGTTGCGTTTGTACATTCTTCCTATTCTTTCCAGATATTTCAGTATTTCTGTCACATTCCCAAAAACATGACAGATAGGCGGATTGCTGACTCTTAATTGCACCCAATGTGAGTGCATAAGTGTTTGCCCTATTATGGACTGGCACCCCATCTAGTATATTCCCTGCCTTGCACCCAATACTGCCAAGAATGGCTCTGGCCCTTCTTGGCCCTGATCTGGATTAGGTGGGCTTCAAGATGTATTTAAATATTGTATGATCATTGGACTGAGTAGCCCTGATCTGAATGAAATAGGTTTAATATTAAATGCATTAATGATTATTAGTGAACATAAAGACGCAACCCTGCTGTGGGTGAAGGGTATTTTTTTACAAGTAGACTAGGGGGATCTGCCCCTTACTTGCTTCGCTTGCCAACCCCCGTGCAGGCCTTATGCACTAGTCATTTCCCAGATCTGTCACTTGCGATAAATCGTGCTGTGCTTTTGGATAAACACGAACATCAACTCTGTCTTTAATATCTCTGTCCTTCGAAACTATTATCTCTGACAATTCATCACACATTGGTTAATTATATATGTGAGTGTGATCTTTCGGATTCATATAGAAATCCAAGAAAACTTCTTTTGTCTATGTTTTTCATATAAATTTTGCGTAAAATGCGATACTTTTTAATGTATGGATTTGTATCCATTATTGGCTGTAGAATTTCTATTACGTCCAATCGTTTAACTTGTTCGATTCTATGTTGCATTGCTTCTCTGTGATCATAAATATAAACCTGACCAAATTATGGTTTCTTTGAAATTAAACTTGCAGTAGCTCTGTCATATCACCTATGTTCATGTTCGATCTCTTTTCGCTGTTCCATTATTTCACCGAGTAATAATTTCCATTTGTTAGCTCTAATATGATCTTTACTATCAGTTTTTTGAAACTTTAGAATTTTAATTTTTATAATCTCTAACCTGCTCTGCATGTGTATGGCGGCAATGTTTTTGAACCTCTTTACATCGTTCTTCTTTGTCTTCTACTCTTTGTCTTTTCTTCTTCTAGTGTTTGTCTTTTATTTCTTCCCCTGCTTGGACCTGTTAGGTTTCTTGGCACAAAGTCTCGTCTCGCGGGACGTGAAATTATCTCTCTGAAAATATCTTGTCTTTGTGAAAAAGTCTCATCTCATCCCAAGATTTTTTTATATAATACAGAGATATACTGGACTTTAAAATAAGTGGTTTGGGAGTGGTGCCATTTATATGCCATTTATAGGGAGGCATTGGTAAACCTAACTGTGACTGCAGGGATGTTGAAGCAGTGAGCTCTTTTACATAAGCCATTTCAGGTTATTCACTTGACATAAACTGCTTAAATTTCAATAAAACTAGGAAAAGGGGATGTTCTTAACTTTTGACCAGCAGTGTATACAGATTTTAAGTCTTCTTGAAATAAATCTGCTATTAACAGAGTAAAATGTTACAAGCTTATTAATTTTCAGAAAATCGTTCCAGTAGATTTTGCTCCAATGAGATAATATGTAATGGTATGGTGTTTAAGATAAAAAGGATTTATTTTTAAATATACTGTATATATATTTGGAATTGCATACATGTAAATAGATGTATGCGTGCAAATAAACTGTATACTAAAAATTTAAACCATTGTATATACTCCTATATACAGGGAAATATACTCAAAAGAGGCCACAAATATTCTGTTGTAACTCCCATTAGGATGAAGCAATCTGAACCATAAAATACGCTGTATACCTTGACGTATGCGTAATCGATTGTATTATATGTGATTTCCTTTTTCTGCCAGGCAGATTTTGACACAGTGCTCCATGTTCATGAACGTATCGGCAAGTGTTTTGGGGGGAATAGCAGCAATTTCACATTGGATGATTTCCTTCAAATCTTCCACAGTGCAAGGCTTGTTCTGATAGACGTTTCCTTTGAGCATACCCCAAAGGAATAGGTCTGGTGGTGTCAGATCTGGTAACCAGGGTGGGCAAAGCCCCTTTGAAATTACCCTGATGCCAAAGAAGGACTCAGTTTCTGCAATGCTCCTTGCCGATGTGTGACACGTTGCTCCATCTTGCTGGAAGTAACCTGTTAACTCACAATCATTCAGTTGATTCTGACATCTCCTAAACAAATTGGTGACTCAAAAGTTTTGCTTTATGAAGACACACTACTCGATACTGTCGAGTGACTGAGTGAAGGGGTACGGGCAGTATGCACCCAGAAGTTACAAACAGAGGTTAACTGTTGCAACGGCTTTCCGGTACCTACCTCATTGCTCTGATGCAGGTGCATCCCAGCTTGTTTGAAACTCCATATACTGAGGAGCACATTGCACGTAGTTTCGTTTAGATTGCTTCATCTTAGCGAGAGTTATTACACAATATTCTGGTCCTCTTTCGAGTGAATCTCCCTGTATAACTGATGTGGTGGACGGCCGAGGACCATGACTAGCTGGGATGCCCCTTCGCGATATGCTCAGGGGGAGCAGCCATGGACTGTGCAATACCTCCCCCGGACGTTAGATAGCTGCCTGCCCCCCTGGGTTGGAGCAGTGCCTCGGTTTCCCGCAGGGCTCCATGGGAATTGGAGTTGGGTGTGGCCCTATTGGGTCAAGGTACTGCATGGTGGTTCTGCAGCTGGAACTCCTGAGCCCTTATTGGCATTGTTTTCACCACACCCGGAAGTGCAACCGGAATTCGGCAATTAAGCACCTGGAGCACTTCCGGGTGAACTATAAAAAGGACCAGCAGCCACCATGCTCGGAGCCAGAGTCGGGAGGAGGAGGACAAGGTTGCCTGGGAGGAGTGAAGGAAGAAGAAGAGTGTGCTTTGTTTTGTGTGGGTGTTTTATTTGTGCACTTGGGACTGTGTTGTGGCTGGGGGACACGGGGAAGACGTGCCCTCCAGCTGAAGAAAAAATAAAATCAATTTATTGATTTTACACGTGCCTCCATGTCCATCTGTGTCGGGTCTGTTACACTGAATATAACCGAAGCAATATATAGGTTTACAAATAAATTAGTTTTTCCTTAATGGCATTCAATTATACATACATTGTCAAACATGGAAGCATGGGGACTAATTACTGGGGGTGTTAATGGAGTGGAACAGTTGTTCATACATTCTCTATTTCCCTCTTTTAAAATGGGGAAACATTGTCAGGAAGAAGGCCAGTGTCACTTTGGTTCCACCTCTGGCTATGACCCTTCAATTTGGGATGAATAAGACCACCCCTCCTCTCCAGAACATTGTCATTTGACTGGAAGACATTTCTGAGAAAATAACAGCTGTTTTTTTCTATTGTATAAAACGTTGGCATTCAACACTGACTTTCATTTTGTTGCTTTTTGCTGATATTAACTGGCGCTTAAACAGGGTTTCACTGACGGAAACCCAATTATTTTTTTATCGTTTATGTGCTGCCATTTTACAATGGGTATGAGTATACCAGGTCAGGTCAGGTTGGGGAGCATGCGCTGGTACAGCGCATTGCTGCACCCAACACACAGTGAAACAGCTTGGGATCCTGATTGGTAACCCCCCAGGCAGACACACGGTCCAGTCCCATTTCCAGAAATAACCATCTATCTGCCGCAGCCAGTTGTTATGCGGGTGTCCCCTTGGCCTGGTCCAGTCACTCAGGTCCTCAACAGTGAGGATCCTGCGAGCCGGATCACCCTCGGGGAATCGTATCACACACATCCTTAGCCATGATTTGAGCAGTTTTGGAATGAAGTATTTGTTTATGTGTGTGTAGGTGTGCATGTGTGAGTGTGTTTGTGTATGAGGATGACTCTCTGTGGACACCCTGTCTAAAAATCGAATAAATTCCAATTAAATGTGCTGCAGTTCTTAGCAAAATAAAATGTTAGTAGCCAGCAAAAACAACCTACTAGATTTTAATATGCAAAGATAATGATTTTTTTATTTTTTGAATTAATTCATGACCTAACTACAACATCTTTGGAGAGCAACATGATTCTTCCACTGCATTCAAATAAAATATTAGCCTACAATACTGTGCAGCTTTATGTACCAAAAATCATGCACTGGATCTGTCAGATTATTTGAGAAGAGGGTAGCAGCAGAACTTAGCTCTTATCTAAGGATTCTCATTTCCATAAATAATTCAAGTTTTTAATTTACAAGTAAACCTGAATGATAGCTTTGGCTCATTTTTTATTTTCTTTTTGTTTTTTTTTTTTTGTTTATCGTATCATCCTAAAACTTTTATATTATGAAAATAATGCCTACTAATAACTGAATGCTGAAGACTATATTTGCCATAGCACAATTATTCAGACAATAGAATGCAAGTTGACAGCCATGTGAGTTGTGTCCTATTGCAAAGTGTTGGCTGTCTGCTGACATGGTTCTAATTTCATTTCAT
Organism: Polypterus bichir lapradei; assembly: GCA_026402145.1. Lineage (NCBI taxonomy): Eukaryota > Metazoa > Chordata > Cladistia > Polypteriformes > Polypteridae > Polypterus > Polypterus bichir. Next base: position 81,290,646 of record JANRMT010027041.1, read on the forward strand.
ACTCTTTCATTTGGCCTGTTCTAATGAAGATGGCTACTAAAGTATTTTGTTTATCATTGTCAGTAACAGAATTTTATGAAAACAAAATTCATTTTTTTGTTGCAATGATTGACAAGGGTGCATGAAGAAAAGGAGATGAGACAAAAGTGGAAAAAACTGAATCTGAAACAAATAAAAATTACATGAGGAGAAATATTCAGGAAATTCAGAAAGTAAAACCAAAGTGAAAAAACTTCACCCATCATTTTAAAATTTCTAAAATTGTCAACAGTAGATGTATAAAATAGATCCCAGGTCGTTATCCTTTCACAAACTTCTTTCTTTGAATAAGGATTCTCAGAATTTGACAACTGTAAGTTGTGAAAGTCAACGCGGACACCGACAGATGCAGGAAGCACAAGTCCAAGCACAATCTCCAATTCCCATTGTGACTGAGAGAATAAAATTAAAAAAAAGTTAACTTTTACAAGTCGTATAAATGTACACCATCTGTTATAGACGCAAACCAAATGTATGTGTGTACTGTATAATATTACCAATGAGAGCATCTCACTACTGAAAACGGTAAATATAGGAGGCATTCGGGATCGAACCAGGGACTCTTGATTACAAGTTAGCAAATCTTACTGCAACACCACAGAAGCTGTTGCATCATCCTTGAACCTTTTGTGAAAGTGTTTATTTGATCTTTGGACTTCAGGCTTCATACATTATATAGTTTATGCCTACATTTTGTCATTTATTACTAAAATTAAAAACATTTCTGTTTTAACAATGTGTTTACACAGATTATTGTAGAAATGGAACACACATGAAATGCATGTGTTCCAAATAACAATCTATTATTTCCACTCTAAAACTCCAGCACTTCACTCCCAGATAATCAATCAAGGCATGAGCTGGGAGAACTTTGTGCACGTTCTGCGGCAGTGGGGGGATGGAATAGCAGGCTGCTTGCTGCTTGTCTTTATCTGCACATTTACAGGACAAAAGACGCTGACAGAGAGGTGCGAACGTTTTTTAAGGTGGGCCGGATCTATGAGTTTTTTTGTAGGCTCTGGTAATTCTAGTGTTAACAAAGTTATCCTGGTGTGTTTAGATGTTGTTCAAAAGTCCAAGAAGTTTAATTGGAACATCAACAAGATGGGAAAAGTGCACAAAAAGGTTAATCAAACTTCCAGTAAACTATACTGAGCTTAAAGCACTGCTGTGGATGGCAACAAATGGTACAGAAATAAACACTGTAAGTATTCCACAATTTCCAGAAATTGATGGTCAATATCCCTTTCCAGTTCCCTGGCAAAGGATGAGACTATTATCTTTCTGTGCCATGGCAGTGATTGCTAGCATTGGCTGTATTCTGTTCAGAGCTAATTGCTTTCTGTCTGATGTTGCATTCTGTTTTTCAGGAATCCAACAGCAGAGGCTGACGGGAACTGGTCAGGCGTTGCTTTAAATTGAGTTATGTTTAAACTTATACTAATGGAAGTAGATGGGGCTTGATTTTTCCTCACTTCTACATTGATCTAGGTGATAACAGCAGGCAAAGTCCTGTTGATGTTCAAATTGTAACGAAAGGGAAATAGCACAAGAAAGATGCTGGTGTCCAGTTAAGGAGGCTCCATCAAGCAGTCTAGAGCTAACTGGGCAGAAACCAGCTGAGGGTATGTATGATTGAAAAATTGCCAAAAATATATAAAAACGGTCAAATTCTTCAACATTTAGATCATATATAAGAAGCAAATGACTCCTGCAAAGGATTTCTACTTTTGTTGTATCATGCCAAGAACAATAAAATATTTTGTAAGCAACCCTAAAATGATAAGAAATGTAAAACTGCCAATTTTCATTTTCAATCTGCCTCCCTTCTCAAAGAAGTTTATATGTATGGTACAATTTGTTCTCATTTTTAATGGGTGCATCACTGCATATGCGATCCTTGCTTGCAGAGACAGTTTGTTTTTTGATTCTCTGCCTGGACAAGCTCTGATAATTGAGCTGTCTCTTGTAAATTCAACTCTGCTCAAGGATTCTGCCTGATATTAACATCGAACTCTACACTGAAGGATTGATGAATAATTTACCTTCCATGAATGAATATATCAAGTAATTTAGGTTATATTTATTTCATGAAATGTATTTTTTTAAACTATATTTTAAATTAGCAGCATGGTGGAGCAATACTTAAAACTGCTGCCTCACAGATCCACCATCCTGGGCTTGCACTCAGAACTCAATTGTTGTTGGTCTGGAATTAGTGTTCTGTCAATGCTGATGTGGACTTTCCCTCCCATATGCCATACAATGTTTTGCTAATTGGCAGTTGTAAAATGACCCTCTCTGAGTGTGAATGGGCTCTATGACTGACTAACGTCCCATCCAACTGGCTCATGTCTTATGCCCTGTGTAGCTACGATAGCCTGAGGCCTATGAAATACTAAAATGAGCTGTGAAAATTTAAAAATGATAGTTATGTTAGATTTGCTTTATTGAGGGCAATAAATTTCCGTTATCATAGTGGCATACAGTATTAAAACAGCTAAACTAAACTACTGTGTATGGTATATTACTGGGAGCATTTATTGTGTAGTCCAGGTGTTCACCTGCATGAAGACATTTTGGACAGTTTTAAAGTGGGGTATCAAGAAGGAACAAGAAAGACAGAACCCAGGATGTGCCATGGAGGTAATCATGGGAGACCAGGGAAGAGCAAAGGGATTATAAGAGTACCAAATTTACAGGCCTCAATTTAGGACTATAAAGAAGACAAATAACTTGGAGGCCCAAATGTAAACCCAAATGGAAAAGGAACTTTACTCAAAAGGAGGAATAGAACTTAAAATATTTGTGTAGCCTGTGGAAAAACACTTGTGAATAAAACACACTAGCATGGCAGGGTTCAGTATGATCTCAGATTTCCAATCTTTTGGTTTATCAAATGACCTAATTGATACAGAAATATCCTGTATTTCATGCATATACTTATTATATTTTTTGGCAAAATTATGTCTTAGTTATTTTTACGAGGTTAAATCAAAAAGTAAATACAATTTAAAAATTACAAGGTAACTGCAACAGATAGAAGCTAATGCAATACAAAACATTCGAGACGGCTTATAGGTAGTTCAAACACGCAAAGCATGTGTAACTACTGTAAGGAGCTCAGAAGTTAAACATGATGATTGTTCAGTTAGTACTGTATTTTATAAAATAACTGTGTAAAAATGATCACCTTTTAAGCTTGTTACTGTGCTGGGATGGCAATATCCCTGCCCATACATGATACTGTATACCTGCCACCCATTCGCTTCAGATGCTTGTGTGTGCAGTCTGATCCTAGATGAGGTAAAATGCTAATTTTAGCATCTCTTAACTTTACTTTCCAACTGTGCACTAAATGGAATGAACACAATGACCTCATCCATTAAGTAGAACATTCCTGATCAGCAGTAGTTATTAGTGCTGCATTATTATTCAAAGAATCTGACAGAAATCAAAGCAGGTACACACAAAGAAAGCAAGGAAAGAGGGTTCACAAGACAGAAATGTGCCTGCATAGCCCATAATAAAGACATTTAATTTAATGCATTGTGCTTCACTTCTTGATCAAGTACTTTGTGTCCCTAAGTCTAGTGGCATTTCTCCACTCTGCAGACAAACTCTCATTAGAAGGCTTTGCATGTTACCTTTCCTCTTCTCTCCAACTCACATTTATATACACACATCACCAAACTCATTATTAAAATGCTGTTTTTGATGTAATTTTTAGTTATTACTCTTTATCTGATGGTTGCATTATATTGATGCATATTCTGTGTTTATGCCATTATGGCAGGAAAAGTGCTTTCTGATGACAGACAACATGAAAGGCCCACTGGAAAACAATAATTGACTCTCTGCTCAATTGCTTCCAAAGTTGAATGCTCTTTACGTGGTAATGGCTAAAGATGCTTCAACAGCCTTACTTTTCTCAGACACTCTCTAGATGTGGAGAGGTCATTTCCGCAGTCTTCAAAATATGGGGGATCCCAGCAGATGAGACCAACTTTTTGAAAAGCCAAAAAATGACACTTTTTATGTAATCCTGCCCTGCAAGTTCTAGGTCCTTTTTGGTAGAATAATTCTCATTTTTTAACCATTTTGAGGTTTTCCCAAAATGTAAGAACATTGATATCTGAAATGGTAACTTGGAAGAAATGAGGAAGAAAACTCAACTGTGAGGAAGGTCATTTATTGTACATTTCCTAAATAGGATGTTCACCCTTAATTTGCAATTTGATGTTTCAAGATATTTGACTCCAGGCACTGTTTAGTCCCACTTTGGGTCAATAAACGATGCCGTATAAATGCAAACAATAATTTATATATCCCTTCTATTGGGACCATCTTCCTCAGGAATATGGAGCAGAAATATATCTATATAGGGTGGATCAGAAGCACAGGATCCAATGAGCTGGGTTTGAATTTATCTTCTACTCATTGTCCTTGTGGAGTCTGAACTTTCGCTTCATATTTGAATGGGTTTTGCTCCAGGTATTATATTTGTCTTCCTACGTCACCAAAGACTTACAGATTAGGCTATTTGGCATTTCCAAACTGTGCCGGTGTGAGTGTAGGTGTGTGCCTTACTGAGCCCTGCGATAAACTGGTACCCCATTTAGGGCTGTTTCCTGCAATCCTCTCAGTGATGCTAGGATAGTTTCCAGCCACCGTGTAACCCTGAATTGGTTTAAGTGGGTCTGTTAATCTCATATCTATATATAAGCCTTGTGACAAGTTGGCTTGCTCCCCAGGGATGTTTCCTGCCTTGTGACCTTGACTTTGACCTAAATTGAAAATAAAGCCAAGGAAGCCAAGAAGTAGAAAAGGTGTGCTTTACAGATTTACAGACAAAAATAAAGCCACAAGGATCGAAAATAACATACACAAAGGCTGCACTACTTGGCCTGGCTAAATACAGTACTTGGCCTCTGTTTATTGCACTTTCCTACATATAATGCATACTTGCCATCCTATTTCGCACCTTTTTTACCCATTTTAATGAAAGTCTGACCTATCTTCCTCCTGCCAGTTGAACCATTGCTAAAGCCTTACTCCAGACTCCTTACTCCATTGCCCCAGGGCCAGAAAGTCCCAGAAAGGAACTAGGTCCGAGAGCCTGTGGTTAAGAAAGACCAAGAGAACACTTAGAGTCATCCTGCTAGTGGCCCCAGGTAATCCTGCAATCTTGGATAATGCCAGACAATTTCCCAGTTACCTGTCTATCATAAAGAGGAGCAGGTAGCCATGTATTAGTTAACAGGTCTACAAACTGCCACTTACTGACTGGGAGGAGATCTTTCTTACACTCATTCTCACACTGTTCTCCATTCATATTCATACCTTAGGAGTAAATAACTCCTGGTAAGCATCCACTATAATGAATGGGTTAGACCACCACTGTCAGTGTTGGTCTAGTATCACTGGCAAAATTATTATCACTTGTGCACAACCCACTAGGAAATCTTATGATTTGCCTCCTCTTATCTACAACATTAAACTGCTTGCACTTGTGGTACTTAATGGATACTCCATTACTAATATCATTCTATATATAAATTCCAACGTCTGTCTGTCTGTACGTCTGTCCGTTTTTCACGAGAGAACTACTTAACAAATTTAGATTGTGTTTTTTTCTATAATTTGCTTGAACATTCCGGTTGATTTTGTGATGTCTCTCATTGCACTATGTTTCATAGTTCGCTTGCGGTACCGATTTATTTGCGCGAATCTAAGAGAGATGCAGCGGGCTGAGAGTAGGGGGGCTGGGCCCTCCTCACTCACGCGCCAGCCTCGGGGCATATCTTACATCCACTTAGCTAGTGAACAAGAGAACTAAATGACAGATTTAGATTGAGGTTTTTTCTAATTTGTTTGAACATTCTGGTTGATTTTGCAAATTCTCTCATTGCTGTAAGAATTATAGTTTGCTTGCAGGAGCGATATATTCTCGCTAATCTGAGACAGAGGTTGCGGGCCAAGGGGAGGAGGAAGCGTGATGTCAGGAGTAGGGAGCCAGGCGGGGCCTCCTCACTGTCCTTTTTCACTTTTACACGGGCAAAGCCGCGGGGGACGGCTAGCATATAAGTATATCATGTCTGGTATACAAATCCACGCCGGTGGATCAAACTCTGCCAAAATTTGCACAGCAATGCACACACAGCAAAACTCTCCTTCATGTGGTTGGTAGATGCTATGAATTTGTGTTTAGTGGGTTCATTATATCATTTCAATATAACATGTATGCATGTAAACTTTGTTCTTACAATTTGTTCTGTTCAAAGCAGTTAACATTTATATTTGTTCAAGTTTAATATGATATATTATAGCCATGTCTTTATTGCTATTGATTTCTGCACAAAATCTATTATTATTTTCATTGATAAATGAGATCTAACGGAGGAAAACTGTAAATATTAAAACATGCTTGCTATCTGTATTGTTTGTATGTGACATAAAGTCACATCTGTTAGGTAGTTTGACATAAAATGTTAAGTTTTGATTGTTTTAAAAGTCTAATAATGTTGTCAGTCTACCAGAACCATGAAAACCATCTGACTGATGAAAATATGAACACCACACATGGGATAAGACCTTGACCAAACTCCATTAAAATGAATATGGGGTATTCATATAGACTTGGCCCACCCTGTGTCAGGTGCTGCTGAACTGTGAAAACTGAACTGGATTCAACAAGTTTGTAATTCTTATGTAAGATTATGCTGTGTTATGTTATGTTAATTCATGGATCCTAAAATATGCTTAGAGGTCATGAAAAGAAAACCAACCAAATCTCAGAAGCTGAACGCAGGTGTAGTGGTGAGGATTTTGGGATCCCTGAAAGGTCAGCTTTTGAGTAAGACAGTCCCACCTACTCTTGAGCAAAATAAGTAATTAGCAATTTAAGTTATTAAAATGTTTATAGCAAACCTCAGCTTTGTCTTCTTTAACATCGATTTCAATTTTCTATCATAAGTTGAATGTAAGTGCTTATCTAGATAAATATTGCTTCTTGTAGCATGTGAAATTGTCTTTCTGCCGGTTGCTGCAAGCTTGTTTACAGTTGAAGGGGCTGCACTGATTAGCCCTGCAGTGTTCTCTATACCCTTGGGTTTGTTTGCACTTTTCTAACCTGAACTTCAGAGATTAGCAATGGGGCTTTATTATTATTGTTTGTATTCAAACGGGGACAGTTTGTTGCTGTTGTTTTTTAATTGTGAGCTTGTACTTCAGGTTTGAGCTTTTACCCTTTGAGGTCATGCAACAAACAGCAGTGAAGAGGTAGGAAAAGTCCAGTACTATTTTCTCCCTTAAATGTGGCCAGAGTAATTGAAAAAAGAGAGATCAATTTTAGGAATGTATTGTTCGCAAGATGTTATGCTGCATCTTGGTCTTTATCTACCACTGACAAAGATCACACTGCATTTAAAAAAGCCACCAAGGAAGGAAAATGTGCTCCTTCCCTTTCAAAGAAGTTTAGAACCTTGGTGTGGGAAAGAACAAGTAGTAAGTAGAAAACAATTTGTTCAGTTGTTTGCTGGTCTTGAGTTGACCAGCAAACACCAGGCTGCATGGCAGATAGCACTACTGCAGGATGTGCAGTGTGCAATGTACAATTTAGGCTGTGTGTTGTGTGTATGTGTTGACTATATATTCTTTATTTGTTATTTTGGCTTGTCCTTCTTTCCATGTTGGATTATAAACTTGAGGTGTTACTGTTTCAGTTTAGACCATAAATAGCAACAGGTGGTTGTGTTTCCTTAGCTTTTAAATCTGGATGCCTGTATTTTGTCAAATGATGACGATGTCAGAAGGTATCACAATGATCTGATGAGATCTGAAAAAGATTGGGCACCAGCATCTCATTTTTTGATTATTTTTTTGTGACTGAAGAATTTGTGAACTTGTATGTTTAACTATTCATTAACAAAATAGGAGCAGTTAAAGTTTACATCAGTGAAGTCTGCACACATACAGGCAAATTGTGATATAGCCCCACCAGAATTCCCATAATGCCACTGAGCCTCTGCAATGTAGGACACCTGATTTATTAATCAGTATTCTGTAATTCTTCTTCAGTTGCATTTTCTACTGTATTTGGACCTGATAATGGTTGTTGGACTATATTGGGTCATTGAGTTATTTGCTTTATTAAAATAACTCTAATGCTGACTTTATGTGTTTTGGGATTTTTTATGTTACTACTTCATTGTCTTCACATGTCTCAGGTCAGTGATCATATGATGATCAATAAGTTGCTACTGAGGACATGTAATAACTGTATTTAATTATGAAAATAAAACACAAACCTAAAGCATTAACTATGTTTTACATCACTCCAAATACAGTTATTTAATAGCTGTATTTTATATTATTGAATGGGGTGAGAGGTCAATGTTATGTCATAACTCATCTAATTCTGATAGTATTTGTTTAGAACTGTCCCACATAGAAGGTACTGACATGAAATTTCCTACTGGGAAGCTCAGATTTCTTGTCCATCTTATAGCATATTCAACGTCTTTTTGTATTTACTGAGTGCTGGCTCAAAATGCCATAAAATTTTACAAGTAAAAATACAATCATAAACTTTACAGATGACTAATTGCATAATGCATGCACATAAAGATATAGAGTAATTTAAACACAAAGCAATTCCAAAGTGATTACCATTAATGGATTCTAACTATTTATCTCCATCGATCATGTCATTGAGCTACGGTTGAGCTACGGCCGGTAGAATTCAGCACAATATGCTTCCACTCACATCCCTGTTTATCAAATGAGCAGAACGGCCACACAAAACCTGAACGTGCAAGGTCATTAAAAGAGAAAAACTTGACCAGGAATAAAATTAGATTTTACTGATGCCATTGTTAGTTCCAAGCGTATTAAAGCATGCCAGTATTTTTTTACTTTAATAGGCAGCTAATACTTTTAGGCAAGGATGTCACAGTGTTTAAAGCTGCTGCTTCACACCTCCAGGAGATCAAATCCAAATCCAGCCGTTGTTTGTGTCTGTGTGGCTTTGTTATATTCAGATTGCATTTATTATCCTTCATTTTCACTCCATTTATTGTGAAGAGAGTCACAGTGACAACATGCTAAGCTAGACGGACCTGGACACCTTATCCTTGGCAGCTTCTTTTAACTTCCCTCAGATTGCAATTCCCAGATCAAGCTTTGGTTTTAGCTTTGAAAGATTATGGTGAACAATTTAATGAATCTCTGGAAATGACCTTGGGTCATGACAACAACAGTTCTTTTATTTTTCCCTTTAAGAAAAACTGTTTTAGTTTTCTGGAATTTTTTCAGATAAATGTGTCCAGTAGGACATGCTTTTCATTGTGTTTAACATGACAACTGCTGCCAAGATAGTCCCTGGTCTCCAACAACCATGAATTGTGATAAGTGACTTCAGAATCGGATTGATGGACTCCTATTCATATTTTATCACCATTAATATCGTTATGGTGCCTCTGCATAATCTAAAAGAATGAAATCACTTTAACACTTTAATATTTAATTTATTTGACTAATTATAGAGCCAGCCAAGCATTGATTTTGTGAGTACCCTGGGATGAAAGGAAAATTTTCAGTAATGAATGGAGGGTCTTTGGAATTAAATGTTAAATACAAATTAGGATTTTGTGGGCATCAATTTTCGTGTATATATTGGGCAAATTTACACCCAAGTTTTTCTTATAGTATGCATCATTCGTTTTCAAATGAACTGTATTTTTAGCCTCATCATATTTTGTAAAGGTAAATTTGACATGTTTTCAGAAACTGCCCAGTCAATGCAGCAGCATTAAACATAGTTCTGACATTTTAGTATACTAACAGGATATGAGATCTTCAGTTGGGACAGACATTAAGACAGAAGGAGTGGAGATTACTAAATTTCATGTTTTGGAACATTGCTTTATTTCTCTTTCTTTAATCTAACATTTAACATTTATACTGCTCTAATACATAATGTATCTGCACCCATTCTGAATACTGGACTAAGACTAAACCTGACAGTGAAGGAAAAATGGAGGCATAAATGAATTAATTTTAAAATCAAGCTTAGACATTATGGTCAATGCATATTAAAGTAATTAGAATCTCAAAATTGAAATATGCAACTCCAAAACCATCACCATAACACTTTAAGGTAATGTCCAATAGATCCTGTCTGCAGGCTCAAGCTCCACAATGTGTTTTCCTATCAGCACTTCTATTTTTTCTTTCTTTCCTTTCTCCCAGTAATGTCCATTCTGCATTGATTTTAAAGGCACCTGTCATCTAATCTGATCTATGCAATCATAGACTGAAAGTTCTGTCTGCAGCAAGAAAGAGAGTTTTATTCAGAAAAATGTGAAGCAAGAGCTCATTACACAATGGGCACATTTTGTTTTTTGAGTTTTTTTTTTTCATTTTCCTTTTTCCTTGACAGAGTTCATTTCTTGTTCACGTTGACAGCCAGTATCTCCAATTTAAATCAATCTCTCCAGCACCTTTGGAGCTTTGTGTTTTACATGATAGCATATAAAAGCTGTTAAACTTGAACTGCTTGTTGTAAGTGAGCTTTCTTCATTTACTGTAATTCATTTAGATAATTTAATTTTATTGGATCAATCATTTAATCAATTTAAGCAGCAGAATAGTTCATTATCCGGTCTGCCCATAGACTCATTTAAACAGTTAAGTCATTTGTTCTTATGAACCTCAGATTGACAGAAAACGCAGACTTAAGTGTTATGAAACCTGTTACATATATGCAAGAAAGACTTCTCAAAACCTGACTGTGAAAGCATTAAAAGGAGTTTCAACCAGGCTATGTTCTTCTTATTATGGTAATCTCATAAAAAGAAACGTGCACTTATGGGCCCAGGTCCTTTTCAAAGTATCCTGTCCATTTAAGAGTTCAAAAATGTTATTGTCATGTGTCACTCATTTATAGATTACTGAAACTGCCTGAACCAGTTTATTGTGAAGTACACTATAGAATATCAGTCATCATTTAATTAAGACATTAGTCACTCTTTACGTCACATGGCACCTCCTTTGTAAGCACTGCACAAAGTCAATAAATCAACTGATGCCTTCATAAGCACTCTATAAAGATCTACAACGTAAATAACCTTTCACTTATTTTACAAACTTATTAATTCTATTGATGGGTTGGAGGGCAGTTCAAGATTCTCCACTAGCATCAGGAGCAAGATAAGAATGAACCATGGATAAGATGACAGTCCACTGCAGGGCACATTCAGTCAATCCCACCTTGACATCCTCTTATATGAGCCTGACCTTGTCTGTTGACTTTGTGTATTTAAACAGACCGCAAACCCACCCAAGGTTTATTTTCGTCAGGGTCACTGTGGACTGGCGTTTTTATTATCCTTTCATTTGGCTCAATGTTAATTTTAATACATATATAGACCATTCCTAAAAAGTATACACCCCTTGGAAGTGTTCACATTTAATTATTATAAAACATTGATTAACAGAAAAAGCCTCTTTAATGTCAAAGTGAAAACAAATTTGTTCAAATTATTATCAATTTTTCTTGTTTTGCATTTGAAATGAATTTGGATCACTTTGCAGAGATCTATTTTTACTTTGACGTTTAAGAGTATTTTCTGTTGATCTCTGCCAAAAAGTTATATTAAATCCACTTTCAATGGATTCCAGTCTTGTACAGGAATGATATTTGAAAACTTCCAAGAGGTGAATACTTTTTATAGTCACTGTATAGTGTTAGGTCCCACTTATGGTAATAATTTTGGGACTGTCTTGTTTTACAGCTTGTTTAAACAAATTTGCATCTCTATGTGTATTTATTATGTAGTTAGTAAATGTCAAAATGGTAATTGTATTTTAGCTGTAAACTTGTTACAACATTTTGAGCCTGCACTCAGTACTATACAAAAATAAACTTAATTGCATTGAATTGAATATGAGGACAGTTGCTTGCCACTAATTAACCTAATATACACATCTTTTAAATGTGGGAACAAGTCAGAAGATCCAGAGATGTCACCCAGAGATAATAAGAGAATATGTCACCTCACCATCAATGCTCAGTGCCTCAGGTTGTGAGGCAACAGGACTGTGTTAATAGATGACTTGAAATTTTGTACACTGCATCCTTCAATATGGCACTATCAAAAATATCTTTATAAAGAATACATTAAAATATATATATATATATTAAAGAATAAATTAAAAAAACAGACTATTTAAGCTGGTTGTGGCAGATCCATATTCACAAGTGTAACCTTCTATGTTGGCAAAAGAGACACTTTCTAATTGCAGTCCTGTAGACCAGTGACCACTTGTTCTCAACAGTTTTGGCCTTGGGGCCTGAATGGTACATATTAGCATATAACAGTACATACATATTCAACATTTAAATACTGCATACATAATAGATGAAATATGCACAATACTCAGCCAAAAATAATCAGGTGTTTAATATTGAATCAAGACTAAAGTTTTTAATGGGCAACCTGGGCTTGTCTGAGTTTGACAAGTTTACCAAAATTAAGAGGTAAGTGAAGAGAGTGCTGGGAGGAATATGTCTTAGTTTGCAGGTGTCTAACTCATCTAGAATTTCAGTTCACATATCTATTGCACAAGGCATGACAAGCTCTTCTGCAATAGTATGACAACTGTGACCTTTTTATGTTTGGCAATTTGATGTGCAATGAGACAATGCCCTGAGTGCCTGCTGGATTATATGAAGTCTCAAGATTTACATTTTTTCATTTAAAAAAGTCAAGCAATTTACTTCTGTAAGTAGCATGTTTTGTTTCCAAATGTCTTTATAACTTAAGGCTTTGTAGGTTCGTTTTTATTTTACCACATCATAGGTAACATACAACGGCCGTTGCTCGCCCTGCTACACGGTAAAAGTAAATCCATACCTTAACAAATCTGTGTTGTATGTTCTTTAACATTACTGTTTGGTTCAGGTTTTTGGGATGAATTTTATGTTGATATGGAATTGGAAGAGTTCAGAGTAGGTGATGCTACAGGACATTTGAATAACTTGTCCACGTCCATTGGTTCTTTAATGAAGCATGTGATGTATAACAGGTTATCATCTGCACAGACCTGGACTTACCTCAGTCGTTTCAATTTCCCAGCATGCAGAGGCAAAATATCCATTTGACTTGGTGCAGAACCTAAATATTCAATCAGTAGCCATTGTGACTCCTCCAAACCCACAGACAACATGTCCACACGCCAGGTAAGGTATTTTTAATATCTTCTATAACGTGCACAAAGCACCTCCACCTCCACAATATACAATAATAAATCAATAATAAACAATAATCAACGATAAATCAATCCTCCTCTCCACCAAGCAGTTAAGTCAAACTCCCTCCCAACTCCAGCTCAGTCTGCTGGGTTTCCCATCGTCCTTTTTATAGTCCTCGACCCAGAAGTGCTTCTGTCCCTCAGTCCATGTGATTCCATAGCATTTCCATGTCAGATGAAAACTCTTGTTTTTCTTCAGCCCGGAAGTACTTTAGTTCTTCCGTCCCTGTGACTGGCAAGTACTTCCAGGCTATAATAGAAACAATTTTCGTGTCTCCCTGCAGTGTCCCCTGCCGGCCCCCACGGTATCCAGCAGGGCTGTAAAGACAAACTCCATTGTCCATGATGGCCTGCGGGCATCCAGGGGACCTCCATGCTGCAGGGAGGACTACATCTAGCGGCCTGGGGATGTTGGCTGGGATAAGCTGCCGTCCATCTCTCACACCATCTAAACCACTAAAGCAATGACTGTTTTTTTTTTTGCTTTAAAATTTAAGTATACAATTTATCTTGGGCATCTGGTGATTCCACTGGTTGAGAAACACCAATGTAGACCAAACAATCAAACAAATGCAATGTAGGATCAAAATCTGAGTGTGGTGCCCACCATCAGCAAAGGCACAAGTTCACATCTGCACATATTACAATGAAACTCATAACTTGCATGTCTCCTCATAATACTTACAGTGATACAATACCAACAAAAGACACACACAACCCTGAAAAAACATAACATATACCCCCTCATTCTCTCTAAAAATCTTTATATATATATCTATACTAATAAACGGCAAAGCCCTCACTCACTCACTCACTCACTCACTGACTGACTGACTCATCACTAATTCTCCAACTTCCCGTGTAGGTAGAAGGCTGAAATTTGGCAGGCTTATTCCTTACAGCTCACTTACAAAAGTTAAGCAGGTTTCATTTCGAAATTCTACACGTAACGGTCATAACGGTCGATAACGGTCGACAACGTCCGCCATGTTGAACTTTCTTATTTATGGCACCATCTTCACGAAATTTGGTAGGCAGCTTCCCTGCGCTAACCAAAACCGATGTATGTAGTTATTTCGATGGTATGACGCCATTGTCGGCCGCCATATTGAACTTTCCAACGTCACTAATTTTCCAACTTCCCGTGTAGGTAGAAGGCTGACCCCATCTTCACGAAATTTGGTAGGTGGCTTCCCTGCGCTAACCAAAATCGATGTACGTACTTATTTCGGTGGTATGACGCCACTGTCGGCCGCCATATTGAATTTTCCAAACATCACTAATTCTCCAACTTCCCGTGTAGGTAGAAGGCTGAAATTTGGCAGGCTCATTCCTTACACCTTACTTACAAAAGTTAAGCAGGTTTCATTTCGAAATTCTACGCGTAACGGTCATAACGGTCAACAATGTCCGCCATGTTGAACTTTCTTATTCATGGCCCCAACTTCACGAAATTTGGTAGGCGGCTTCCCTGCGCTAACCGAAACCAATGTACATACTTATTTCGGTGGTATGATGCCACTGTCAGCCGCCATATTGAACTTTCCAACGTCACTAATTCTCCAACTTCCCGTGTGGGTAGAAGGCTGAAATTTGGCAGGCTCATTCCTTACAGCTTACTTAAAAAAGTTAAACAGGTTTCATTTCGAAATTCTACACGTAACGGTCATAACGGTCGATAACGGTCGACAACGTCCGCCATGTTGAACTTTCTTATTTATGGCCCCATCTTCACGAAATTTGGTAGGTGGCTTCCCTGTGCTAACCAAAACCGATGTACGTACTTATTTCAGTGGTATGATGCCACTGTCGGCCGCCATATTGAAGTTTCCAACGTCACTAATTCTCCAACTTCCCGTGTAGGTAGAAGGCTGAAATTTGGCAGGCTCATTCCTTACAGCTTACTTACAAAAGTTAAGCAGGTTTCATTTCAAAATTCTACGCGTAACGGTCAACAACGTCCGCCATGTTGAACTTTCTTATTCATAGGTAGAAGGCTGAAATTTAGTACTTATTTCGGTGATATGATGCCAATGTCGGCTGCCATATTGAACTTTTCAACGGTCTTTGTTACTTATGGGCCCATCTTCAAGAAATTTGGTACGCGGGTTCCCAACGCTAACTGAATCCTACTTACGTACATATATACGTCCATAGCCTGCAGCTCGGTCACCGTGTGAGGCGGCGTTGGGTCCCCCATCCCAACGCCTCCCACGTTGTTGGCTGCCTGCCTATATAAGGCCGTCTGTCGCTCCAGTCTCTACATTCCCTTCCTTGCTTCGCCACGGTATTCACGTCTCCCTACTGATAACTACAGCCTTTTTATTTAATCCACAGCTTCTCCGCTGTTTTATTGTTCATTTATTACGATTATAGTTATTGTATAGGTATTTTAGACTTACTTTACATTGTTCAGGTACCCATTTCCTTTATCATTCCAACCGTACCCCCATTAACATGTCTATTGAGGTAATCACCATCGATCAAAGAACTGTCTCTTACCAAGTGGTTTCCATGCCCGGAGATGGCACCTGCCTTTCCATTCTTTTTGTTACATATTGCACGGCCATATCAGGCTCACTCTTGATATCCGGAGGAACATTGTGTCTTATGTATTGAATGACTGGGACAGGTTCAAGGTGTGGACTGATGACGGTACAGGAGATAATTATACTACACAGGAGCACTAGAAGAGTGAAATGCTTAAGTGTACCGAAATGGCCAAATATTTTACACCTTTGGACAACCGCCAATGCCTCTTAAACATCTTAGCTTCACAGGTGACGATTTCAGTAGTGGACACTTTGATGTTTAGAAATGTTTAAAC
The DNA here is from genome assembly GCA_026402145.1 of Polypterus bichir lapradei. Classification (NCBI taxonomy): domain Eukaryota; kingdom Metazoa; phylum Chordata; class Cladistia; order Polypteriformes; family Polypteridae; genus Polypterus; species Polypterus bichir. The sequence goes on from JANRMT010027041.1 coordinate 81,306,826, forward strand.
TCTCAAAAGCTGGATGTGAAGTTATCAATGAAACTGGTTGTATACTTACAACGCTTGACAGATGCCGAATGTCTCTTCAACACAAGTCCTACAAATACTGTCGTAACTGAAACAAACCATGAAACTCAAACCGATTATGACAGCAGCAATCCAAGCTGTGAGATTTGAAACAAGATTACTGTTCACATGGCCAACTGTACGTTGCATGCTCAAGAGTAAGCTCAGCACACAGCTACAGCTTGGTCATATTGCAACTGGAGGGCCGAACTGACAACGTGGCATACAAAGAGATCTTTAACAAATAATTATTGGTATATTTTCCCTCAGTTTAAAAAGGTTTAATTTTCTTCTTAATAAAAATTTTAAGGCAGTACTTCACCACTGCGAAGCGCGGGTATTTTGCTAGTATGTTTATATATGTGTGTGTGTGTGAGTGTATATATATATATGCCAGCAACACTCATGACAATGACAAAACAATTATATTGTCAATCATGTTACGTTATTATTAAAATGTTTCCTTTTCTTTTTAGTTCTCTGCTGCCAAACGCGGGTATTTTGCTATGTGTATATATATATATATATATATA
>JANRMT010027041.1:81321515-81337883 GCA_026402145.1 Polypterus bichir lapradei
AGATAGATAGATAGATAGATAGATAGATAGATAGATAGATAGATAGATAGATAGATCATTTAAAGTAGTTTAACATTTCAATTTTACTAGCCTAATTTAATCAATACCTTCTTGATTGTTAACATTTGGCTTTATTTAATAATTACGTTTTCTGAAATAGATGCTTTATTTGTATGCTGATTGTAGAACTGGTTTTGAGTTTCTACTAATAATTTTCCTTGGTTTTGTTGATTGTCATTTTTGTTTTCCATATATATTAAGTTAAATAAACCCAAAAGCTGAATTTATGCATGTTTATATTAGGAGGCAAGAGCACAAGTATTATGTAATTTCTATGATAACTCTCTTAGGATGATGTTGCCTTTATTTCTGCATTTAATAAAAGTTCTCAATGCAGAGAGTATTTTGTTAAAATGTCAGTACTTCTGTCTTTAATACAACAAAGATATCACAAAGTATACAATGCTAACCTTTATTGCTGATCAAGAACCAAATTTGTACAACAAAATGGAGTAACAGTTATCCGTGAAAGTGTGAGGCAGGATGACCATAAGTCCCATATAAGCTGACTGCCAGATAATTCACAAAATAAAGCAATGGCAGGAGTGACCTTGGTTCTATTAACTTCAGTTAAATTGTTCTAAACTCTTTAAGGTGTGCATTGCCCTATGGTCATAAATCCTTCTGCACGCTTTTGCTCCCCATGTACCCATGCAAATTCCATTCTTTTAGGTGAACATAAGAGGTAAAACTTCAAAAGCTCCAAGACATCAGCTGCCTTTCATCTGGCTTATGATGGATGAAGAGCTCCTGCAGCACTAGAGTTTAAAAGCTTCGTCCTGCACTGTCATCACAGCCCAGGGACAGATGCAAACTGCACAAACTCCCTTTATCATTTCAAGAGCAATGAAAGTGAATCTAAAGATATTTATACAAAACTGGAAACATAAAAAAAATCAGGTACAGCAAAGTGAATTTCCAAAATAAATAAAATAAAAAGACACACATTAAAATGGAACATAACAGGACTGAGATCTAAAGTCAGTGAATTAACAAACGTGTATAGGCCAGGAAATGACAGTGTGGACAAATAAGGTATAAAACTCAGGGTTTGAGGCTACTCCAAGGCCTGAGCATTGTATCAACTGACTTAAATGTAATTCAGACTGAAAACTTTAATTCCCTGCACATAGTAATGGCTTTTTCAAAACAGACAGGGCAACAATCCAGATACTTGTTTCTTTTTTTGCTGCCTGCTCAGATTGGACAATAACTGTTACAGTGCCCATTTTAACCCAAGGGCAAATTTAATATTGTCAACTATCCAAACCCAAGGCTGAATTCAGGCAGAATGCTAAAGTGCTATTTAAAGCAAGTGCAGGTCCCTAATCTAGGAAAGGTGTTTACTATCAGGAGGAAGCTGGTACATTAATAGCGATTCTCCTGCAGTACATTGAATAATACAAATAGGGAGATTGATTTCGTGCATGTTATTTACATATTGATTACAGTATTACATTTATTGCAATATCTTTCATTTTTTAACTAGACTCATTTGTTATGGTAAGTTATGAAAGTACTCAAAAAATAGTTCATTTTTTATTTTATTAAATACAGAAATTTAGCTTGATTTATTTGTGAAGCTTCTCCTAATAATAACATTTGAAATAATATTATCATTTGCACGGAATAGTGCAATCTTCATTTCTTCTTTTCTAAGTTTCAACTAAATCCTAATAATCTTTGTGGCAATATTCACCTTACTAGTAAATATTAACCTGTCAGCATAGTCACCGTAGACTAATGAAAGACTTTAATCAACAAAAGGACAGTTTTGTGTTTATGCATATGTTGTTAACCATTTACCTTATATATTCATACATTTCCAAAGCCACTGAATCCAATTTAAGGTTGCAGAAAGCTGCATCCTATCCTTTGAAGTGCCCTGTCCAAGGTAATAAACACCACAGAAAGGGTAGCACTACCATTATAGGTAAATGACATAATGTTATAATCCAGCCTCTTTTGAATAGTTTTAAGTGCCTTTTTCATGACTAGAGTGGCTCCTGTTTGGAGTTCTATTTATGCTGAAGACAATGGTGATATCTGTCGTCATTTTCAAAGTGTGACACAATGGTGATATCTGTCGTCATTTCCTGTGACACAATTATTGTTCAAAACGGGCACTTCTATTTTTTGACTTTTGCGTACACTTTTTTTTGTTAATTTGACCCATGGATGACTGGGAATGTGTGGCATGTGATGTCATAAAAGAATGTTTATAAAGTTAGGCACCTTCCTGGTTATCCGAGATTACGGATAGAACCATATGAGAGTTATAGGGTGTGGTTTTTTTTGTGTTTCCTGGTAAAGTAAATTTTTGTTACACATTATCAATTAAAAATTGAAGGCTTTGTTTTGGGCCTGACAATAGACTGGTTAGATTTTTTATGTAAAATTGTTTCACTTGTCACACACATGCGCCTGGGAGGCATTCTCAAGACAATAGGCTGGTGTTGAGTATTGATGCCTTTTCTCCTCTGTCTACAGAACTCCAGGAGAAAAGTCCAGATAAATCAATTACTTCCTTCTGACACTGAACTCACTTCCGGCCCTGCTGATTACATCACACCATTTCCTTCCTACTAACACACCCTTTGTCTTCCTCCACTATTAAAACCTGCTGTCTTCACTTCTGCTCAGTCCCAGTTTTGGAACGAGATCAGTCCTTATAGATTACTATGATTTCCTCACAATATACGGGATGGATCCCTAAATCTTTTTGATTTGTCGTGTTCTTTCTTACACATTTTAGAACACAATTTCCTGAGTCAAATTAATATATACCATAACTATAAAAAAATAACTTTCAATTGAAAAATATCAAACTTATCATTTTACCCCTTAAATATCAGCATGTGTGTGTTTTATCACACTCATCAAGTGGCACATTGGCCACTTCTCAGGGCTGAACTTTCTTAATGTGTTTTTCTTTTTTTCTAAGTATTGCACAATGTTTCAGTATTTTCATGATAAAATCTTAATCATTAAAAGAGATAAATAAAAGTAGTACAGGGTGGCACAGGAAAAATTGAACCATCTCAGACTCCAGCATCCACGTACATTTCTTAGCCCATACATGAAACGAGAAATGGGGCCCGAATCTTTTTGCATTTTGCAACTGATCCAGTCTTAAGCCACTTCTTCACCAACTCGTGAATACTGCTCTTTGCTGGTAGGTTTACGCCAGGAAACTTCTGTGTGAAAATGTCCCACGTTTCCTTAAAAGAACCGGTAGACACATACGCCTCCACTATTCTAATCCTCTGTTGCAGAGAATACATCTTCCGGATCTCTATCACGCACATCTGTACCCAATGGCTCACAGCTTCCTTACTAATGCACAGTTGGGGCTTCTGACCCTTTCAGGTCAATACAATCAAGAAGGAAATAGGACAGGAATAAAAGTAGAATCACTCACCTGTGAAGTTGACATTACGAATGAACTTGAGCAACATTGTGCCATTTATGGGGTCCATCTTGGAACACAGGCCAACTTTGCCTGGGCACAGTTGTTTATGCATGTTGTGAAGGGCATGAGCCATGGAGTAGACTGCATCAATGACAAACTGTACTTTTCCTTCTTGTTCATAGGAAGAATCCTTGCCGATCCGCTCATGATCTATAGAAAGCAGAAAAGTAAAGACTGTTACAAATCTACATTCATGATGCAGCTGGCACTGTCTATGGAAGGTTAAGATGGGCACCATGGTGAAGCCTCCACAAGATCATATTCTCTGGGCAATCATGGCAGTTTGGTCATACAGTACTATATGCATCAGATTCACTATTCGTGTCAATTCACATTATTATCATTATAGCTCGATTAAGGCAGTGTTTCAGTTTCAGTTTGTTTTAGAACTGCCTTTACAGCTTTTCACTTGCCATTGTGAAAAATGGGCATAGCTGGGCATTGTTAATAGCACATAACTGCAGTACTTTACGAACCTTCAAAACTCAAATCATTGTTATTTTGGAGAAATAAGGTGAATAAGACTGGTGTGCTGGCGGCACAGTGGCGCAGAGGGTAGCGCTGCTGCCTCACAGTTAGGAGACCCGGGTTCGCTTCCTGGGTCCTCCATGTGTGGAGTTTGCATGTTCTCTCCCTGTCTGCGTGGGTTTCCTCCCACAGTCCAGAGACATGCAGGTTAGGTGCATTGGTGATTCTAAATTGTGCTTGGTGTGTGTGTGTGTGTGTGTGCATGCCCTGTGTTGGGCTGGCGCCCTGCCTGGGGTTTGTTTCCTGCCTTGTGTTGGCTGTGATTGGCTCCAGCAGAACCCCATGACCCTGTGGTTGGGAAATAGCGGGTTGGATAATGGGAGACTGGTGTGCATTGTTGGGCAGAATAGCCTATTCTTGCCAAAATATTCTTCTAATGCTCTAATTAGCTAGAATTTCCAATTTTTATATAAATAATTTGAGAAGATGAATGTCTATCAACATGCATAATGTGTAATATGGCCAAACGAATGTGTGCACATTATACATATATATGAACACAATTTAGTCAAGATAATGCCACTTTATAGATTGTCATTGAGGACCCATGACTCCTCTAAGCCCATCGCAGTTAAAGGCCTCATTCAGGTTTTCTTGATGGTTGTCATGATTTCAAGCATTTTTCTCCTGTTTCAGTTGCATCACTCTAATGAAGCTGTGTTTTTGGCCTTTTCAAACCCCTCCCCCCCCCCCGATTACACTCAATTGCATTTTGTATAATTTACAGCACACAGTGGTTAAGAGGAACTTCTCTAGAGCAGATGTTTAGCCCCTTAGACTCTCCAATGCTCACACAAACAGCTGCTTTTTGTCTCCACACAGGTGTACCAGCGTCTGCCTTTTTTCCCCACACTTTACTCCATATGCTGAATCTTTTGATGATGACTGCAATCTTTTAGCCCAAGGTAAAAAAAGCAATTAGCATCAAACGCCAAATAACTCAAGACCAGCTTGAGCCGCCAGTGCTGTATGTCTTTTTACCTCCCAAATTTGTGGATAATCTCAAAGAACCTTTCAACAGTGCTTAGAACAGATATCCGGATATAATCTTCAGGCTTAGGACATTTGACTTTGATTTTTGGTTTCCATTTTGGCTTAGATGGGCTTGATTATTTTCACTTCCAATATGAACCCTTTCTTTTTTATATTAAGCATTATTTCCTAGTTCACTCTTTCCTCTATCTGCCAGCCAATTTCCACTTTGTTACAAAATTGCTCGCTAGCAACCTGGCTGCCTGAGACTAGCTAAAGCCTACTGTAGCCTCCTTAGTGCTATATTTACCCTGAGAAAAATGGGCCAAAAACATTGATTTTTTTTGTTAACAAGAAAAAATATTATTACATGTAACAGAAACATTTAAATATAAAAATTTCAACATAAATTCAATAGAAAGAGTATATCTTATGTCCACTACTGCACTGATGCAGATTAAGTACATGTCCTTTGTGTGACATGTTTAGAGACCGTCACCAAGACACAGCCTGACGTCGCAGTCGAGACTTGAAGCTGTCTCTTTATGCATTCTTTCTGTTGGTTACAGATGAGAAAGTATAATATCAGTGCCTGATTTGCACAAGTGACGTGCCCATTGTTTTATTGCATTCTACCACAGCACAAGGCTTAGTGACTTCCATATTTCCCCTGACATGAACATTGACAGTTGCTGCCTTATTAACAATGCTTTGGGGTCTAAAGTCTTTCTTGCCCTGACACTTGATTGAAATCATTTTGCCTTTTTGCCATGCAGCTACTGTCGCACCATGGTGAAGCCTCCACAAGATCATATTCTCTGGGCAATCATGGCAGTTTGATCATACAGTACTATATGCATCAGATTCACTATTCGTGTCAATTCACATTATTATCATTATAGCTCGATTAAGGCAGTGTTTCAGTTTCAGTTTGTTTTAGAACTGCCTTTACAGCTTTTCACTTGCCATTGTGTTTTTTGTTGGAGTTACCTTTGACTTACTATGAAGTTTTCTTCAACATGATGTTATTTCATGTGTACAAGATGGCAACAGAATACTGTTCCAAGAGTTATTTGGTCTTAACACTATGAAGTGTATAATTACACATCACCCAAGTGTGACTCTAGCTTAACCATAATTGCATAGGATTCTGAGCTCAAGTCACACTTGTGGTTAACAAAAACTAAATGAAATTTAAACTGACATTAATGCACTAAATGGCACTTTTAGTGTAAAAGATCAAAATTTGTTCAATAACTTTGTGTGTGTGCATGTGTTTGTGTCCATGAGTGTGTGTGGTGTGTGTGTGTGTGTTGGACATGTAAAAAGGTAGTGCTTATATAGTCTGCTTTAAAGAAAAAAGAAGAGAAAATAAGAGAAATGTTTTTGCAAAAAAAAACAATTTCTTTTTATGTAAAGTACATATGGGGGATTAAAGGGGCCCTGGTGCAAACACAAGAGCAATTCCATGATTGGTTAACTGGCCTGAGGTAGTCCAGTGTTGAAACTGTGTGGGTTTGCCCCCCAACCCCATTAAGTTGGGCCTGCTACTGTCAAATTAAAGGTGAAGGTTTGATCCACTTTTGTTAGAAAAAGGGATGCAATGAACTTCTGCTTGTTCAAGGTAGGAGGGTTAAACCAGTGGTTCTCAACCTGTGGGGCGGGCCCCCCTAGGGGGGCACGAAGATGTGAAAAAAAGAAAACAAGAATCAAAAATACGAAAAAAACATCTGTTGAAACCAAAACAAATTAACTTAAACTACATTCTGATACTAGAACAATAAATATAGAGTTAGATAAATGTTTATAAAAGTTAAGTAGGTATAATAAAATATGCATCTACATTTCAAAAACATGTTGGGGGGGGGGCGCGATTAAAACTGTTATGAAAACTCGGGTCGCAAATACTTAAAGGTTGAGAAACGCTGGTTTAAACCAATGGAGTAACTTTCCATCCACTTTCCATAGGGCGGTGCGCTGTGGTGGTCAAATGCAGGTGCTCCTCAACATATTGTTCTTTACTTAAGGTGAATCATTTACTGTGCATTTAAAAAAACTGTGTAAAGTCAGAAACCAATGAATTATTATGCCTATTTTGTTCTTTTCTGAATTTTGACTTTTTCTTTTGTTATTCCCCTTTCTTTTTTGTAGTTTCTGGTCTCCGTTTAATTTGAATAGTTTTAATTTAATTTTTGTTATTTGTTTAATGTATTGCACTCCATTTGTTAATTATCTGAGTATTTGTTAATTTGTTAATTATCTGAGTATTATCTGAGTATTTGTTAATTATCTGAGTATTGTTTCAGATCCGATTAATACTCTTAGGTGTTGTAAATTTGCCATTCTGCCGTCCCAACTCAAAGGCTATAAACAGTTTGTTGTGTCACTCATCTAACTGAAATGCCATTAGACAGCTGTCAAGTCATTGTTGTTACTTCCATTTTGAATGCTCTCTTTTTAGTTTTGGAGGTCTTTTACAATTTAATCTTCTAGCCTCTGGCTTTTGAATTTCAGGCTGGCTTAGATATTCTTGGATTTTGTATTTTTTAAATCTTTTTTATCTTCATTTTGGTTCATTAAAATTTTGAAATTTGTTGAATTTTGCCCTTTTCTAATTATTTTCTATTTAATTTTGACACTTCTTTAAAGTTGTATTGCTTCTCCTCCTCTTTTCCTTTTGTATTTCAATACATTGTTTTGTTTGCATTTTTGCTTGTTTTGGAATATTTTCCCTTTTGTATTATTTAGCATTACTTCATTAATTCTTCCCTGTTTGTATTTAGTTATTATGCATTTTTATTTTTAGTTTAGTTTTAAAAGTAAATTGTTTTACATGTAGTTATAGTAATTAAATTTATTCTTAAGGTTTATAGAGAGGCCAGAGTTTTCCTAAATGGTTTCCCTCTCTTTTTTGCATTCTCTGGTATTAGTTTTAGCAATATCATGATGATAACCAGTGTTACCACACTAAATTTCAGCAAAAACTTACATCATATGTGTGTAAAAACATAGAAAAACATAGACATGTTAAATAAGGTAAACATATAAAATGTCCTACTAAATACAACAGCAGCACACTTCTGCCATATATTCAGCAAAAATCGATAACACCTTAGAATACTAACGTTCACTATCAAACAATTTCCACTACAATGAACTTCGACAAAATGGCATCTGAGTAACAAATTGACAGAGCAAACTACGCAGTAACGCAGGTGTCAAAAAGAAGTGACAAGTCACCTGAGTGAGTCGTGATGTGATGTCACGATATGCTAAATATAATTTAGTGATGTGCAGAGTTGATCATTTTTTAGTTAACACATATGAAATCATTAACTGATGCACTAAAGAAATTCTATTACAAAAGAAATTTTTACTTAACAATTGTGTTAAAAGAATTACTGATTGGGACAAAAAAAAACTAGATTCTGTAGACAAAAACATAGAAACATGGACAGGACCAGAAAAACATAGATCTATGTGGAAAAACATAGGAGTGGCTACACTGATGGTAACATACATTAGGAAAATTAACCCCAAAACTTAAATTCAACATTATTTTCATATTTAACAGTACAATGGGATTCTCAGTTGCAGTAGTAGTGACAGTATGCATACTCTAAAGAGCAGACAATAAATACTGCGAAAAAAGACATAACCAATGTTGATCTTCATTCCAAAAGAATGAAGTTGGAACAAGACTAAATTTTGTCTACAAGTTGAGTTCTTTTATTACAAAAAAGAAGGAAAGCTTTTCAGAATGATAGTGACTTTTGTACAGGCAATATACTGTAGTCACTCCCATTTAGCCCATCTGCGCTCTTTGCTTGTCCATTAATCAATGTTGAACAGCAGTGGGTGTCCCGCTACTCTTTTTGAAAAAAGTGTTGGGCTAATAAAATTATTAAATGTCGATTATTTCATTTTTTGATAGGCTTTTAACTTCTGCCAAGCCAGTCTAATTCATGTGTAGAAAAACAATCTGCTCTTCCATTCACCCTGGGTTATGAAACTAACTTGTCAGAGTTTTCAGAATTTAATGTCGACTCTCTTTACCCATGTGTGGACAGTCATTCCTGGCCCACTTTGAACCAATTGTGATCATTTTGATGTTTTTAAAACAGGAAGCTTTTTTCAAAAAGTAAACCGCTGTCCTTATCAACAGTTGTAAAATGGTGTCACCTTTTATAGTGTTAACAGTCTTTTACCGAACAATAGAACATAGGAAATTTTACAACTAAAATTTCATTTGCTCCATGGCTAATAATAAACTTGTCGTAACATGTCATCCAATTACAAGGTCTGCTGCCTGAAAACAAGGCCAGACATGTTAAGGAACCTAAAATAACAGAAGTTCAATGCAATCTCAGAAACAACATGGACTAGAGAAGAAACTGAGGGTCTGCAGAAAAATGGGCCAATCATTTTACATTTATGACATAATTAGTTTTGACAGGTACATATTAATCACCAACATGTTAATCTAATGGTGTTTAAAACTCTGTTAATTACAGCAACAAGAATTCAATTAACCTCCTTCACTCCACTCCTCACTCTCCTTTAGGCTCTCACGCTGTCATCTAGGAACATTGGTGCCCTCCTGGGTTGCTTTTACACAACTCTACAAGGCCTGCCTAGATTTTTAATTCTTCACCTTTTTCCTTTACTTATCTTGCAGGTTGGTGAGACGTTCTTGCACATCACTACAATATCTCAGTTTACCTGATCAAAGACAGCAAGATGTTCTGACTGAGGCAGTTAACTTTAAACCACAAGGCCGATAGTTCAATTTATGTCTCTGGCACACTCTGTGACCCTATACAAATCATTTAACCTGCCTGGGCTCCAACTGCAAAAGAAAATGCTATTAATTTACAAAGCATTCTTATCTTGTAAGTCACTTAATAAAATGATCAGATAAATAGGAACAAGCAATAAAGATTTTTAATCCCTATGCAGTGAAATATAATTTTCTTTTATTATTCATCGAAAATGATGAAGGAAACTTCAACCTGCTACTTAGAATCTACAAACACAGCCTGAAATAAATGCTGCCATGGAGCTTTGACTTAATTAGGCTTCTGCATCTTGTTCTGTCACACCCATCACCTGCATGTCCTCTCTTACCACATCCATAAACCTTCTCTTAGACCTTCCTCTTTTCCTCTTACATGGCAGCTCCATCCTTAGCATCCTTCTTCCAATATACTCAGCATCTCTCCTCTGCACATGTCCAAACCACCGCAATCTTGCCTCTCTGACTTTGTCTCCCAACTGTCCAATGTCAGCCGACTCTCTAATGTACTCATTTCTAATCCTGTCCATCCTCATCACAACCAATGCAAATCTTAGCATCTTTAACTCTGCTACCTCCAGCTCTGTCTCCTGCCTTCTGGTCAATGCCACTGTCTCCAACCCATATAACATAGCTGGCCTCACTACTGTCCTGTAGACATTCCCTTTCACTCTTGCTGCTACCCATCTGTCACAAAGTACTCTTAATTAACATAAATCTGTCTATTATAAAAAAAAAATATTGTGACTATACGAGACTTTTTCCTGTGATGAGTCGTGATCTTTTGAAGAGAGACAGAGAAACATTTTCACGTCTTGCGAGACGGTCAAGTCACATCATACTTACAACCTTTGGAAGCAAATCCCGTGACACACATGCAGAGCAGGTAAGATATAATGGAAGTAGGAAAATTTGAAAGTCTCAAAAATATGAGAGTAAAGATCACATTAGCGCAAACAAACAGAAAATATTACTCGGTGAAATAACAGAACAGCGAAAAGAGATTGAAAAGTGTTTGAGGGTGTCTGGGGGAGAAGACAGACAAGGCAGTGAGACAAAAGGACAGCTGCTGCTCAGGCTTTTAAACATTCGAAGTGCCACATGTAATGAAGATCACGCGGCATGGCAGCAAGCCAGCAGCCGATCGAGCAAAGAGGAGGTAAAAAAAAACAACTGTTATTTGTTTCCCATTGTATCACCATTTAAGAGGCGTATCGGAGGAGCAACCGCATCTCCTTGGGGTGCATTCAGCCCTCCTCTTCACAACGGCACGTAACGCTGATGGAGGGGGAAATCCTACAAGGTACAGAAAATTGCAAAGTAAAGGACAAACATTAATGGTCTGTAATGATTGCCAAATTTTTTTTTTATTATTATTTTGAACAAATACCTAACAGACAGAGCTGCAACACAACCAATCAACACATCTAATCACGGTCTGCTATACTAAAGTAATGTGTCTTCAACATGGATTTAAATGCTGGGACTATTGGGGCATCTCCCTTATACAAGCAGTCAGATTACTCCACAGCTTTGGGGTACTGTAGCCCAAGTCTTGACCACGAACATTAGTTTGATTTATTCTTGGACTGATTAAAAAACCAGCAACTTTAGATTGTAAAGTACTGCACACATGATTAACTTAAAGCTGTACAACAAATGATTTGATGAGCCAGTGAAACATGCATTGAATTAGCCAGTTCTATTAGCAATACATTAATGAATGATCTTTTCTATGTATCCTACATACTTTAATAAACATATATTTTTTATATTTCTGAAGTACAAAACAGCAGATATGGACTTGCATAGATGGTCAACCCTTCATCTTACTTTAGCTGGAAGAATTAACACTGTCAAGATGAATATCCTTCCTAAGCTTCTCTTTTTATTTCAGAACATTCCAATATTCATTAAAAAATCATTTTTTTAAGAAATTAGATTCAACCATAAACTCATTTATTTGGAATTCAAAACATCAATGTATCCAAAGGGCTACCCTACAAAGACCTAAGGCAGAAGGTGGCATGGCTCTACCTAACTTTCTATTTTATTACTGGGTGGCAAATATACAAGCTATAAAAACATGGACACAAATAGATGAACATACACAGGCTTGGTCCACAATAGAAATAAAATCCTGCAGTACTTCTTTATATTCCTTGCTTTGCACTCCAATAAATACAAGATATTGCCAATATACTAACAACCCAATTGTGCTTCACTCACTCAGAATATGGAACCAATGTAGGAAGTATTTTAAGATAGAGAAGCTTTTATCTATGGCACCTCTGCACGATAACCACCTTTTTCCACCCTCTCAAACGTATGCAGTTTTTAATGTCTGGAAAACATTTGGGATTAAATCACTTAGAGATCTGTACATAGACAACGTCTTTGCATCCTGTGAACAATTACACTCCAAATTTAACTTTCCACCAACACATTTCTTTCACTACCTTCAAATTAGAAACTTTGTTAAACAAAATCTACCCAATTTTTCTCACACCCCACCTACCTCTATGCCTGAAAAAATATTGATCAGTCTTGAGGACTCCGACAGCATTTCCGTAATATATAAAACCATTTTGCAGTCCCACCCTTTCGAAGTTCCTAGAGTACAATGGGTAAAGGATCTCTCTCTCAACATCTCAGAAAAGGAGTGGAAAGTAGCAATCTATATGCGCAAAGCATAGAATTATTCAACTTAAAATTATATATCATCTCGTTTAAAATTGTCCAGAATGTTTTCAGGGCAAGATCCAACCTGCAAACGCTGCAATCAAGTTCCAGCCTCACTGGGCCACATGTTTTCTCCGGGTGCTCTGGTTTCCTCCCACTGTCCAAAGACATGCAGGTTAGGTGCATTGGCGATCCTACATTGTCCCTAGTGTTTGCTTGGTGTGTGGGTGTGTGTGTGTGCCCTGCGGTGAGCTGGCACCCTGCCCAGGGTTTGTTCCTGCCCTGTGCTGGCTGGGATTGGCTCCAGCAGACCCCTGTGACCCTGTGTTAGGATATAGCGGGTTGGAGAATGAATAACTGACTGACTGAATTAGTTTTACTAGCTTTAAGTTTTACTCTGCTGGCCTAACTCTCTTTCTTTTTTGATTTGTTTCAAACCTCTTTTTTAGTTAAACTTGTTAACTGATTTTAATAAAATCAATAAAATAAAAAAAAAAAACCCCAGCAGATATGGTAAGTGTAGAAATATTCTTTGAATGATATGCATGAGAAAATAAATGATTATAGAATGGTGTGAGCTAACAATGTGTTTAAAGACCTGCATGTTAAATCACATGAAGCATGAAAGGCACATGAGATATGTTTGAGAAACGTCAGGGCAATGGGCAGGGTGATCAGATTCAGTTGGCTTATTGTGCAGGTTTGACTAGCTTTCTCATAACTTGTTAAAACTTAAATCATATCACTAGTGAATCTGACTATCAATTTTTCAGGGTAAATAGAATCTCATTTGTTTTACTTCAGCTAATATTTTCAATTAAGTCTAACACTTGTCTATTAACATTCATTTACCAAATGCTACAAAGAACTGCTCTTTTGGGCATCCAGACTGTACATGTCATAGAATGTAAAGTAAAAAAAGCAGCATTATAGGTCACGATACTGTAAATACTGAAGCAATTGAGACCATCATTGCAAGATCAATGCAATTCTTTATCCGCTCATTTATTTTATATAGCTTACTAGAAAAGCTAGAATCCACTCAAGAAAAGGCAAGCAGCTAGCAAAGAAAAAACATTTAATGAACTCAAATATCTCAGTACTGTTAATGCTTTGTTACTTGACACATCATAACTATTCAGTCATCTTTCTACTGAATTTATCCATATATCTATTTTCACGCACATTTATCCTGTTAAGGAAGAAAGAGAACATCTGCCTGTGCCCACTGAGTACAAACTGGGCCAATTTAGAGCTGTCATTGGATGTGGAAGGTAAAATAAAGATGCAGAGAGAAATTCAAACTCTAACAAAAACAATGCCCACTCAGGCATCTGAAGTTGTGAAGTAACAGTGGTAAACACTGTGCTGTTATATTTACTGAACCCACTCAGCACAATTATATGGTTGCAGGAATCTGAAAACCTATCAAAGTGGCACTTGGGTAAGACAAGAAAACAGATGTACCCAAGTGCAACAGCAGTGCAGCAGATTCTTGCAACAGCATGCAGTTTGGACATTAAACCCAACGGTTATCGATTCAATATCCTGTGACAGACGGCCGGGGTCCTTGCCCAGTCGGGACGCCCTTCTGAGATGAGGACTGAGGGAGAGGACGTGTCAACAGCAGTACCTCCCTCAGGACACGAGAGGGCAGCCCCCCTGGTTTGCATCAGGGCCGCGGGTTTGGAGCTTGGAAGCTCAACCCTGCTGGGGTCTATGGCCACTGACACGGGGTGCCTGGACAGCTCCGGAGCCTTGATCTGTGGCAGAAGTGCTGTCATAAGATGATGAGGGAGCACCTGGAGCACTTCCGGGTGCAGTATAAAAGAGGCCGCCTCACTCCATTCAGGGAGCCGGAGTCAGGAGGTAGCAGACGGAGCTTGAGAGAGAGGAGTGGAGGCGGCAATAAAAGAGAAGAAAGAAAGGAAAAGGACAGAGCATTGTGGAGTTTGTGCACTGTGTGCATTGTGCTAAGAAGGAAGAAAATAAATGTGTGTGGTTTTTGGACTTCTGTGTGGCCTGTGTCTATCTGTGCCAAGGCTGATCTTCCACAACCCATAAACCCAATGGTTGTTAATTTAGTTAACTTTTACAATTTCCTAGGTAGATCACTTAAAATGACCATGTTCCAATTAAAGAAACTGAGTGGAAATCAGAAACTGACAAGTAGTGTTATCAGTCCAGGGGACATACCTACTCAGTCGATGCCAGGTGCCTGACTAGACTGATTGGAAAAGGCAGCAACTTGTTCAACCCTGACTCACTAGAGATAGTGTCAGAAAGGAGAATGATGGACAATTAGAAGCTATTATGATTAATACTTCTGATTCTCTCCATGATACCTTATGCTGGACCACCGTTACTCATCACTTCATTTCACAACCGGGTGGTTAGAGGTGTGATACATCTATCAGACTGTATAATGCCATTTCTTATCATGCTCATCTACATGCTAAAGTGTTATAATACAGACAATGGCATAGGGACCAAATTACTTTACATTATTACTCGACGTAAACAAGGCTAGTATTCTGTATATCTTATAGTTTTTTTGTATGTGGAATGTTTAATATGGAGAATTTATGAACAGGAGTGGTGATTGTAATACAGACAATGATGGTTTTGATCTCTTAAGGTTCATAAAGTGATGTGCAGATGGTAGTGAAATATGATGGGAGGTCTGAACCATGGAAATACACCTTATGAGAAAGATCTAGCAGTCATAGTGGACTCATCGCAATTTCTGTCCAGACAGTGTACTGAAATGATACGATGTTAGGTTAGAAAGCACAATATGCGGAGTACAAATCAGGAGGTTATACTACAGCTAAATAACACTTTAGTGGTGTCTCGCATGGAGTACTATTTACAGTTCTGGTCTCAATATTACAAAAAGGAAATAGCAGTGATAAAGAAAGTCCAGAAAAAAGCATTTGGGCAGATTTTGGCACTAAGGGCTTTAAGCTATAGGAAAGATTGAAGAAGCCTTTTCAGTTTAAGTAACCAAAGATTAAGAGGTGAAACGGTCGAAGCATTATATTCTTTAACCACATGGGAACACATGCTGATGTTGTTTTGAAGAATGTGAATAGATATGGAGGGCTTGTTGGGCTGAATGGCCTGGTCTCATCAAGATTGTTCTAATATTCTAATGACATTAATGAAATGTGTAAATGTAGTTTGATAAATGTCAAGTAGTTTCTGTTTTGTCACACAGAGTTTTAGGCTAAGCATAACCTGGAAGATCTTCCCATTCAGACTTGATGGGTGCTTATTAGGGCCCTCCTAACCTGAGCCAGAAGAGGTTGGAGCTAACATAAGAGTTTGCATGGCAAAGCGGAGAAAGAGATCACAGAGACTTAGAGACAGAGAGAGAGGGGTGTGGTGAGAGACAAACAAAAGTACCACAAATGTTAGGAAGAGAATAGCATGTGGGGTATAGGAAGTCTGTGTCAGAACGCAATTATTTAGTGAAGGGAAAATACAAAAGGGAAATAAGTCTATGTGTTTACCCCTTTGTTACTCCCCATCCATCTATTTTTCTATCTATCAGATCAAAAGTCTTCTCCTCATTCCGGAAGTACATCATTTCCCCTGTTGCTGTGACTAAGACATACCTTCTGGGTTATAGGGCACATAAGAGTCCCTGGGCCTCCCTGTAGTGTCCTCTGTTGGCCCCCAAGGTATTCAGCAGGGCAGTAAAGGAAAACTCTAATGCCCATCATTCTGGGCACCTCCATGCTTCAGGGAGGGCTCCATCTGGCGGCCTGGGGGTATTGGCCAGGATGACTGCCAGGCCATAGTCCACACTATCTATCTATCTATCTATCTATCTATCTATCTATCTATCTATCTA
>JANRMT010027041.1:81348394-81443451 GCA_026402145.1 Polypterus bichir lapradei
CTATCTATCTTTTTATCTAATACAGAATAGTGCAAATCAAAAAATATCAGACCACTTTAAAATGTTTCCAACATCCCAGGACACAATGTTGTTTTTCTGTCTAAAAGCAGGAAGCCCAATGGGTTCTGGCAGCAGACTTCAGGTGGAAACACAGGTGGTCTGTCTGCTGTTTGTATATTTTGTGTTTGTCAGTCTGTTACAGTGTATTCCTCAGGGACTAAAGCAATTTCATTATTGCATATATCCTATAATTTATATTTAAATGAAATCAAGTAGGCAGCTTTTGTTTTCAGTTTGAGATTCAGTACATTCAGTACAAGTGTTGTCTGGATTTCTGCTTCAGTCAAGATGTGGGTTGTGAGGAATGTATTGATGCCATTGCAGGTTACAGTCATCTTGCTTCAATACATAAAAACAAGAAACAATGAATAGTGACAACATACAAAGTACAGAAAAGACTTGTACTCGAAAGTCATTTATAGGCAGACGCAAGCCCTTACCAGAAGTACTCTTTCTATATATCCAATGACAGATTCTAAAATTAAGATCTTCCCTAAGCGGTAATCCTGTTATTATTTTTATAGCAAGCAACAGAACAAACGTCTTCACAATGCTGCCATCATCCTGACATCCCAGTGATGTCTCAACCAGAAGGCCCGATTTTGCCTTTTTCACAGTAACCTGTTAATTTTTCTCAACCTTCCATCTATCTTTTTTTAAAAACCAATGTAATCCAAGCACTAGTTTGAAAAAGCAATAGGGCCTTTTTGTGTGGCAACAGGTACAAGGTACACAACCCTTGATGTGGCACCACTCCCACTGACACTCATGAGCAAATAGCCTAGCGAAAAAAAAACACTTGACATGTGAAAATCATGCAAACTCTGTGCAAAGAGTGAATGGAAACAGTGCTACATTCTCAAACCTCCAAGCTTGGATTGTTATGATGAATGTTTGAAATAAACTAGAATTTCCAGGCATAGTAAGATTCATAAATGAGTTCTGATTTCATACTGGGTATTATTGTGTACATCAAGACATAATTTTTGAGAACATTTTCACCAGGCAGGTGATAGTAAGATCTTTCCTTTTGGTTGATTACTTACCCATTTTGAAAAATGGCATTTGTTCTGAGAGTTGCATTAAGCTTATTCATTGTTCAAGTCCTTGTTCTTCTTCATAGGACAGACATTAGCTCAGCCCTTTTTTGCTGAAAGTGTCTATTTTTGTAAATAACATTATATTCTTATGGAATGCCACACCTTTGCACTAAACCAGAGCACAAAACTTACCTATTGGGATTAATATATGATCTAACTGAAGCAATCATGGTTGTAAACTGGCAGCACAATGGCACAGATATCAGTAGTACTGC
This sequence comes from Polypterus bichir lapradei, assembly GCA_026402145.1. Taxonomy (NCBI): domain Eukaryota; kingdom Metazoa; phylum Chordata; class Cladistia; order Polypteriformes; family Polypteridae; genus Polypterus; species Polypterus bichir. Next base: position 81,349,770 of record JANRMT010027041.1, read on the forward strand.
CACATAGCTTCATGGACTCAAATTTAAATTTATATTTGCACGTTCTTCTGTTTCCATGTGGGTTTTTATTACATACATTTTTAAGGATGATTGGTGACATTAAATTGTCCCATGTGAGTGACTGAGTAAGGGTATCCTGTTATACAAAGGCATCCCATCCATAGATGGTTCCTACCTTTCACATAGTGCTTATATGTTCCAACTCCCCATTTCCTTGAAATGAGCTAAGAATGCTTAGTAAATTAAAAGATGGGAGATAATAAAGAGGTAGAACATCTCACAATGGTTTTCATTCCTACCTCCAAGCTCCAGAGTACAAAGTTTAAATCTTACCCCAGTAAGTATGTGGAATTTGCACATTCTCCCTGTGTGTGAGTGGGTGGGGAAGGGGGAGTACCTTGTTCTAATACATCCCAAAGACGTGGTTTTGCCTGAATGTCAGCTCTATAACTGGCCCGATTAACACTGAGGATGACTGTGAATGTTAAGTGTGCTCCCTCATGAATGAGCATTGTGGTTGCCTCCTGGATTGTGTTCAGTGCTGCTGGAATATCTATCCATGTTAAAAGTGAATAAGCAGATTGGTAGATGAATGGATTATGAAAATGATCACAATCATGAGAGGACTTTAGGGACTTTCAAAAGCTTTATTTTATTTTGGAAGAATTAAGCGGATAGGAATGGCAAGCTTTGTTGGACTGAAAGGTCTGTCTTTGTCTAGATCATTATAATATTCTAATAAGGGCGGGTTCAATAACATGCCCTGCAAACTTTTATCAAGTCGTAAAGGCTGCTGCACACCGTGGTCTTCACAGAGTTCATGTGTTCCCATATAGAGTAGTCCTGCCACTTCCTGTGACTTCCTTGTGAAGGCTGCATGTTCTCTCTGTTAATGTGGAATTTCTTATGATTCTACATTCTGTTCAAACATCTTGAGGATGTGCAGGTTTGGCTTGGTTAACCTACAGAAGTGTGAATGTGCATGCAAGTGTGCTCTGTGATGGACTGGCATCCTATCCAGGGTTGGCTCCACTTCTGTCCCTGAAGGGACCACGTGATCCTGTTCTAAAGTCATTGTATTCAGGAAATGAATGAATGAATAACACATTCAAAATTCCACTAAAGTTAAAACACATTATATTGCAATAAATGTCAATTTCAAATACAATTTCCCAAATGCATATTTAGCTCTTTCTGTTCTTTTGTTTCTATACCAGTACATGATTTTCCTGCTAATTTCCCATTTCTTTTTAACCTAATTTCATTGTTTTCCCTAAGGCACTATTAACAAAAAAAAAGAAAGACAAGATGAGACAAGTGGGCTTAGCTACAACTCTGGGGATTTCATAAAACTGATAAGATATGTATATGCCAGAAGAATGTTAGAATCAACGTGTAGCTCAGCTGCAGAAGAATCAAATGGAAAATAACTTTGTCTACAGAAACATCTCAAGGCTTAAAAAATATATAAATATAACATTTTTACAGTGCAGTGACACAGTGGTGCTTCCTTGCTGCTTCTGTAGACTAGGTTTGTGTCCCTGCCCAGTCACTATTTGTGTGGAGTTTTTGCATTTTCCTCAAGTCTGTATGGATATCCCCTATATATGCATGTTAAGCTCTTTGGTGACTGTACTCAGAATGAATTGAGGTTGGGTGTCTGTGACTGTGCCCTTGGTTGGACATTTTGCTTTGTGGCTATTGCTGTAAATTGATTCTAGTCCTTGAATCATCACCATCACCATCAAATATCCACTGCTGGATGAAGGCATCTCCCAGTTCTACTTACAAAGAATGACTTTTGGTCTTCTTCACTCAGGTTGTTCCTACAAAAAAATTGTACCTTATCCATTCATCTTAAATTTGGCCACCTCCTTTGTCTATACCTATCTCTAAGAGTTCAATTAACACTAGAATTACCAAAGTCTATGAAAAAACTCATAATCCCAGCCCACCTTAAATTCCTTCGCACCTCTCCATCAGCGTCTTTTGTTTTGTAAATGTGTCAATCAGCACAAGCAGCAAGCAGCCTGCTGTCCCATCCCCAGCCTTGACCGAGCTCATATCTCCCTGCTCAAGCCAAGGCTCCTTATCGGCGTGTGAGGTTCATGGAGTTGTATAGGGTAAATAATACAGTATATAATTATTTGGAAGGGCCTAGAACTTACCATGGTAATGTGTGCCAGGCAAAAACCAACTCTAGACAAAATGTCTGTCTATCAGAGGGTACACTCAAACCCAGACCCACTTACTCTTTTATTCTTCTTCAAACCTGATGAATCCATTTCAAACTTGAAGGGTCTAGAGCCTATAATACCAGCATTGGGCACAAAGCAGGAAACAACTCCAGACAGAATATCTGTCTATCACTAGACACACTCACATCCACACTCATTCACAATGAATTTGTTTAATCCAGCTCAGTGTTATATAATAAAAAGCTATACTAGCAAAACTGAGAACAATATTGGTATGAGCCCTGGACCAAGTGGAAATCCATTGCAATGTACACACATAGAACCACACCAGGCCAGTTTAGAACTAATTTGAATGAGGAAGGGGAACCATCATTTTTGGAGGTTGCCCTGCACAGACATAGGAAGAACATGTAAAAGCCACACCGACCACGCCATAGATCATGTGGCAGACCACTGGAATGTACACTGTCACACACGTGCACATGGGAGGCAGCTAAAGGGCTTGAATGAGAGTAATTCCGAGGCAGACCGGGAGGTGGCGGAGTGTACTGACTCTTTCTCTCGCTTTTCTATAGACCGTTCACAGGAAATTCCACCTGGCCTTGATGACGACATTTCTGGTTCTGGCCCGTTTGATGTCACTTCCGGGTGCAAGCCTATGGATGAAAACTCTTCCGGTTCCTGCCCTTTTGATGTCACTTCCTATACTGACCTTTAAAGCCACCACCTTTCCTCCATCACCTCAGTTCTGTTCTGGACCCCAATCTGTACACATTAGTTTAAACCTTTAAACCATTTTGCAGTCAGGGAATAATATACAGGTCGCTGCCCCAAACATTTCTGTGGCTTCGTTGATTTTCTGACAACACTAAATCACTGAAGTACACTGGAACAATTTAGAATTACCACTTAACCTAAAATGCGCATCCCTGATGTGAAGAATGGAAACCAGTGCTATCAGAGAAGAGCCCTTACAGACGTGGGAAGAACATGCAAACATCACACAGACGGTGACTAAGCCCAGTCTTCTGGAGCTGTGAGGAAGCAATGCTAAGTGTAGTCCTCTGGTGCTGCCCTTTTTAAAGACATATTTCATTATTCATTATGTTATGGAAGTCACCTGGTTGTAGCTCCTAACGCTAGTCCCTGTGCCACTATGTTCCTACATTCAAGCAGAGAGATGGGCAGCTGGACTCTAAGAGTTGGCTGTCAGTGTGCAGACCTTTTTCTTCACCTTTCAAAAAAGTGTCTAGAATTACATTTGTGACTAATATTCAGTCTTGGAAATATTGAACAGATTGGTTATTGGCAGGGCCATCTCCCTAGCGTGAGCAGAGCAATAACATAAGGTGGGCTTTCAATGGGATCACAGTTTTTAGTAAGAAGTGTCCTTTTAACTTAACACGACAGATGAATTACACTACTTTCGGCGTTATGTTTTGTCTTATTTTTAAATTGATGTCACCAAGGCCAGTCAAAAACCGAGCTGCAGTGCATACAAGGATCATAGCTACTGAACAGTGATGGTGTTGGTAGTAGGAACTGTACAATCAGCATTGCATGCAGTTCATTTAATTTATTATACTGTATATTTGTTAAATATTATTGGTTTCAACACCATTCCCAGTGCTGCAATGACAGGCTTTGACCCCCCATTACCATGAACTATATTTGGTTAGGTTAGTTAGGTAGATTTTTAATAATTTACAGGTAAATGTGTTTAAGATTAACAGCGTCTGGATAATGGATGGATGGACAAATAGACATGTTCAAAAATGGATGGAAGGAGGGATTATAATTTAAGTATTATCGGCTGTATTCTTAGTAAAGCTAATCCTAAATGATAAATGCGATAAATGTGATCAAAAGACTTCTACTACATGTAAATAATTGGTAACGTTTGTAGATTCAGAATTCTCTCAGTTTGTCAATAACTTAGCATTGACATTTTAGTTGTAGAGAAAATATGGTGGCATTGCCAAGTGCGCAGCCACAACAGATTACATGAGGAGGAAAGTCCAGACAAATATGCAATACTAGATGGCACAAAAAGCACTACATCCATACAATTAAATGTCAATCAGTACCACTGGTGTTCTCAAAAGGAAATCACTCAACTCAATATCTAACAGACAATTTCTGGAAACGTTTGCTGTAATTTTTATTTTTTCAGAGCAGCATTCATCACTGTAGCACTGGATCATCTTGATTGTAAAAACCAACTGACCTGCTCTTTTGCACATCCTATGCCTTCTTTTGAAAAGGTGCAACCTCCTTGAAGATTGGCTTGTACAAAATGTCAGCTTCTGTAGTTTCCATAGCTACCAAGGACTCCTAGAAGCTTATGACAGGGCGAGAGTCATAATGTCAGAAGCATTGCCACGTGTCAAGGATAATTACCATGGAGTCTTGCATCTAATATGTAAAAACGACATTGGGCTCCCTGGAGATCTTTAGAGGTCAGGGCATTACAATACAAAGAAACATCAACTGATGCAGTTCATTCTGGATACTGAATAGTTTAATAATAAACCGTAAGTAAGGAAATATTCACAAATGTAATTAAATCACAGCATGAATCACTTTATCCATATTTAATAAATTAATAAGCATTGTTGTGTTTAAGGTACCTCACTGGTGCAGTGGTTAATCAGTGACTCTAAACTGATTTAGTGGGGGTGTGTGCCCTACACCTGACTTCATACCCTCATGATCCTGAATTGGATTAAAATGATCTGGGAATGTATGTGTGCCATGTTCAGCAGTGACCCCAACCCAGCAGTATTAAAGATTAGGAGAATGGGCAGTGCCATTGTGTGGTAGGGTGTGTCATAGATTCCCAGATTGAATCTCTGGGCTCAGATGTGTGATGCCTGTGTGTTCTCCTTTTTCATTTTCCTATTACAATATCCTTTCAGTTTAACCTTATGATTTCACACTTTGAACATGCAATTTATCTTCAGGTGTTTAAGACATTCATAAGATTTCACCTGTCAGGAAAATTAGTTAAAGTCAATGTCACATTACATAGCTTCTAGTTATTGGGTCAGATTTGCTGACTGTGGTTACTGATCTCGTCGCCAGACCATTTTAAATGGCTAAAAATCACTGGGCATGTCACATTTACCAACAGAGTGCCAACCTTCCAGCACACTTGTGCTCTCTCCATTTTATGACAGCCAATAATGTGCTCTCTGATGGTAAACACGTACAGTGAATTCAACCCTAATCTTGGCCCTGTTCATTTTTTTTTTCATTCAGACATAGTACAATTAGATATCAGAAAGATGAGTTTCTCTTCTGTTTGTGAGTTCCAAAACATGCTTGTTCCTTATTCCTTCCCTGCATTATATGAATTGTACTTCTGGATGGACATTCATTGATTGTCAGCTCTCATGCACACAAAGCCTGCCTCTATACCTAAAGACAAAATGAAACCTATTTGATTTTTGTTGGGTGAGTCACAGACTAGTTGGTGTGAGTCCCTGGGCTTGTTATATTACACAACCAACTTCAGAGGAGTGTGCCACTAGCTGCCTCTGACTTGCTAAAATTATATTAATGAAGGCTACAGCTGAATATCACTGGAAACGTTGTGAAATATGGCATGGCTTTTTATAAGAAACAAATATCAAGCTTAGCAACACTGAACTGGTTCTATAAGTTCTCTTCAGGCCCTAATTGTCACTAATGAACTCCAACACTTTGAGTAGACAAGTTATGCCAAAATTTTGGGAAGTGGGATTTTTTAATAAATGAGAAGATTAAACGATCACAAAATTGGTGAACGATTTCAAAAAGAGCTATCTGACCTTCCCCAGCTAGTGAACATTAACAAAAATAATAATAGATTCTCTTGAGAGTGTCTATTTATTGGAACAACAGAACTCAATGAGGCTGTGCTTGAATAGTATTTCGTCATTTAATGGAGAATATTGTCTTGTGGTTCAGGGAGAACCACCTGCTGCTCAACAGCATGAAAACAAAAAAACAAAAGAGTTGGTGGTGGATATCTGGCAAGCCAAAGAGCCTCCAAGACCAGTGATCATTCAGTGGGAGGATGTGGAAGTGGTGCAGAGCTACAAGAACTGTAACTGGGGGTTCAAATAAACAAAAACTTGGATGATCTGACAACACAGTGATAAGAAGTGCCTCTGTGGATTGTTTCTGCCCGCTGCTATCAGGCTATTCAGTGCTTTCCAGACCAAATACTTGAACTCATTAATTTGCTGTTTCTGCACATTATATATTTATTATTTATTTATTTGTCTCTTTACTAATTTATTGTACCATTTTTACTGTGAGTCGATATCTTTGTTTTTGTGCTTATGCTGCTGTATGTAGCTAAATTTCCCCTTTACCTAATATAATCTAAAAGGCCTGTGCTTGATGTTCAACTATAATACTATGTCATCAGACACACTTATTGTGACACCTTTGGCAATACATATCATGTACATTTTACCTCTGACTATGCCTTTACAGTTTACCCCCAAGCTACAACTCCCACTGTGAAACTGGCCATGCCTCATAAAAGCAGCTTGCTTCTGATGTCAACTTACTGTATATGTACTGCTTATTCCACACTTCATTTCCTCCATATGCAATGTACCTCTGGTCATACTGCAGCTTTCCACTGGGAACACCTTCAATGTAAAAATGATCTCTAGTTATGCCTCCAATTTGCAATCTGTCACTCACACCTCATTCCATATACAATTCAGGTCTGGACACACCTCCTAGGTACAGACTGCATCTAGCCACGCCTCCCACTAACAGTATATCTCTTAGTGCTCATCCAATTGCACATGGCCTCACGCCACACCTCCTCTTGTTATCTGCAGAGCCCCAAGCCACAGTCTGTATAGTTTATTCCTTCCAAGTGAACTTTTATTATTGTGTCATATCTACCACTTTCAGTAATATGACAAGTGCCAGTCAGCCACATGAAGCTATTTTGTCTATCTGCAGGTATCCCTGCAGTTGTTGAGTCTATCTTTTTCATTATTACAGTGCCGTTTATTTGCTGTTATTAAACTCTGTTTTGCATTTCTGAACACGTCTTTCCTTGCTCCTTTGCTTTCTTTATTGTTGTATTTATTTTTAATGTTGGATTCTAACCTTTTCTTACCGTAATTTGTCATTACTATGACTATAGTAACATCACCAGCATTCCCAAGCCTGCAATCACAAGTGAGAAAGTGAAGATGAAGATCCAGAATGTGGAGCAATGTGCCTACATTGTCAAGTTGAACACCACCATCACTGTAGTGAGTGTCTACTATATAATAAAATACTTCTGTCTCTGTGTGTATGCATGCGTGTGATTACGTGTGTGTGTGTGTTTATCCAGTCCCTCCAAGCAATCTGAAATGGTCTGTTTGACTCTGGTCTGATTTCACTTTGGTTTGGTTTGGTTTCACTTTGGTTGGTCAGTCAAGCTTGTTCAAGAGAGGAAGCTGAAGGCAAGAGAGGCTTTACAGGAATGAGATTGAGGAAGAAGGTGGTGGGCAAGAGATGTTCAGATATAAAAGGATATTGAGGAAAGGCAAATGAGGAACAGTGTGGGTCAGTGGGAAGTATTCACAAGAATATGAATGATGTTTTCACAGAGGATAATGGAGGCCCATCTACAATTGGTGGCAGTCAAAATGTGCAGAAGAGGCAAGCAAGGTGCTTCAAAAATGACAAAGTCTAAGAGGCAGGCTTTATGGAACTGCAACTGAGAGAAGAAGTGGTGGGCAAGAGAAGTTAAGACATACAAAGAAAGGAGCAGGAGGAATAGGAAGGGTATATGAAAGGCAGGAGATATCATATAGCAAATATTTTACATTTTATTCAGTTATCTTTCTAGGTAACCTAGCTAGTGTGTATTGAATAAAAGTACTAGAAGGTAGCTCCAAGGAGCTTTTGACTTTGAAATAAGCCAGTACGGAAGGATCTCAGAATATATGGTGCTAACATGCTGATGGTAAGTCTACAATCTTTACACTTTCTCCATATGAGAAGTAAACTGTTTAGTCCTTCGAGCAACTGGCACAGTTAATGTCCACATCACGTCAACCTTATCATTAAGGATGTGAATGAGCATTGGTTTTAATTGTAGGCTCAGATGAGCACAAGAAAATCTTATTTTTCTCTAACATTTGTCGTGGAACACAGACTGGGTTGAAAACAAATGTCCATTGATGACAGATGCCCTGCTCTGCTCAGAAACACAAATCAACACCTCTTGGCCCCTTCCACATGAAGAGCCGACCTCTGCTCACCACTGATGCCTTTATCATTAAGGAATTAGCCTCTTCCTATTATATTTCATGATAGTCATAAAGCAGGTCAGGAACATCGGGCAAAAGCTGTCCCATGATTTTATTTATTTTTAGTATGTGACATAGACATTATACAGTCTTGAGAGTCTGTCTAATTTTATGGAATGAATGAAAATCATACTTAAATATCTAGTACGTTAAAGTGTTAAAATAACTAGGAATGCACATTATTGAAGTGGCTAGGAAGCCTAGTTTTCTGCTTTCCGCTTTGATTTTATTATTGAAATGCCTGTCCACCGCAGGTCTGGAGAATGTCAAGTGATTAAATAAGCGTATTTGTCCAACAGACCCAACTCTAATAAATACCAAATCCCTTTCTTATGATTATTGCTTCTAGCCGTTGTTCATTTTCTTTCTGATGCTGGTGGGGGTGGACGCAGGCTTCTTGCTTTGTATGTAGAGAAGCCGAGGCAGCAGATATGATGATATTTTACGAGGACGGCTCTGTAATTACTCAGTGTGTTAAAGTGCTGCGGGGACGACTGTAAAAATGAAAAACCATACAGCCCCCCCTCCCCACACACACTCACACTTCTCTTTCCTCAATCCAGCTGGCTTCTCTGTCTTGTGGATTTAATGACCAAATTTAAAGGCAAGATAAACTCATGGAGCGTTTTTATGGGGGAAGAGAGGCAGGTCTGAAATCAGTTTTGAAAGAACACAAAATTACTCAATCTCGTGGCTCCATGCTGAATTAACTCTACTGTTGGAAAGGTCCCAGTGCTCACTGCTCAGCCCTCTAGATTCAATTTTCTTTTCTCTTTAGATTCCGACAGCGGCTTCTCAATTGAATTCATTCACTAAGATCTTGCCGCTTAATTCTCGGCTTGCAGAGAAACCATTCTTGACATGTTCTTGTAGAATTTCCAAATCTGCCAAATTTTTGCACACAGGCACAAACAAAAATACATGTAAAAAAATGACCTCTGTGTCCAATGTTTATTGAGCAGGTCATGGAGAAGGAAGCAACCCACAAACTTAGTGACTGATCAGTTCAGCAGACAAATGCCTTGTGTGATTCAAGCTTTATTTTGAACACTTGTTTTTTATCATTTAAATAACATCAGACCATCCATTTTTAGGTCTCCCTGACCGTCTCATATAAGTGACCACTCATTCAGGGAAAAAAGCAGATGTGCTGGCATGGCTGATTAAAGCAGTGAGGCAGGGTGATGTGAGTGTGTGTGGTTCAGAGGAAGAATTGGTAAGACCTTGAATGTTGGAAGGTTGAGGTGTGCCACCAAGTCTACATCAGAAACTGGAGTGAAGTTTGCACTGTCATCCACGACAAGTGTACCAAGAATGAGCTACTACTGGAAGGCATGTGCTCAATAAAGGTACCATGGTCGTTCACTTCCAATTATAATGAAATGAGTTGACATACGCTGGTATTATGGTCAATGGATTATTTGAGTACTACAATGGTGTCAAAAGAAGCACATTGAAATAAATAAATACAACATCTTTGCATCCTATGAACAATTACATTCCAAATTTTACTTTCCAGCAACACATTTCTTTCGCTATCTTCAAATTAGAAACATTGTTAAACAGAACTTGCCCGATTTTCCTCATCTCGCACCTTCCTCCATGCTGGAAAAAATATTGCTCAGTTTGGAGGAGTCAGACAGCATTTCTGCAATATATAAAATTATTTTACGGTCCCTACCTTTTAAAGATCCAAGAGGACAATGGGAAAAAGATCTATCACTCAACATATCAGAAAAGGAGTGGAAGGTAGCAATGCAGAGGATTCACTCAAGCTCCATATACGCAAAGCATACAATTATTCAACTTAAAATTATATATCGAGCACATCTGTCTCACTTAAAACTGTCCAAAATGTTTCCAGGGCAAGATCTAACCTGTGAACGCTGCAATCAAGTCCCAGCCTCACTGGGACACGTTTTGGGCCTGCACCAAATTAACACCATTCTGGATCAAAATTTTTAAGTGCCTTTCAGACAGCCTTGGTGTCACAATCCCTCCTAACCCATTAACAGCTATGTTTGGTGTTCTTCCAGATGGGCTTAAAACTGAGAAGGAAAAACAAACTGTGATTGACTTCACTACACTATTGGCACACAGACTTATTTAGCTAAACTGGAAGAAACCTAACTCTCCCCTTTTAAGTCAGTGGGTAACTGATGTTTTATACTATTTGAAATTGGAAAAAATTAAATTCTCAGTTAAAGGATCTGTGCAGAACCTTTTCAAAACCTGGCAGGATCTTATCAATAATATTTTAGAATAAGCTTTTAAAGCACTGAGGAAATAATTCTCTTCGCATTTCTTTTTTTTTTTTTATCTGCCTATTAAACTCATCAATTTATGTATTTTGACCAGCTTTAAGTTTTACTCCGATGGCCATGCTCTCTCTCTCAGGGGTGGGGGTTGGGTTGTTTTGTTTTCAATCCTATTTTTTGTAAAAATTGATCTATCTCTATGGAATAATTATAATAAAATCAATAAAATAGGGCAAAAAAGAAAAGAAATAAAGCAGTCAATTAATCGATTAGTCAATAAAAAATTATTAATCAACACTTTCTCATGTCCTTGTCTTATTTTTTTTAATAACGTTTTTCAGATTTGCTCCACAAGTAACAATACATTCTTCTAAATAAACTCACAAATTGTTCAGCATACCTGTTTCATTTAACAATTCAATGAACCCTTTGTACAAAACGTTGAGTCTTGTAGGTAAATTATTCCTAAAAAATGTGCTATTTTTATTTTTTACAGATAATGAAGAATTTGGCCAACAGTACAGGCTGAAAGGTTTAATGCTGCCAACTGATATAATGTTGAAAGTTGCAGTCTACTCTCAACATTTTGATATTTTTGGCTGCTCTTACAGTTCTCCATGATCCAACAAACATGTCCTTCATAACTTTGAAACTTATTGAAACACTTTAAAATAATGTTATAAGAAGGAATTCATTCTCAAAGTGGCATGTTAAACTCCATACAAAGTCTTTGGAATTCTGCAACAGATTTATTGTAGATTCAATGCATGCAATAAAGATGAACACTTGATGAGGCACCAGTGAGTTACACATAACCACAATGGATGGCACACACTGGCATGGACTCCGAACGAAAGCTTGGGTACCAGCATAGAGATTCCTGTTCAAGGAATGAATATAAAGTAGGCAATTAAAAGAAGTGTTGCACATGTACTATATAAGGCTTTCTGAACATTTAAAGGTAATCCACAGAGCTCTGCCATGTTCGGATTATTTGGGTCAAAAGATAACCTTCTTTGCTCCCAGAAGGGGTGGGGCTAAACTCAGCTAATAAGTTAGGTATTGCCTGCTGCATGAGACTATAAACCGAAGATGAAAAGGGAGAGGTTGTTAGTTTCAGCACCTCCTCCCATCCCGGAGTGGTAGTGCTTACGTCTGCAGAGTCCTTCAGCCCTTCCTAGACATACACGTGTGAATACCATTGGACCTGCATTTAACCTAAAACACTGGCATAGCATTATATATATAAACCAAACAAACTCTCACCCAACAACACCCTGAAAATTGTCATGTCCTTGTGTCTCACCAGTTCTTCTCTTTTCAGTTTCATTTTCATTTAAAACTAGTGCTGCAGTCCATTCACCTCACCAGTTTGTTTGTGCCATTCCCTCCTTTCTCCTACTTTCTTATATGTGTCTTTGCTTGTCAGTCCACTCAGTTTGACTGTTTCACAGGTTGGTGTCATGGGGAATATTTATTATATTTTTATATCATAGAACTGAAAGCTCTCTGTGAGGCTACAATGCCATGTAGCATGCAGGCTACATCACAGATCACATACTATCGAAAAATGGCATGTTAATTACTATACCACTCGCAACAGAATTTACACTTGGATGAACTTGACTAACTTTAAGACCCAGTCATGTAGTGGCCCATCACAAACATGTGCACGACCCAGGCCGTGACCCAAAATTTAAGAGACACTGCTCTGTGGGGTTTAGTTAGAGTATATGCTGGCAGTATTGAAAGGCAGGAAGTAGTCCTAGAATGGGGTACTAGTTAGACCCAGGGCATGTTTACATGGTGCCAATTTTGAATGGGCAGTTAACCTATCATGTTTGTGTTTGCATTGTGGGAGCAAAACAGGAGCACCCAGAGTGAAATCCAGGGAGTCATGAGAAGAACATACAAACTCCATACAGACCATCCCTGAGTTAGAATTCAAACTTAGGGTGCTGAATCTGTGTAACAACAGCGATAGCCCCGTACAACATCAAAAGTCATGTAGTATTTATGATTTTTTCTATTTTTAGCTATCAGATCATACTTGATAATGTAAAACAAACATGACACAGTTTTAACGGATCATAACACCATTTTTCACAGTTTGGATGAGTGGTATTAACTGTACATCTCATTTCTATCATTCATATCTGTCTGAGATCAATATTTCACATTAATGCATCCAAGTCCTCAAAACCGTAAGTTTAAATATATACGAGGAAAAAAGGTAACTTGAGAGAAGCACTGGTCAATGGTCAATGCTGGTGTCCAAAACAAATTTATTAGCGGAATGAAAAAGTCAGAGTTGTTTTTTCAAGTGTCTATCTCCAAAAATAAGACTTCCTCTTAAACTGAATTATTCGGTCTGCTATTTAACAAATACAGTAGAACCTCTGGTCACGAACGTTTACGAACACGTACCAATCGGGTTACGATCAAAAAGTTTGCCAAAACTGCATCTGTTCACAACCACACACTCTGGTGGTGAATAAAAGTTTCCCTTCCGGTTCGTACACGCCAATGATTTCCCATTCTCCATTGCCCATTTTCTTTTGTTTGCATATACAGAGCCTAACATAGCAGCTGATGTTGCAAAAGGAGTGACAATGTTAACCAAGCAGAGGCCTCAAGTGCTGGAAGAGGTGGAAGAAACTGTTGCTAGTGTGGCGGAACGAGAAGCAACTTGCAGGGGATAGTGTAAGCGAGGCGATCATATGCAAGAAAGCCAGGAAGATTCATGGCGATTTGCTGAAAAAAATCCTTCTTCGAGTGGCGAAGGTGAGGAATTCAAAGCCAGTAGAGGATGGTTTGAAAAGATTCACAAGAGAAGTAGCATTTAATTTTTTTCTCTGTGCTTAAAACTCATAAAAAAAGTGTTTACAGTGAGCGGTTCGTAAAGGTCTAGCGCAAACTCTTACAATGTTAGTTTTCTCTGTTGTTCAAGGTTTTCTTAGTGTTATTCAATGTTTTTACATTTAGTTTACTACTACACTGTACATTCTATGGTATAATTAATTATTTGTGTGCTTAAAAAACTTTAAAAAATATATATTTACATACAGTTTGTATGGTCTGGAATGGATTAATTGTATTTACATACAGTCTTATGGGGAAATTACATTCAGGCTGCGAGCAAATCGGGTTGCATCCAGAGTTTTGGAACGAATTACAGTCGTGACCAGAGGTACCACTGTATCTGGGTTATTTCCTTCCAGAAAAAAATCAGTTACTGAAGGGGGCACTCTAACTGAGATCCTCCTAAAATATTGTAATTCCAAAAAGGCCAAAGTATATTAAGGTAAGCATATAAGGAAGGAATACACAAAAGGGAGATTACAAAAAATAAACAGCAAAATAACAAGCCATGTAGAGTCATTACCTTCATGGATGTATATTCCCGTCTACCTAATGCCGTGGTGTATCTCTCTACAAGTTGGTTTCCCTTCCTCTAAGCAACTGAGGTGTTGTCCCAGCTCAACCCCAAGGATTCTAAACCACATATGATTTTTACCTTGAGGTGACATGAAATCCTGTTACAGGATCACTTTTGTTCCAGACTGGAATTAGTTCTGGGACCAGGTGACAGAAGTCTTGAGACCACCAACCTACATTGTCTTCTGATGACATTTTGTAAGCTTTTCATAAAGACAACCTCTCAGGTCCCTTAATTAAAAGGTTTAAAAAGTCCCACTCCTTATGCTGCTATCTAATAGGCTGGAGGGTCCAGTCTCTGTCTCTGGCCAGTATTTTACAATGTCACTTATGTAAGAGCAACCTGGTCCTAATATTAGACTATGATTATATGATGCCTTCAATTGGTGAAGATGTGTTGTTTTATCCTTCCAGATTTCTGTGGCCTTCCCCTAGCTTTATGAGACGGTTTAAGCATCCCTGGCACATGTTGTGTCTCTTGCCCAGGTCACAACTCTCTTTCTCACTCTGTCCTGTTATGGTGTTCTTGCCCAATGCCCTCCCAGATTACTTTACTGTCTCCCCAGTTGTCTCTGTCCTCTTACACCCAGAAAGGTATGTTGATTTGTATTGAAAGGTTCATTTGTATCCTTACAGCTGGCATAGATTTTCCCTTCACTTTAATGGCTGTTCCTGTCTTGTACCAGCCTTTCCTGAACTGGCAGTCTTACTTGGTTCACACATCATGTTATAAATATTTTGCACACACATGTTGACCAATCACATCACAGCATATGGACAGGTGTATTACAAAATTAAAAATATATATATATAGATGATGACCTTGATTTATAGCAGACATGCTGTAGTGCTGTATCCGGGAGGGTTTAGGCTTACATGCCACAGTGTCACAGTGACCTCTTTCATATTCAGAATACCTGGAAAATGTATAGATAAATAACCAAAATGTTCTGTAAAAATGTCCATGATATCTGATGCTACAGCCATGATGTTATTACCTTTTCCAGTAAATATTTTTGTGCAGTTTAGCAGAATTGTAGAATCACCATTGAGATACAAAGGTAGTGAACAAGTACATATTCTGCTGTCCCAAAAGATGACAAAAGCCCTGCTTCCTCTGCTCCAACTGTAAATGCTTTCATTTCTTACATTATTAAAAAGCAAAGCCAATCATGACTGGCATCTTAACAGAATATTTACATGGCATTATGGCCTGAGTTACATCAAATGGAAAAATTGGACAACGTAAACAGAAAGTCAGCTTCACCCAGCATTAGTTAAAGCTAGTTCTTCTGAAATATTATGTTATAAGAACTGTTGATATTAAAAAACAGACACTTAAATTATTTTAAATACTTTATTCAGTAATAGTTTTTGCACATGTAAAGTTCTGTTATAATTAGAAGTGAAACTTATTAATTTATAGACAAGTCTTTTCCACAGATATAAACTTGATACTGTTTTAGGTAATATAAACACATAAATCTGAAAGAATATTCCATGCTTTTATTTAGCAAACCTTGCACAGTAAACAAACTTCTGTTGTTTATGAAAACTCTTAAACCTTTTAAAGTTCTGTAACTGCTTGCAAAAATCAAAATCATAAATTTTAGCACTTCATTACTCCAGTCTGTTTTTATTGACTAATCTGCATTGCATTTGAATATTTGAATTAATACTATTGTGACATTTTATGTACTTGAGCTGGCACTTTTATGGGTTTGTTCATGGATGCACTGTGGATTGTGAATCATCCTTTAAATACTAGGTGTTTACAGAGTGAAAAATTAGAGATTTAATAAACAAGAAATTAAGGATGTGGTCAAAAGAACAAACAGAGTTAAAAAAAAAAGATCAAATCAAAACAAAATCCAAAAAAGTCTTTACTAAACAAAAAAATCATTAGTCCTAACCAAAAAGATTTTGAAAAGAAATCACAACAATTTTAGGGTATATTGCAAAACCATAATTTTTTGGACAGGATTTATCCCCTGTGTATTTTCCTTTTCTAATGTAATTTTTGTGTATATTGCTTTATATAGATATTGCTTAATTATTATGTTTCTTTTCTGTGGGTTAAATCACAAGAGGTGGGGCCACCATGATGTCACTACTTAGGGACCACCCACCACCTTTATACTGAGGTGTAGAAAATGTTGGATTTGTTAGGGTTCATTATCTCTAAGTATTATTGTTGGATTTATTTGGTCTTTGCATATCTTCCATATGTCTTTATGATTTCTGATTCTGGATTATGGAATAATTTATGTTAGACCTGGGTTGCTTTTATAGGCATATTCTTTTTACCTGTTTTTGGCCTTTTTCCTTGCCTTGACATTTTTATGCTTCTTTTTGGTAAAATAAATTGACTCTTCATTTTTAAAGGTTCTTTTTTTGGCCTTGTCCTCTACACCTGAGGTTTTTATAGTCTCTTATTTTTATAGATTTGGGACACCCAAATATATTTTTTACAGTTTATAAACCAGAGACCATTTTTGGGCCAGAGTTAACCTTGAAGCCTGCTTTTGGGATCCAGAACAGGTGAGTTTTGGTCTGGTTTATAATTTTTTGAGTCCTGTATCTCCTTTTCGCCATTTTGTGTGCTGGAATCCAAGCAAAAACTAGGACACCAGGGGCCTCATGCATAACGCTGTGCATAGAATTCACACTAAAATATGGCGTATGGACAAAAGCGGAAATGTTTGTACGCACAAAAGAATCCAGATGCATAAATCTGTGCATTTGCCAACTTCAACATTCTTCCGCTCCATAAATCCTGGTCAGCATGAAAAGTAACACATGTGCACGTGCCTGCTGTCCCGCCCCATCTCCTCCCAGAATTACGCCTCTTTGAATATCTTTAAGTAGCCCTTAAGCTCAGCATTCTGTAAAAAAGGCAATGGCAAAAGCACGGGGTGAAAAGAGAAGAATTTCAGTGAATACCAAGTGGAGGCAAAGAAAAACGTACTATTTGCTGGTTTAACACTAGAATTACCAGAGCCTACGAAAAAACTTGCAGATCCTGCCCACCTTAAAACCGTTCGCACCTCTCCACCAGCGTCCTTTGTCCTGTAAATGTGTCAGTAAATGCAAGCTGCAAGCAGCTGGCTATTCCATCCCCCCACCAACTTAGAACGTGCACAAACTTCTCCCAGCTCATGCCCTGATTGATTATCTGGGAGTGAAGTGGAGTTTTAGAGTGGAAATAATAGATCGTTATTTGGAACACACGCATTTCATGTGTGTTCCGTTTCTAAAGTAATCTGTGTAAACACATTGTTATAACAGAAACATTTTCATATTTTAGTAATAAATGTTACAAAATGTAGGCATAAACTATAGAATGTGTGAAGCATGAAGTCCAAACATCAAAAAAAAAACACTTTCACAAAAGGTTCAAGATTGATACAACAGTTCAAGATTCTGCAACAGTGGTAAGATTTGCTGACTCAGAGCGCAGCAGGCTTTCTGTGCCTCAAAGACCTGAGTTTGATTCCCTGCTGGGGAGAAAGTGTTAACTTTTTTTTCTTTTTAACCTCAAACAGAAATAAAATTTATAAATCGGTATACACTGTCAATTAATGAGATCATTATATTTTTATTTGGGATGCTCCTTTTAAAATATTTTTTTAATAATTGAGACTGCAATTAACATGAACAAGTGCCCTTATAACTGTTATTTTTAAGATCCATAACACACAGACAGACAGAGCACTGCGTAATAGAGAGACAGACAGGCAGAGAAGTCACTAGATATATAAATATACAGGGAAGGCCCATGTACTAAAAGAAAAAAAAAGATCAACATGTGCGTTGATCCTGCTGCACTGAATAAGCTCTAAAGAACAGACTCTAAGTAACAGCGCAAGTACAGACGCAAACCAAGTGTATGTGTGTACTGTATAATATTAATAAAAGAAGCAGCTTACTACTGAAAATGGCAAATATAGGAGTGAGTGGGGATCGAACCAGGGACTCTTGATTACACTTGGTTTGCGTCTGTACTTGCCCTGTTACGTAGAGTCAGATGGGGGGCGGTTGAGTGGTGTTAGAGCGCGTGAGCTTATTCAGTGCAGCAGTATCAACGCACATGTTGATCTTTTTTTCTTTCAGTACATGTGCCTTCCCTGTTTATTTATATATCTAGTGACTTCTCTGCCTGTCTGTCTCTCTATTACGCAGTGCTCTGTCTGTCTGTGTGTTATGGATCTTAAAAATAACAGTTATAAGGACACTTGTTAATGTTAATTGCAGTCTCAATTGTTAAAAAATATTTTAAAAGGAGCATCCCACAAGAAAATATAAGTATCTCATTAACTGACAGTGCATACCAATTAATAAATTTTATGTCCGTTAAAGGTTAAAAAGAAAAAACACTTTTTCCCCAACAGGGAATTGAACTCAGGTCTCTGAGGCACGGCAAGCCCACTGGGTTCTGAGTCAGCAAATCTTACCACTAAGCCACAAAAACTGTTGCACTGTTCTTGAACCTTTAGTGAAAGTGTTTATTTGATGTTTGGACTTCAGGCTTCATACATTTTATAGTTTATGCCTACATTTTGTAACATTTATTACTAAAATATGAAAAAGTTTTTGTTTTAACAATGTGTTTACACAGATTACTGTAGAAACAGAACACACATGAAATGCATGTGTTCCAAATAATAATCTATTATTTCCACTCTAAAACTCCCCTTCACTCCCAGATAATCAATCAAGGCATGAGCTGGGAGAAGTTTGTGTACGTTCTAACTCGGTGGGGGGGTGGAATAGCTGGCTGCTTGCAGCTTGTCTTTATTGGTACATTTACACGACAAAGAACGCTGGCGGAGAGGTGTGATGGGATTTAAGGTGGGCCAGATCTACGTGTTCTTTCGTTGGCTCTGGTAATTCTAGTGTTAAACAGTGGTATAAACAACAATAGGAAGTTGATCGAGTGACATAGAGTGTCGGAGAAACTTGAAAGCTCAAGTTCACAAAGTCACACAGTGTCTGAAATAGAAAAGAAGTTGTCAGATATCAAAGTCGCTGTGAAAAGGCGAGTCGTAGCCCACTGTCTGAGTGTCATATGAAAGCTTATTAGGGTACAGAGAAAAGAAAAAAAATAGGGACACAGTAGGAAAAAAGCTTGAAATGTCAACTTTAATCTTGAAATTTCCAGTTTAATCACGTAGTTTATTTTGTCATTAAAGTAGAACATCATAAACTTCATCTTAAAATCATTTAATTTACTAGTTTCTCAAATCCCATCGTAACTAAAGTAGCACGTTAAATGCTTTGTTTTGTATGTGTTCTTCTATGTGCTCTATGTGTGTGAATCACTATGTGCTTGTTAAATGGGCTTTCTCTTTCTCTGACTGGACACAGAATCCATTACATTCGTGATATTACAGATCTCTGAATAATTAAAATACTGAGATGTATACTTGATATAATTTTCATGATGATAGGAATTAAAGCATTTATTAAACATGGGAACAAGGTGGCGCAGTGATAGTGTTGAGCCGGAGCCCTGTCTAGATTGTTCCGGCCCCACCCCCCCGCCGGAAGATGCATGCTGCGCCGTGTGTGACATTCGATGAAATAATTTACTGCAGCAGTACTGTCTCTTTCAAACGTACTATCCTCCAATTTCTGTCCTTCCTTTTCTTTCTCCAAGTACCCAATCGCCACACAATCAGCTCAGTAATAGACGTTAAGCCATCTGTAAGCTGAGAACGCAGATTCTTCAGAATTTTTAAGAAACATTGAAATATCTTTGTAGTACATGTTTAATCATTCTATCCATCTATTCATCCAGTGTTGTGCCAGCACCAGCAAGAATACAGCGCGAGGCAGGAACAATCCATGACGAAGTGCCAGTTCCTTGCTAGCACTGCAACACCATGTCCTCACATGTTTAATTATTAACAATATAGATTATTTAAATGAAGTTAAAGTTTTATCTGTACAATATAATAAATATATTTTGTTGCATTCCATCTTAAAAATGATATCTTCCTCATATGCAAATACACCCTTTATAAAGTGGCTCAGGTTGTGCAATATTATAATTGTATCTCAAGTTTACAGTGAGGTAATTGTACAAACAGTTCTACAAGGAGCACTTGATGGACTGATTGATTGTGTTTATAGTTCTTGGGATGAAACTGTTTCTGAACCGCGATGTCCGTACAGGAAAGGCTCTGAAGTGTTTGTTGCATGAGAGCAGTTCAAATAGGCAGTATGGCTGAGGCAGCGTGTGCTTGATGCTGTATACTGATAATTCTCTTTCTGATCAGCTGCTGTAGAGCTGTGATGCCACACTCAGATACAATGATATAAATGCTCCGAGTGGTGCAGTGACAGTAAAATGGAAAAAGATGATCGGCTGTGACAAACCCTAACGGGAGCAGCTGAAGATGAAGAAGATGCAGTGAGAGGAGCAACGCTAAAGCATCTATTGTATTTGTAATAGTTTGGCTATTCCATAGACCATTATATTGTTACAGGTTAATTAGAATCAGATGCCTTAAACTAATAAACAATATGCAGTTAATTTCAGTGTATATGATAAAGCCACATCAGGGAAGTGGATCTAAAAAAGAAAGGGAAACCACACTGGAACAAAACCACTACTTTGACGCTGGGTGCCACCAGTTTGCAAAACCGAGCGGAGAACTTGCGTACGCCAGGGTTTGCACTACCGTGAAAATGTGTGTGGCTTTACACCAAGTTTAGGTTTTATACATCGCGATTTGAGTGTGGAAACGGGAGTATGCAACATTTTTGTGTGTATGCACTGTTTATACATGAGGCCCCAGGTAATTTGCACCTCCATCTTCTATAGCAGCACAGCTATGACATCCCAGGGTGTCTTTTTGACACCCACTGCACGCCCAACCTACCTGGAAAGGGGTCTCTTTTTGAACTGCCTTTCCCAAGGTTTCTTCCATTTTTTCCCTACAAGGTTTTTTTTGGGAGTTTTTCCTTGTCTTCTTAGAGAGTCAAGGCCTGGGGGCTGTCAAGAGGCAGGGCCTGTTAAAGCCCATTGCGGCACTTCTTGTGTGATTTTGGGCTATACAAAAATAAGTTGTATTGTATATCACATGGCTATTGTGTTGTATCTGATTGGATATTTTGTCAACATCAAATCAATTAGTGGACCATTGGTTAGTGTGCATTTTCACTACATTCCTGTTCAAAAGTTCTCTTTTCAGTTTGCATGTTTTTGAACAAAAGAAAAACTGCATTTGATGCTGACCTCCCTGCTGCATCCATATTGTTGCAGCTGAGTTTGTTCTCAAAATAAAAATATGAAACACATTAAAATCATTATGTGAGAAGTTAATGAAAAAGTACAAAAATTATAGAGACCACATCACAAACATTTCTCCCTGTTAAAAGGAGGACCTAACAACAGTGATATCCCACACATGTGTCATTATACACTGCATCATACAGTATATTAAAGAACACCAGCCACATAAAGCAATTTAAAACAATATAGGAAACAACTTCCTAAATAAGTTTAACTATCTGATATACTTGACAGTTAGAATCACGTAGGCATCTCAGCTCTACAGGGAGTTACATATACATACCTAAAGAGGGAGTTGCAGTGTTAATGTCGACCACTGGTAAGAAATTAAGTCAAGCAATGCCTCTAATTGCACATCTTTCTTGGAGCTGTTTGACTCAAACTCAGGGTGCTGGATTCAGAATGCAGAGTACAGAACTCATAGCCAGTTCAGCTAAAGAAGAATTTCAAATAAGATGCCACCAGAGACAATTTCTTGCTGCTAACATTGTGAAAGACTCTTACAATTATACAAAGACACACTGGAGTCAAACTGTATTAGGCAGTCTGCCAATGCAAAACACACAAAGCACTTTACCTTTCATTTTCATTTGTAACACCAAAGAAGTTTTCTATATTTGCCATTTTATTTTTAAACCATGATATTGAAAGTGCCACAGCATGCTATACAGAACAGAAAGCTAAGGACTGAACCAAAGCAGCCACTTGCTCCTTGTGGAGCTTTCCCAGTGCTCAGAGTGCCACTTAATTTGGTCCTGCAGAGATTTAAGATAATATCCTCCCTCGGCCTAATTCATTACAGCTGTCAGACAGGCCTGTTCTCTGTTTAATAAAGCTTGTCCTGGTTGACAGAAATAGTCTGCAGATAAAATATGATCTGGCTGGCATTGTAATCCGGGGCAGCCAGTATTCGGCACGCACGTGTAAACACACATCCCTTTTTCTCATTCAGAAAAGATTAACTTAGCTAGCTCATAATGATGGAGAGATGCACTATGCTAGTTATTCATGGCCACCCGAGGAAGAAAGAGGTGCAATTTTCAAATCATTAATTACAATATTGCTTATGTTGTTCCGCTTCTTAGAAGAGGGCCTTTGTGTATTTATTTATTTATTGGCTTATTTTTAGTTTTCTTTCTGGTTCTTGGTTTCTTTCTCACTGGCAGTCTCAGGAATTCAAGCGTAAGGTGAAAACGAAGGACTTAGCTGCATTTCCATGCAGTTCATGTCAGCTCTTAACTTGAAAGCCTGAGGGCAATTCAGGTTTAAAAGGATGCTTAACTGTGAGAACAGAAAAAAAAAATAATAAGAACATAATAATTTGGCAAACAAGAGGAGACCATTCAGTCCATCAGTCTTGTTTGTTTATCTAATAGCAAAGCTGTCCCAACTTCTCCTTCAGATCCTCTTAAAGGTTGTCAAGGTTTATGATTCAGCTACTTGTCTCGGTAGTTTACTCCAGAGTCCCACAACTCTTTGAGTAAAGATGTGCTTCTTGGCTTCAGTCCTAATATTGACACTACTCCCTGTATTGCTTGTGAGTGAACTGGAACATGCAGGACATTCTTCCCATGGTCATTTTCAAATATGTGCCGCCAGTCTAGATAGATAGACAGATAGATAGATAGAGCAATTGTACTTTATTTGACCCAAAGAGAGATTTACATTATTACAGAAACTCAAGAAATATTTTGACAATCATTATTGTTGTTAAATCATACCTTGTGTTTGGTCAGTGCCCTCAAACTCAATTCTAAAGTGTGAGGTGGGATTGACACATGATGGGTACCACCAAGCCATCAGAATCAAATGGAATGCATTTTGCTGAAATCTCATGCATGAATTATTTCATATGTGCATGACATGTCACACATGGTTAGTGTGTAAGAAAGCCCTGCAATGATCTGACACCTCGACCACTGCTAGTTCCTGTCATTTGGCAAGGATAAGCTCCAGCATTCAAGACCATAAATTTTATCATGCACATTCAGTAACAGGTGAATGGATGACATGCCTGGGAGGCTCCATGCTAAAGAACTGCAACACAGAGAGAGTTCAAGCATCTTGTAGTTCAAGGATGAACCAGGGTGGCAGAGAAGAACACAGGCACCAGAGGTAGAAAAAATACAAAAAATATTCGTTAAAAATAGATCAAAAATCACAAACAGACACTTGTCACTGCCAGTACCCATTAGGTCACTCAGTTCAAGTGCAGTAGTTTTCCAACATAATCATTTAAGGAATAAATAAAAACTAAAAAAACTTCTTTGTACGCCTTTCTTCTTACGTACAGTACTTTCTAGAAAAGCAAATCTTCATCAAGTAAAACTTAAAAACTTAAAGCCTCTGATCCTTTTCAACTCTTTTTCCTAAAGGTGTCTCCAGAAAAAAAAAACATCTTTGGAACATCAAACCTAAACGTCAGACAAATCCACGTGCTTACAGTTCACCACACTTGATCCAACTGCTTCATATCCATTTAGGATATATCGAAAGCCTCCTCTCCCAGCACTGCACTATATTGCAAAAAAGTAAATCTAAGTAAGTAAAAAGTATTCATATTCTGACATTTAATCTTGTTTTCTTTATTGCAAGTATTATTGACATCAATAAACTTGGGTTTACGATTATTTGGCATACTTTAAGAAATCTTGTCAAGTAAATTTTACTTACCCCATTGCTAAATAAAAGCAAAACAATTCCCATTTAAAGTAATTTCTCTAGTTTTTGCTTATGCATTTTTTGCAGTGTACCTTATAAGTTTAGGGTCAGAAGACCACAGTCTGATGAACTGATACCATAACTCCATGGCACCCCTCTTACTCAAGCTATTCAGTGGGACACTGCTGCACAAAATACAAAGCATCTATGGAGGAAGAGGCCCACCTAGCATTTCTTGCACTGTTTTAAATATCTGAAGGATTTCTGTCACCATTCCCAGTGGACTTCCTATCAATCCCTACTGATGGGAATGCACGTTGCCAAGCTTGTGACTCGGCAGGCCTCAAGCCGGCCCACTCCTCTTTTAAGAGATCTGCATACACATGTGCAGTGTATGCCCACACACTCCATGCAGTTTTCCTGTCCAGGTACCTCCATGAACCTCACACAGGTATCCTTTTCTTGCATTCACTATCTGGGCCCATAGCTCACTCAGAGTATCTCTCTCTGTCTCTCTTTGCCAGCAACCCCTTTTCTCTTTCACATCGTATCTATGCTCGTTCCCTCGCAGCTATATGGGAACTCTGTGGCGAAAGCCTCCACTTCACTCATGGACGAGCAAAGCTCGGTGACCGTCCAAACTCTCACAAGTGCACACCGCCTCTCAGAACACACTCCATACAGGCACCCAGGCATCTTCTATGGGCGTCTTACCCTGTGCTGCTTCAAATAATCAGGTAGGTTACAAGAAACTGTTTAATCAATGCATAAAACACTATAAACAGCTTGCTAAATACATAAAATGAATACCTTGTGACATGGCCTTTTCACTGTACCACAGACACATTTGGCACACATCTCTTTACTTATTACACTTCAAAAAACACCTAGCTTGATGTTTACTTTTACTTTCCAAAAGCTTATTGATTTTCAGCTGTTGTTTAAAGTTTCAGGACACTGATGAATAGGTGAATCCAAAAGGCAGACAGCAATGTGAGAGAGAAGGTGATACCAGATTTTGAGATCCTGATGCAACCTAAAAATGTGAAAATCCTTAAGAAAGCCACTTGTTAAAGAAAAATTGTCTTTTTGGTGTCTTGTAACAGTCCTGTGCTAGCAAGTGCCCTATATGCAAATGGAGACATCATTTCTCCTGCTAGAATTAATGAAGGCCATCCAGTATATATGTGTTGGCGTTTAGATTTTCTTTCATCCATCCATTCAGGTTGTAAGAATTATAAGCAATCGTAGCTAATGCAATTGCTTATTGCTTATAAGCAATCGTAGCTAATGCAAGACAGAAACACAGTGAGGATGTGATATTAGTGCATAGAAGTTAACCTAAAATCCTAGGATTCAAGTATTTCAGATGTGAATAAAAACAAATTAAATAAACTCATTCATAGAATAGAGAAAACTTCATATAGAGTCTAACCAGGATGGGACCACATGCTGTAATTCCTTTCATCCAATCCAGATTAGAGACTCGTTGGAATCTGGGCTCATTTGACTGATGTCCTTTATTGATTTTTGTAGCATTTGTTCTGACTCTGTTCAGCATTACAGATGCAATTTGAATTAAACATTGATTGGAATGTTGAAAGAGCACATTACATAAGGTGCCATTAACAAATCTTATTTCATTGCAAAAAAAAAATGGCAGCAATGTTCATAAAAGCATGAAAAAATAAAGGCAGTTAGACAGCATGCTCACATGAAATAGTTTTACCAGAGTAAAAAAAAACATTTAAAATTGCCTTAATGCATGATAAAAGCCAAGTAAAAGAGAGAGGAGGGAACATGAAACCCTCTGAGGACATTTGCAGTAGTCCCTTGAATGGCAGAGGATGGTGAGGACTGTGAAGAAGTCAGTTTAATTCCTACATATGTGCATAGGCTTTTAAGGTACTGGTAAATGAGGCACATTACCTGCATTGTGAGGGAGTGATTCCCCGAGGGTGATCCAACTCGTAGGATCCTTGTTGTTGGGGACCCGAGTGGCTGGACCACATAACACGTGGCTACAGCAGATAGAGAGTCATTTCTGGAGAGTGGGACTGGACCATGTGTCTGCCTAGGAGATTGCCAACCGGGATCTTGAGCTGTTTCGTTGTGTGGTGGGTGTGGCAACGCACTGTACCAATGCATGCTCCTCAACTTGACTTGAATTGTAAATGTGATTGGTCAGAATTCACATAGTAGTACTTCACATCAAGGATAATGGGAACCAGGAATAAACCAGTGTAGTTAAAGCTCAACCCTTGACAACGTCTGAACAGTACCTCGGTGAGATGCAGCTTAGCTACTGGCCAAACTCAAGCTTCTTTTTCTTTTCTTCTTTCTGTGTCCAGTCAAACACTAGACTTCCAGAAATTTCCGACTAAGATGGCTTTGTTGTTGGCTTCTTGGATGTCTTCTATTGTGAATGGATGGTCTAATCTGGGCAAATCAGCAAACATTAGGATTATGGACAACAATACCACACTCGTACAAAACTTCCGCCTCAGATAGTAGGAGAACCCATCTATGCATCTTGGCCTTGCATCTTTGCACAGTACCTCTAATGCAATTTAGAGTTCTGCACAATGTGTAAGGCAGATCACTGCCAGTGGCCAGTTCTTCTTTAAATGGTCCCCACATATTTGCCAGATTTCTTAGTTTCTTATGTATGACTAAGACAAGAAGGATTCTGCTTATTTCTACTGTTATGCCAAAAAGGAATTTTTAATTCAACTTATTAAAGTAAACAAACAAAAACAAACTCAAAAATATCCATCCATCCATTTTCCAACCCACTGAAACCGAACACAGAGTCACGGGGGTCTGCTGGACTCAAAAATATTCCCCTAAAAATCAAAATAAAATTAATTTGAATGCAAAAACTTAAAAAATTCCAAAATTCAAGATTCAAAAACAAAATTAAAAAAAAAACCAAAAACCAACAAATGAAGTTTTTAAAACTGACATTAAAAAGGTAATAACAACAAAGCAGAAAATCCAAAACTCTGGGAAACGTTGAAGGCTGTTTTAAGAGGCCAAATTATCTCATAGCTCTCTCATAAAAATGAACCAGAGACTAGGATGGTGTCAGAACTGATTACAGAACAGTTCATGAATATGCCAGATTGCCTAATGAAGCACTCTATGGAAAAGACTGTCTCTACAGTTAGAATTGTATCACTTGACAACAACAGAAACTGAATTACCTATTTTTAAATCGCAACATCATTATTGTAAACAAGAAGCTCACAATGGAATCATAGAAATTACCAATGCTACTGGAAATAAAATCAGGGAGCATAAAGAGATAACTTACAAATTTAAGGAATACTATAAGTTCTTATATTCCTCTAAATGCAAAGAAGATGAGACGCAAGATACTGACTTTTCGGACAAACTGCAAATACCACAGCTCAATATTATTAGTGTAGCAGAATGTGATAAACTTTGCACATTTACAATTACAGGGTGATAGAAACCTTCTCCAAAGAAGTAGATACAGACGGTTAACTAGTGAAATTTAAAAAAATCTACTGATATTCAAAAAAGCTACAGAGCCCAAACACTGTTTTTCCAAAGAAAAATAAACATTAACTACAGTGTGCACCATATGAGCCAATTTCACTCCTGAATAATGATATTAAGATACTAGGTAAAATCTTAGATAGAAGGAATGAGAAAATGCTTCCCTCAGCCTAATCCTTCTGTCCCTGTTTGATGTATGTATTACATTGTATTATGTATTTTATGTCCAAAAAATCACCTGAAGTCCTTCTATCTTTGGATGCAGAAAAATCATTTGATAAAGTCAAAAGGGATCATTTGTTTACTACACTGAGCAAGTTCAGTTTTGACCCCAACACATTTGCATGGATTAAACTGCTTTAGGGGTGGCATGGTGATGCAGTGGGTAGTGCTGCTGCCTTGCAGTTAGGAGACCTGGGTTCGCTTCCCAGGTCCTCCCTGCGTGGAGGTTGCATGTTCTCCCTGTGTCTGCATGGGTTTCTTCCGGGTGCTCCGGTTTCCTCCCACAGTCCAGAGACATGCAGGTTAGGTGCATTGGTGATTCTAAATTGTGATTGGTGTGTGGGTGTGTGTGCGCGCCCTGCGGTGGGCTGACGCCGTGCCCAGGGCTTGTTTCCTGCCTTGCGCCCTGTGTTGGCTGGGATTGGCTCCAGCAGACTCCCATGACCCTGTAGTTAGGATATAGCGGGTTGGATAATGGATGGATGGATAAACTGCTTTATACTTGTCCAGAGGCCTCAATCCGCATTCATAATACAAACTCAGATTCACATTAGAACAAGGTACTTGCCAATAGGGGCCCACTATCTCCAATGCTTTTCGTGACAATCATTGAGCCACTGGGTACCACATTTATCTTTACCATTAGTCTTAAATGTGTTAGGAGAATTTCATTACATCTCTGGATTCAAAATTCATTTGAATAAAAATGTGTGTTTTTCACTTAACTCTATAGTATATGATACCAGACTGAATACCTATTCATTCATAATAAAATAAAAAACAGTTTAAATATTTCAGGATAGGCAACACTAGTAAATATAAAGATTGTTTTCAATAAAAGTTTGGAAATGCAATAGAAAAAAAGATAATATCCAAGATAAAGAACACGTTAAGATTAAAGTTAAGAACAAGCTGTTACCATCCATGTTATTTTAGCAGGAGAATGTATCCTGTCAAATTGAACATCCTCCCTGAGCAGCTATATCTCTTCAACATTATCCCTATATACATCAATAAATCTCTTTAAGATGCTTGACATAATTATAACATCATTAATGTGGAATTCAAAATAGCCCCACACTCAAAAGGAGACTCTACAAAGATCTAAAGGATAAGGTGGCATGGCACTACCTAACTTTCAATTTTACTACCCGGTGGCAAATATACACACTATAAAGTCTTGTAAATGGGAAGAAATCGTGATTTTATACCAGCCTAGTTTTCAGTAAAAAAACTAAATTTCATCTAAATTTTCTTTGTATGCCCGGCTTTGTTACTCAATCAATACTAAATAGCGTTAATTTACCAGAAATTCAGTTGTACACCAACTACTTAAAATATGGAAAAGATGTAGGTTGCATTTCAAAGTAGAGAAGCCCCTATCTATTACTCCTATACATGATAAACACCTTTTCCAACCTTCTCAAACCTACTCTGTATTTACCATATGGAAAATGTTAAGGTTTATGAGCCTTAGAGATCTTTACTATATATTGACAATATACTATATATGTCTTATGAACAATTTTGCTCCAGATGTAGATTTCCAGCTACACATTTTTTCTCATTTACGAAACAAAAATCTGCTAATAGAAACCTACCCAATTTTCCATATCTCCATATTCCATAATTCAACTAAAGGTCTTTCATCAATCACACTTATCCATTCAGCCATCCATTTTCCAACCCGTTGAATCCGAAAACAGGGTCATGGGGGTCTGCTGGAGCCAATCCCAGCCAACACAGGGCGCAAGGCAGGAACCAATCCCAGGCAGGGCGCCAACCCACCGCAGGACACACACACCCACACCCACACACCAAGCACACACTAGGGACAATTCAGAATTGCCAATCCACCTAACCTGCATGTCTTTGGACTGTGGGAGGATACCGGAGTACCCGGAGGAAACCCATGCAGACACAGGGAGAAAATGCAAACTCCTACCACTGCGCCACCATGCCGTCCCTCAATCACATTTATTTAGTTTAAAATTGTCCAAAATGTACCCAGGGCAAGACCAAACTTATGAGTGCTACTATCTAGTTCCAGCTTCACTAGGCCAAATCATTTGGGAAAGCACTAAATTAACATCAGTTTGGACAAAAAAATCTTTACATACTTTTCAGACAGCCTTGGTGTCACAATCACTCCTAAACCATTAGCAGTGATATCTGGTGTACTACCAGATGGCTTTAAGGTGCATAGGGAAAAATCAATTATAATATTCTATACCACACTGCTAGCACACAGACTAGTCATGCTTATTTGGAAGAATTCCAACCCACATTCTATAACTCAGACTCAAATTAGAAAATATCAATTCTCTCTTGGAGAACGTGTTCAAAATTTTTTTTAAATATGGCAAGAATGTATTAATATAATTTTAGAATAAACATGCGGGTTCGCTTCCCGGGTCCTCCCTGCGTGAAGTTTGGACCCACAGTCCAAAGACATGCAGGTTAGGTGCATTGGCAATTCTAAATTGTCCCTAGTGTGTACTTGGTGTATGTGTGTGTGTGTGTGTGTGCGCGCCCTGCGGTGGGCTGGTGCCCTGCCCGGGGTTTCTTTCCTGCCTTGCGCCCTGTGTTGGATGGGATTGGCTCCAGCTGACCCCCATGACCCTGTAGTTAGGATATAGTGGGTTGGATAATGGATGGATGGACATGCTGTGATATTGATTGATTCTGTTAAAGTATTTATTGTTCTATTATATTTAAAAAGTATTTTTTTCTTTAAATTGTTTCCCACTTATTCTTTTTCTGTTACTCTTTGCTGGGGACTGTTTTGTTTTGTTTTATTTTCCTTTGGATTTTTAATTTAAAAATAAATTGTTGAGTCTGTTATGTTACTATTATTTATCTGATTGAGTAGTATACCATTATAATGTTCTGCTTTTCACAAATAAAATAAAATTGTGTACAAAAAAATGCAAAATTCATTAATGAAATGACAAGCTAAGAATCTAACAAACCTGTACATTCACAACTAAATGATCGAAGGATCTCTAACTTAACAATAAGGACAAGCGTAAAGGACAGCAGGAAACAGACAGCACAGCTAAGAGTAACTAATGCCACTGCAAAGATGCAGTGGCTAAAGAAACCCAAAGTTAGTCTTCAAGTGCTACAGAGAAATTAATTAAAGTACATGGGGCCTGTTATCTAATTTAGGGTCTCAACTATCATGGGCAATAACATAATCAACATGAAACATATGAGAATGCATTACACAAACTAAAAGAATTGGGTTATTACAATTAACAATTACAGAGCAATTAACAGAAACAGAGCTAAAACACAACATTTTGGAAGAAGAAAGGGAAAACACAATTCAGACAATTGCAAAAAACAAAGCTCCAAGGCAAGACCCACAAGCAACCACGCAACTACTGTTGTAGAGAAAAACCAGGCTGTTTAGGAAGTGTCTTAGGTACAGAGACACCATTAAGGGTTTTTGGGATTGCTTTTTTGTCTCTCTTGTCAAATCTGTGTGCTCTTTGCCCCAGAAGTGAATCTTGAATTTGTAATTCCTTAAAGGAGAAAAGGCAAAGATATTTATAACAGTGGCCGGGAGGGGAGATGTAAGTCACAAAATGAACAAAGGGCAGATCTTTCCTACAATATTTGTTGTTGTGACCAAATCACTGTGTCAAGAAACGCTACTGGGGCTCCTTTATAACAACAACAATACGTCTGCATAGCTGTGACAGCCAAGTCAGAACTTTTCTTTCTTTTGAATTTTTCTTGCTTAATAGTAATTCCAGTCTGTGTTTAGACCAAAGTGTGTGCGTATACTCATTTATTTACTTACTTATCTACCTATGTATGTATTATTTATTTAACAAGCCATATTTCCCCATGGGAACAAAAATAAAAATCTATCACTAAACAAAGATTTAATCAAAATACTGTTGCACAAACATCAGACTATAACTAATACAGACACTCTGAAAATTTTTAAGTTTCCATTGTGACAGCTCTACTGGGGCATGACAGCCACCCAACCTGACACAGAGAGACGCAGAAGGCACACTTAGAAAAGCACACGGATTTTATTTTTGTTTCTTCACTTGTGGGCAAGGTCTTTCATGTTCCCACAAGTGCACAACACAGTCCCAAAGCACAAACAGACCTCTACACAATTCTCCTTTCCTTTTTCTTCTTCTTTCTCCTCCAGCTTCGTCTCCCTCCTCTCGACTATGGCCCTCCTAGTACTGTCACCTGGCTCCTTTTATATGTTACCTGGAAGTGCTCCAGGTGCTTGATGACCTATTTCCAGCAGCACGTCCAGGTATGGTGAAAGGATTGCCCATACGGGCTTAGGAGCAGCTGCAGCACCCCCTGGCAGCGTCCCCAGATCCCAACAGGGCTGTAGAGAACTCCATTTCCCACGAAGCCCTGCAGGAATCTGAGGCATTGCTGCAACCCATGGGGGCTGCCATCTAGTGTCCCAAGGAGGTAATGTTCTGCCCAGGCTCAGCGAAGAGGCGTCCTGGCCAGGCAAGAACCCTGGCCATCCACACACTATTCAAGCATTTTGGGTAGTTAGAGAAACACTATATAAATACAATTAATTATTGTTACTATTAATCTTGGATAATCAGGACATTCTTACCCCTGACCTTAATACTATCTATACCATTATATTATGGCTTATGACCCCCAGTTGTACTATATAGCAACATGATTAGGATGCCAGTCCATTGCACACTGAGCCCATTTGATATCAACAACATGACCTGCACATAGGTGAGAAGTGAAAAGAAAACCAGAGAACCAGCAGAAAAACTCAACCAGCAAAGGAAGATCATCCAAATATACAAATAATACTATACAGATGTGCCTAAGTGCAGGATTGAACAAAGGACACTGAGGCAGCAGTTTAAACTATCACAATATCCATAATGGTTATTTAAGTTATGAAATTAAACACACTTCACATTTAAAAAGCCACACACAGCTGTAAGGGCGCTGATATCTCCAGTCTTATCAAGCTCATATTTCGCTTTTCCCAATGGGTTTCCTGCAACATAAATGTATCACGTCCTCCGTCACGCAAAACAAGTAAGAAGATCTTATTCACTGTGAAAAAAATATAGATTTAAGGGTTTTCTTTCCATCAAGTGGCCTCCCTTAAGTGCTGTCCAATGGGAAAGCAAAGGAATTCCTCTCAGCAAAAAAAAAAAAATCAATTTTGGTGGAATCCTGGCTATAATTCCTTAGTAGCTAATAGATGGTCAATTAAATGAATCAAAAAAGGAGTTTGCTTACTATTTGTAAACAAGCTCATAATAATACTAAAGCTTTGATTAAATTAGAACAGAGCTTCTTTATACTGGCACCTTAAAATCTGCCAGGTCTGCTTACTTCTGGTTTGACTTTTAGGAGTTACTAATTTATCTTTATTCTACTCCTCATTTTGTATTTTTAAAGCTTCATATAAGGGGTTTTGAGTGATGCATACTAGTATTGGCGCTATATCAAGTAAAGGGTAAGTGATCATAGGAAAAAGGAATATCTGGCAAAAATAGAAAAAGTCTCTATTCGTCTAGCTTCTCTGCTTCATTGATTCCAATGAATAAGATATCCTAACTTACCTTCATTTCATAGGGTCAGGTGGAAAGCCTATCATATAACATTGTATGGAATAGAATGAAACATGTATTTGTAATATAGGGTATGTATTTGATACTGCACCTCTACGTTTTTCAAAAATAGTTCCTCTAAGTTAAGAAAGCTTCTGATTAAGAAGATGAGATACAAGGGAAACAGGATGGAACCCACTCTTATACACCTATGCACAGATTTCTTTAAATATTATAAGCCATACAGATATATTTTTGTTGTTGATCTGAAAGTCTGTTACAGTACAGTGATGGCATTATCATTGCAAATAACAACAATGCCAATGGCTCAGGCTGCTAAGGATTTTTACTTCAGCCACTAAGGTCATTTTCCCTCAGACTACAATCTTATGTAAGGAATGATAGTAAAAGTAAAGGTATCAATGTTTGTGAATTTTAACACATTATGTATGATTTTGGTCGAACTGCAGTTTGTTTATTGTACCATCCATCTGTAATAAAACAGTTTTTAAATCATCGTTGAGCCATTGAACTGTATTGCATGTTAGGTAGGAACTAAACCTTGGATAGGACACAAATCCTTCTCAGGATACAGTCATATACAATCGGTTAATGTAGTGTTGCCAAAGAACTTTATGCCCACAAACTCAAAAACAGGCCTGAATCTCCAAAGTAGGGCTGAAAACCAAATGTATGCATCAATACTAAGAAATATGACTGGCCATGAAGCTCATAAATCAGGCCTGTGGCCTGAACTCATGAAAAAACTTATAGTAGGTTTGTTAATCTCAATAAGAGCAAGGGGGATCACATAAATACCTATCACAAAGTCGAAACAGTTAATAATAATAATAAAAAAGAAGAAGAATAGGAAGAAGATAGTTTTCTTTCCTAAAAAGTGTTCAAAAACAAAATTAAAGTGAATTTAAATATGAACTAGTACCTACAAAATGTTACCTCCAAAATTCAACCCAAGCATGGACAAAATCCAAATCAGATACAAAAAAATTTGTGTAAGCAAGTATCCAAAGACCAAGTATGAACAATCAAAAATGTACAAAGGAGGAATCAAATAAAGATGAATCAAACAACACCAAGAGGAGCTAATGCCTCAGCAATAAGCTGAGGGTGGTCCATGCACCCTTGGTTTTAACATACAAAAGCAAGGATAATAACTAATTAAATTAAAAAAACAAGACAAAAGAAAATGATTTATAAGCAAAAAAGGTAACACAATACCATGCAAAAAGAAAGAAAACAAAAACATAATCTATTACATAAAACACAAAATAAATCACATAATACATAAAAAAAGAAAAACTAAACTGTGGAAATGGATCCCATGTTAAACCAGAAAAATGAGGAAAACCAGAGTATGCAGGCACATAGAGAATGTACAAATTCCACACAGACATTAATCCAGCCAGGAATTTAAACCCACCACACAGCAACAGGGCCACTCAACTCATCAGTTCTTTGTATAAGGCATTTCTTCCTATAAAAGATATTATATGATATTGATAAATTTTTCAATTAGAACCTACACAGAAATAGTAATACACACCATAATGATGGAAAGACTAACAAGTGACATTTTCTTATTTTATCTCAAAGAAAGCCATGCTGTAGCAGAAAGCTGTCAGAAAATAGAATTTCAAATATGCATCCATCCATCCATCCATTATCCAACCCGTTATATCCTAACTACAGGGTAATGGGGGTCTGCTGGAGCCAATCCCAGTCAGTACAGGACGCAAGGCAGGAAACAAATCCCGGACATGCCGCCAGCCCACCGCAGATTTCAAATATGCAAGAACTTTAAATTAAAAGTTTGAAAATTGGGTAAGAGAGAAGACTGCTAGGCTCTTTTACTAATTATACACTCCATCCATTTCTCTTATTTGTTTATCCAGATCAATGTTGTGGGAAGTCGTTGCCTAGCTTACATTCTCAAAACCTACTTCACAACTCTAGCATGTGGAATTTCAAAGCTATGAGACCTAATATAGAATTGCCATGCACATGGAAAACAGCCCTTTTGAACAAAACTACAGTACTGAATAAAACGATGAATTCATCTCAGCAAACATATGTCATGCATCAGTCAAAGTAACTGTGTGAACACACACTGGAAGTGAGGAGTTCTAGGCTGGTGATGTCATGAATAACAGTAATTAATGGGGAAATTCTGAGATTGATTTATGTTTTTAGGTGATCCTTTTATTCAATGGGAATTACAAATCTCAAGCACATTTGTACAATGGCAGCAGTTTTAGTCCATGAAGTTTGGACTGCCCTGAAACACTGTAGTTTATCACCTGCCTTATGGACTTCAAAGCAGTATGACATTTTTAAAAGTGCCAAATGGTACTGATTCCTCATTTCTACAATTCCAGTAATTGTAGTGTAAGAAGTGATCTGGTTAAGTTCACAAATCATCCCGGGTGTGGACACAAAGCCAAAACATGTTGGCTTATTGTTGTTTATATGTGTCTCGGTTTCAGGTACCATGAGTTGTAAATTTGAGCCTGAATTGGACAGGAACCCAGCGAAATCCAGTAAGCCCAGAAGTTACTTTGCTTATATTGTTAGCCCTATGGCAGCAGCTTTAAACTGGTTTATGTCAAACTTTTGAGCATCACCACATCCACCTCTTCTTAGTTTTATGTTCATGAGAAACCTATGCTATTGTTGAACCCCACATTCATGTCTTAGAATAGAATATGTTGTATTGTCATTGCATTGAGAACAATACAATGGAATTTAAAACATCTCTCCCAGAGATGCTTTCATCACTCACACACACATCCTCGTACATACTCAAATAAAAAACTGATTGGATTTGTAAAATAATGTAAAACATTATAATTTATATATATTATATATATTTATAATTTCATTATAATTAAATGTATCTTCACAGAAAACCTATAAATATATTTAATTAATACAGGAGACCTCCATGAAAAGAGATAGTATCATATTAACACTTACTAGGTTGATAATCTGATTGGTAATCTAAGTATCTGATTCCAAAGATTAAATAATACCAAAGTTTATCAAAATGATTCATGAACACTGAAATGTATTTAGGAATGCCAAGAACAAGAGACATACAATCTGATCTTAGCTAAACAAGTTAGGCACACAATGACACTGGAGGACTCCTGAATCATTTAACACCCTTTACCATTTTGTCTACGCCTTTATCGGTGTAGCTTTTCTCTGGTTTTTCCTCCTACATACCCAAAGATGCATGTGGGTTAACCAGCTATGTGACTTAGTGCCTGTTCCTACCTTATGGAAATTGTTCCCGATTGAGTGTAAGCCCTTTGGTGCACTGGCATCTCGCCCAAAGTTTCTGCTTTGTGTCATTTCATTCCAAGTTAGGTTTTGGCTTCCTGTGACCCTGAATTGGATTAAGTGGATTTGAAATTGTTATGTTGTGCTAATTCAAAAGTGCACTTGTAGGAAACTCAAATAAACAACTAGAATTTACCTAAAATGCACATTGCTAGGCAACAACACACTATATGAAGTCAGAGCATAGCAAAGGTTTCAGTAGGCCTTTCTGAGAAAACAAAATCCGTGAAAAAATAACTTCTTTGTGACAATGAATAAGGTTTTAGGTCAGACAGAATACTCATTCACACAATTCCGTTAGACTAGCATACTCCCCTGCTGCCTTTCAGTTTTATTTTTAATTCTTAATAATAAAATATGGGGCTGATAAGTTTGATTTACACTCTGGCCATTGTTTATTTGTATTCCTTTTTTTTGTTTTGTTTCCTGTGACCTCCTCATAAATCAATTTGCAGTTTCAGTAGTGAGCTGTCCTCTCCTGACTATATGTAATTAAGAAGAATTTCTCTATTCCCAGTGTATTTTTTATCCCAGGTAGACTTTCATAAATCATAATTTTACAAGTCATATGATCAGCACAGATACTGTAGACAGGACAAAGATTAGGTCATGCGCAAGTTGAGAGGATGTGTGTGTGCATTTAAAAGTGGACACGCATCGTGGATTGGCATCCTTTCTTGAAATTAAAACAACAGCACCAGATCATTACAGGCTGCATGCCAACTCTGTTGGCCTATTTTTAAAATAAATTGTGAGCCCCATTCTTTCACCAAAACAACTGAATGCCATTCTGTGCACATGTGATTGTGCTTTAGTTGTATGCTTCTCTCCTCCTCCTTCTTTCTTTCTCTCTTATCATCCCTGAATTTAATGGAAAGAGGAAACAACCCCATGTGCACTCTAATGAAAGAAGGTTAAGTGTGCGTGGCCATGTGCAGATTTAGAGACTTTAAAGCTGTTACTTCGACGCTAAGCGTGACCTAGATGCAAAGTAAAAATCAATCCTTGGTCTGCTTCCAGCATACTTTAAACACAAGTGCGTGAGAAGTACAAGGAGGGATAAAAATATAGAATCAAAAAAGCAAACTCTTAATTTTCCACATAGCCATAAATCCATGTGCTATGAAAGCAAGGAACCTGTCTTCTGAGGGTAAGAGAAGTAGGTCTCAGGGTCATCAAACAAAACTTGGACTCAGCAGCCCTGACTGATACTTTGCTCCATGTCACTCCAGCTACATCTTGGACTGAAGAAGCTGCCAAAAGTCTCACAGCACACTGTCATAGGCATAGCCGCTCCACTTTTCCTAATGCCATGATATCAATTATATGGCTGTAAAAGTTAAACCAGATATTCCCTTCCACTATGGTGGCTACAGTGAGGGAGACCAAGTGATTAATGAGTTGGACTGTAAATTGAAGGAAGGGGATCCTGTCTGATCTCTAGCTCTGAAGTGCCTTAGTGTATGATAAGTATTTCTATAAAAGGTGCTATATAAAGTAATTTTTCAAGTGTGGGAAGCTTGTACTTTCTTGGTTCAACATATGTCCTATTCTCTTGCCATCCTTGTTTATCCTCTATTGAATCTTTTTCTTGACTTCCTTCATCTGTAAACTTCAAATTTCTTTAGACTAATTGCTTTAACACTAGAATTACCAGAGCTTACGAAAAAGCTCGTAGATCCGTCCCACCTTAAATCGCTTTGCACCTCTCCGTCAGCATCTTTTATCCTGTAAATGTGTCGATAAGCAGCAAACAGCAAGCAGCCTGCTATCACATCCCACCACCCCGCACAGTTTTCTCAACTCAAGTCTATTTACCTGCGTGTCAGTTGCTTGGAGTTGTATAGAGTGAGAAGGGTAATTCTAGTGTTAATTGGTCAGTGTATATTGGCCCAGTATAAGTGACTTTGCTATAGGTGTGAGCACAGCTTGCAATGCGATGGCGTCCTATCCTAGATAGACAACCTTGAACTGGATGTGCAGGTTAGAAAATGGATGGATGGTTAAAAGGATAAAGGCCAAGTTAAGAAATCTGGAAAGACTAGGTGAATAAGAACCAAAAAGCAACATGAACTACTGCTCTAATATAACATATAATCAGAAATATTTGACCACCCATAACTTCACAGTTCTCCGACCAAGGAACATCTAATGTTAATACAGCTCAAAAATTTGATTCCTGCAACAAGTAAAGTGATTTTTAGGAATCAATAGCAGATAGGAACTGGTTCAAATATAAATGAAAAATGTGCTCTGTATAAATAAAGCAGATTCAATCATCCATCCAGCTCCTGTTGAATCCAACAGAAAATAATCAGGGTGGAGGTGCCAGCCCATGACAATACATCCTGAAGCATATTCTTACCTATAAAATGCAAAGTGAAAGGTAAGCAGGTGCACCACTGGAACCAAAGGGCAGATTCTGCTCTGACAAGTTAAGACCATTTAAGGCTTGAGATGAATGACAGCTGCACATTAATCAAGTAAGTGTTCCACATCTAAAACAAAATGGATTCTACAAGCCAATGAAAGTTTAATAGAGGTGCATGAACTGTACAACACTTGATTAGGTGAGAAAATGGGAGCAGTGTAGAAGTCTGGAGTTCAACTAAAAGTAGCCAGGCATGAAGCAGAAATGAATAGGCACCCATCATGCAAGAAAGAAGAGAATGAGAAACTCAGATCAGATACTTGCTAGCTGAATAGATGAACGGGCTGAAAAAACTTTTCCTGTTCACTTCTGATTTACGTATTGTCTTGTATCAAATGTTTAGAAGAGAGAAGAAAAGGTGGATGTCAAGCACAGGGTATTCTTCACTCAGAGCCAGGTAGCATCATGTTGACGATCTGATGATTATTATTTGCTGAGGGTGTGGTGGGTAGAGCTACTCATTGGCTCATTGTAGAGTTAGGCAGAGAGGAAAATCCATAGGGATGAATTTAGATGTTGAAATACTTCAAGTGTGCAAAGTTAAATTGATAATTTATTACTAAAAACAGTAGGCTAAGAAGGCATGTCCACTGCCTATCCTTCGACAATAGGCCTAGACTACAGCACTAAATAAATGCCGTCCATCTATCCACCCATCCATTCATCCATCCAATCTAATACTGAGTGTGTAAGGCTGTTTGAAAACATTAATTCTTTTATGAGTACATTTTCTAAATGCACTTATTCAAATAAAATGTTGCAGTGTGCAGGAGCCTGCTCCAGAACCATTAGGGTAAAGACAGGATCCATCTCAGCTTTGGGTGCCAGTTCACCATAGACCACACTTTCTCATACACACATCCACTTGCTCATTATCATTACCATCTAGACCATTTCAGAGCCTGAAGCATGATCCAGCAGTGTAGGGTGCAAAGGAGGAGCCAACCCTAGATGACGCATCAGTCCACTTCTTTACATATTGCTACACAGTCACACTAACTTATAGGGGTTTAACACAACGCAAAAAGTCGTTAGCTAGTTGAAGGAGAGCCAAAATACCTGTGAAAAAGAACAGGCAGGCATGGGAAAAACTAGCCAGCACCACACAGTGACTGGGCTGGGATATTAACCCCCATATTTTGGTGCTGTGAAAACTTAGCAACCATGTTTAAAATGGTCAAATGTATCACAAAAGTAAAAGGTTAACATCTATTGATTTCTGGATGTCATATATAAAAGAATTTTTTTTTTTTTTCAAAATTCAGTGAGATTTACCTTATGGCAGAGCACAAATGTATTATTTGCAGAGGAGCCAATTTGATCCATTACTGCTGCATTGTGAAAAGAGAGAGAGCCATTAGCTGAGCTATTGATTTTTGTAAGTAAACCCAGTTGAGCAAAAGTCTGCTATTTAAATATCATAAGAGACTTCTCAACACAAGAACTATACATCGTGGCTTAATGGTTGACTCGTGTAGCACTGTAGTTAAACAGTTTAATGCACAATTAAGCACAACAGATCAATGTATATTATACATATATAGTGCCTTTCATTGAGAATGGATTTACAAAGTAATTCATTTTTCAGTAAAATATGGCTCCTGTTCTTCCTCATTCTAAAAGTAAGAAACAAATAAAAACAAATTTGTTTTATTATATTTTAGATTCACTGGCACTCCACCTCATTTTGGCCCCCACCCTGTGCACAGTCATCAGCCAGGAAAAAAAATCAGCCCCTTCACCACTAAATCGAGTAAGCGGGTATAGAAAATAGATAAGTTAGATATTTTTGGAGAAAGTACAGTATAAACAGGAATCCTATCAATATGTCAAAAAAAGGAAAAACACAAT
Source organism: Polypterus bichir lapradei (assembly GCA_026402145.1). Taxonomy (NCBI): domain Eukaryota; kingdom Metazoa; phylum Chordata; class Cladistia; order Polypteriformes; family Polypteridae; genus Polypterus; species Polypterus bichir. The sequence continues at coordinate 81,390,919 of JANRMT010027041.1, forward strand.
ATTTCAGTTAGTATATAAAAAGACCTCTTGGTTCTGCCATTGCATTTATTTAGCTTTTAAGGTGGGATATCCTCGAAATGTCACGTAGACAATGCATATGATTAGCTGTCAAGGCAACATTAACACCGGCCACTCATTGCTACATATATATACAGTCACGGGTGGTTGATCATTGTACATTGATCTTGTGTATCGGATGAAATTACAGAGATTCTTGAGAACACATTCAAACATATCCTACCACAAAGAACTTGTGTATGCAAAGTGACGTGAGAAATGTTATTTTCTGTTGTTATATTAGTGTCTTAAAGATAATGTTTGAGCATGGACTTGTACATAAAGTGTGTGTAGTAAATGATGTGCGGGTTCAGCAGGATTGGATAAAGCAGATATCAGTCTGAAAAGCATATACAAATATAATTTACCGGTATCTACTGAAACCATCTTAGTTTTTAATGATACCATTATATGGATTTTTGGTTTATTTAAGACAGCTGCTTGCCACTAGCTAAGTACTGTGGCATTAGCAAGTGTAGCTTATATGCTCTTCAGCCCCCAAGTCTATCATTTGTCTCAGGGTTGTTTTTGAGCTCTTTTTTGTTTAAATCTAAAAGTTTTTGGTGCTAATTTATATTGAGACTTTACCAGGTAGTTTTTTTATGGGATGTATTGCTTCATTTTTTTTATACCTTTGCTTGCCTTCTTGATTTTTACTTTTTGAGGTGCCCTTCTGAATTTGTTTCCTGCCTCCTGTTAATTTTGTTAACTTTTCTGTTCCTTCCTTAGTTTTTTCCCCTTTTTTAGATTGTTTAATTACATTTTTTGTTAATCCTGTTTTGAGTTCTTGGAGGGTTTACATAAGTTTTGACCTTCCCATTTGAGAATCTGAATTAAATACTGCTAAGCCTTTAGTTATACTGTCATAATATCCTGGGACCTCATGCATAACTGCGTGCATAGAATTCACACTAAAACATGGCGCATGAACAAAACTGGAAATGTGCGCACACAAAAAAAATTTAGATGCATAAATCTGTGCATAAGCAAAGTTCTGTGCATTTTCTCTGTATAAATCTCAATCAATGTCAATTTTAACGCACATGCATGGGACTACAGCCCCACCCTGACTCCTCTCCTAATTTTACATATTTGAGTATGAAAAATCAATATAAATTGCCCCTTCAGTTCAGTGTTTTGTTAAAAGACAATGGCAAAAGCACATGGAAAAAAATTAATTTTTGAAAATGTTAGGTGTAGGAAAGAAAAAAATGTACTATTTGTTGGTTTAAGCAGTGGTATAATTTGATGGAGTAATATAGTGTGGCAGACACACACTCAAATGTTCAAGTTCAGAAATTGAACACAGTGCCCAAAAAAAAAAAAGAAGTGGTCAGATACCAAAGTCGACGTGAAAAGGCAAGTCTCAGACCACTGTCTGTTTATTCTGTTTCAGACAATATTACAAAAGCTAACCCCTGTGCTGAGGGCATGACTCCAGGCTGTGATGGTGCGGCTATGCCGAGCGCATCTTCAGACTCTGGCTGCGCACGCACCTCTGCCTTGGAAACTGGCATATGACCATCTGGCTGTGTGTGCTGGCAGACGCTGTTCTGCAGTCACAAAATGCAATAGTGGATGCTGTAAGAGATGTGGCGAATGAACTAAGGAATATAAGAGCTGTACTATGTGATACTGACCACAAACTAAACAAATTAGTTAAAAAATAAATGCTGCATCTAATTACCGTTGTTTACATTCTGCTAATTACATTCAAAAGAAGTAGTAATGCTGTTTGATTTGGCTGATCATTTGGTGGATCAGGGTCAGGTTCATCATACCTGATCTCTTCAGGTGTGGGCAAGCCATGATTGTGTGGCACATTATGCAGCATGCTACATGGTTGCACAATACAACACACTTTCTGTGGACTATAGAGAAGCATATTAATAGAGTGGAAATACTTTACATTTACATAACCAAATTCATTCTCTTTATAGTGTAGCATCGATGCCGAGCACCACAACGGATCAATTGTCTTCTGTTTACATGGCTCTTTGAGGTGACTCACTATTCTTAAAAGGGCTGTTTGCCTTTTGCCGCACTAGTTGGAAAAAGCACCTATGACTGTTCAGAGTTGCCGTTTTTATTGGCTTTCCTGCTATAGATGATGTAATGCCAACTCATTTTTTTGGTGATTCATCCCTGACTGATATAACTTGTATGGCGCCATTGCAATAGTAATGTGTGTGCAGTTGACTGCTCCAATTACATTTAGAAAACATTTACATTCCAGGCATTGCTGTGAATTGCGCTTTCATGTTTGTCAGTTCAACCACAGTGTAAGGAAATCTTATCTATCTGAATGACAAGCAGATAATACCATCCAATACAGCTGACTCAGTGATGATTGTGAAATATCCGATCAGTCAGCCAGTCCATGATGAAAAGCTCCTCTGACTAAAAACGCAAGAGTGGACAGAACTTGCAAAGAAGCAGGTAGAGCACAATTCCTCAAAGTCTGACTTTGTAAAATTGGTGGCAGTTCAGTACACATCTCCAAGAGGATACTCATGGAAATCAAAATAGAGATTAGAAGTCAATGCTGGGTGCTGCCAGTTTGCAAAACCGAGCAGAAAATTACTTATGCACAGTGTGAGGCTGCCGTGAAAATGTGCATGGCTTTACACAAGGTTTAGTGTTTATACATCTTGAAGTGAGTGTGGAAACAGGCGTATGCAACATTTTTGCACATACACACCATTTATACATGAGGCCCCTGTTCTTCTTAGTATTATACATATGGGGATACATGATTGTTCTATAAAACTTATTTATTGTATTTATTATAGAAACTATTCACAAATCTATATGAGTAGAAAAGGGAAGCAGACTTCAGAAAGAGGATGAAAGTTCTGTCAAAGCCCATTGTGGGATTTTCTCCTTTCACTTGATTATTGCTCCACTGTAGCACAACAGGCCAGAACTTAACTCATTTTTTTGAAAATCATATTGGGAAATTTGTATATTACCTGTAATTGATTAGATAATATTAATAAAGAAGTGATCACACTTATTTTTAATAATTATCTGAATAATGATACTGGTTTGGTGGAGAGATAACAACCAGAATATTTCTGGAGCAAGAAACTTTAGTTGAAGATGTTACACTATATGTTACTAGATGTTACTACAGTAGTTACACTATATTATACACTCTGCCACTATGTCATAGTGAGTCCATTCTTCTTAAAAATATGCCAAATGAATGACCTAATATGTACTCTGTAAACCCAGGCTGTCAATCCCTTAACAGTCAAACTTTTATTAGTTAGCGTATTCCTGCAGTCCATGTCATACACTGCTCTGCCACTAATTTATCTTACGTACACGATCGCAGCTCCTGGCAAACTTCATATGAGATATTCTTACCTGGAAAAATTCAGACCAATCAATATCCAATATAATGTTATATTTTATTGTTTGCAGCATTTTCTCACTTTATAATGTTGGAAATCACTTCTTTATCATTAAGTTCAGCAATAAGCCTCTCACAAGAAAAGCTAAATGGTTAAATGAAGCTAAAGAATAAAAAAAAATTACAATGCAACTGTCCTGCTATGTGAGGAAAATGCATTTGAATTCTCTCTGCAAGGTGTTGTATACAGTAAGTCAAGATCTGAATGTTAATTCTGAAGGTTCACTACTACTTTTTTCTTCCCACATCCCAAAGACATGCACTCTTATGTTTATTGGTGACTTCAATCTGAATTCTGCAATGCTTACCCTGCAATGAAGTGGCACCAGTTCTAGGGTGGAATGCTGTCTTGTGCCCAGTACTGCTCGGGTAGGAAGGCAGGTAAATAGGTACTGGCTCACTACATTACTGATTAAGATAACTGGAACAGAAAGCAAAAGGATAGATGAAAAGCGGTCAAGTGTCTTCTAAAAGTAAAAGGCCCAATCAGAAAATGAAATAAAAACAAAGGAGCAGACAGAATCATTGGGAGGAACAGTGCCAGTCACACCTCAATTGGAGCCAAACCAGACGGATGTCAGCCCTTGTTGTCCATAGCAGGTAGTCAGTATTACTAGACTTTGATGTTGTGTGTGTGTTAGGTCTATCTCAGTGTGCCCCTTCAGTAACACAAACAGCACCCCTTTGTGTACATACCGTGGACTTCAAGAAGCACACACCCCTTGGTGTACAGAGCATGCACACTTATTTTCATAAATGGTGGCCATCGGGTAACAACACCCACTCACTATCATCAGAGTTCAGCAACGGTGTCCAGAGTGCATGCCGCCTAACTTTCAAAAATGGTTCTCCTCAAAAGACAGCTGCCTAGTTGGCTGCCTATGTGGCCTAATGGATTGACTGCCTCTTGAGGAGGATTTGAAGAAACTGGAAGAAATAAAAAGGAATGATCCTCAGGACAGATGCGAGTTTCCCAAAATCAAAGTGTCATAATTCTCGTTTTGCCTGATCAAATGTTATTTCAGCCTCTTGCACTTTTTGACTTTCTTATATATGAAGTATATCGTCCGATGATTCAATGTAGAGATTTTGATGAATCTTGACGCTTTAGACCTCCCTGAGGCGGACAATACCATTTTTGGAATTATGTCTGTGTGTCTGTGTGTGTGTGTGTGTGAACACCATAACTTGAGTATGTTTTCACTTAGGTCAACCAAATTTTGCATACAAGTATTAAATACAAAACGTACATTTCTTTCAACTTTTGGGCCATTTTTGTTAACTGGAAGTGGTTTATTTAACTTTATTTTTATAATAATTGTTCAATATATTATTAATTTGATTTGTTGTTGATGGTTCTTTAATGTACATAATATAAAAATATAATCATTGTCTTGCAGTTTACTCCTCAAATATCCATCCCCATATCGGAGTATACGGGAAAGTCTAGGGGAGACCACTCCCGATTTTTGGGTTATGTTAAAAAGATTCTTAAGTCTCATATTTTTTTTGCACTCTCATGATGGTGGCCATGTTGTTTATCACTTCCTTGGTGCCTTATGGTCAAATGATCAGCATCATTACAGTGTACCATTTAGAATTTCAGTGTGTAGTTATTGGGTATGCTTTTAAGTATTCCTGTTAACCAGTTGTTTGACTAGTTAGGTCCTTTGGATATTGACAGTAATCCACAGTCTATCTGGTCTGTTTATTTTTTAGTGTGTCACACCACCATTTTAGAATTACTTCAGATAGTTAATGGGTCGCTAGGAAGGATTCCAGGTTTGCTGGGGACTGCCTCTCAAGAGGTGCCATGATTCGTGTCACTTGATTATGGTTTTGAACTGTGAAGAAAAATTGGAGTAGAGCTTTAGGTTCTGTTTTCTGGTAATAACTCATAGCTTCTCATGTCTCAGTTTGATTCTCCAGTTGAGTTTTTTTGATTTGGTTAGCGACTTCTGGCATGTCTTGTTTAATTGGTTTGATTTTTGACAGCAATCCAGAGTCTATTTAGAAACCTGTTTGTTTTAGTTTATGTCTCGAAAACCATGTGCAACTCCTGGTATATTGCAGGTAACATTCAGCAGTTGCCCTCTCTCATTGTATCAGTAGACTATTCAAAGAGGGTAGTTAGAATCTAAAAGGAGGGTCTGTGCAGTGGTCCAGCTGACCAGCTTCAAGTACTTGTATTTGGATTAACATGATAATGTCCTGGTTCACTTGATCTATATGTAACAGTTCTCCTGAAAATGTCATCTTTTGGGCAGAATATAAACTCAAGAAAAAACATTGTTGAAAAGTGATTACTGTTACTAAAGTCCATAGCCGTAACTAATAATTCTTGAAAGAAATGGAAATGAATTTTAAATGTATTCAAATCATGGACATGAAGTGCTATGCACTAGTATCTTATATAGGTGGGGAAAGGTGCCACAATTCTTCATGTGGCTAAAATTGTGACAGCAAGCAATACTGCAATATCCATGCGAATTACACTTAAAGCACGAACAAGGTAAGTGACTTGCTGAAGGACTCACAGTTGATCACAGAGAGAGGCTGCACCAGAAACCTTGAAGCTCAAAGCCTCATGTCTTACCCAAGAAGGCTGCACTACCTATCAGCTGCTCATCTAAACAGTCTGTAAAAGATGAAGAGGTAACTTCCTTAATATTATGAAAGTTCATTCTATAAACAGTTTCATTGTAAACTCACACTGGAAATCATACTGTATCTTGGTAATGTGATTTAATTTTGAAGGTGCAGAATGTGTTTAAATAGTTTGCATAATTCTGATCAGGACAAACCAGCATGTGATGCAATGACTGTACCCCTGGGGTTGTTGGTTCAAGCCCTGCAACTTCCTCACTGTGTGCACCCAGACAAGTCAGTATAAGTAAGCAATCATATTGCGTTCAAATCCTGCAAGTCACTTTGGTTAAAAGCGTCAGGCAAACATACAATATTAAAAATACACACCTGGGTAGAGGACCAGCATTTGGTAATGGATTCCAAGAAGTGCACTATTCAGTAGCAAATTGACAGTATTCTTTACAAATGGGTTCACCGTTTTTTCCATGGTGCAGTGTGATGATATTGATTGCAACAAGTAACTCCAGGCCTTCATGGTAAATAACCAGGCCCAATCCTACTGCAATAATGAATATTATGATGAAAGTGCCTGCTGACAAGCCAACATCTCCATGCTAGTAAAATATAAGGGGCGTCGAGGATTGATTTTATGATGTCTGCTTAATAAAACAAGGATTTACAGGCTGCCTGTGATTAACTTCACATTACTTAAGAAGCCCCAATTGTCAGTCATTGAGCTGCTTTAATAAATACCCACAATCAGTCCCATTAATAATAAGGTGGAGGAACTTTGTTTTACTAAATCATCGATTTTTCATTTACAATGAAAATTTAAGTCCTCCTTTAGACAGCAAGCCGAGATTTTTGCAGAAGCAACAACTTGCAGTCCTCCGCTAAATATTTTATTCAGGAGGAGGAGGATGGAAACAGCACTTTTGATTAACATGGCAGGGTGTCTCAGTGGTTTGTGCTGCTGCCCCACACCTTCAGGAAACTGTGTTCAAATCTCTTTCAGGTGAAGAGTTTTCAAGTATTTCTTTATAATTAAACTATAATAATACATTGTATTTATATAGCACCTTTCCCATGCTCAAGGGTCTCTCCAGCTTACTGAAAAAGTAAAATATTAGGACAACTGTCAATGATTACGAGAGCTTGGCTCTGTGCCTCCCATCCAGGGTTATATTTTCAATGTTGCAAGGACGAAATCTGGCTCCCAATGGCTCTTCAGTAATTTAGAAAATAATATTTGGAACAGAATAGTTAGGGGGCATTCAAAGAATTCCCCTTGTATATAGTATACCCTAAGTATGGATTGTGGTCACTACCTGGTGCAATCTACTGGTAAAATATGGTTCATAAGGCCTGCCTTATCATGTAAAATTGCTTTTGTCAACTACTTACTGTATATTTCTAACAGAATGAATTGTTTTTCCCTACAAAAAAGACCGTAAGTGTTAAATATTGGAAATGAAGCTGACTAAATGATTGCAGCTAATGTCTGCCCCTGAAACTGTGACCCCGACAGCTCTTCCACTCCACTAATGATTTATAACCTAAGGATAATTTCAGATTGGCAGCACAACTGAACTCTGAAAGTAGCAGCAGCAGAAGAAGCTTTGCACTTTTTACAATATCATAGGTGATCTGCAGGCATCTCAGGATTTCTCATGTGTTGCAGTTCAACAGAAGTCCATTCTCTGAATACTATTATTATATTGTTTGCTGGAATAAAATCGGGAGTGATGTGTCTTTGAGGACCTGATGTGAATATTTACTACTAAAAAAGAAATGCAACATGCACAAACAAGTAAACTTAATTAACTGTAGATTCTTAACTTTGGTGTGGGCGAGCTTAGCCATTTGCCAAGGTATTTCTTGCTAAGGACCAGCATCCCATTCAGGGTTACTTTCTGTCTTGCATCACATGCTATGAAAGATGGCAGCTCCCTCTATTCTAGCTCATTCTATTCCAGTATAAAATTGGTGGCAGTGCTGAAATAAGGTATTGGCACAAAATATAATATGTATATGGTGTAGGCAAAGCATACCTTAATTATAGTGACCATTCTGTCAGAGAAGTTTTTAAAGACCACTTCATTAAACTGTAAACAATTATACATAAAACACTGTAAATTACCTTGGTTAAAGGCATCAGCCAAATAAGTAAATGAAAACGTTATTATTATTTAAGGATAAACTTGCTTAAAGGAAAAACACCATAGTAGCTAACTATCAGTCAGTGGAGTCATATATAACATAAATTTCTCAAACTTGCTTAATCCAGTTCAGAATCATGGGGATTCTGGAGCCTATCCTGGAGACAAGGCAAAAGCCAGTCCTGGGCAGGACACCAGTCACACGTACACCAACACAGGATCCCATTTAGAATGAACAATCAGTTTTTCTGCGTGTGTAAAAAATCCATACAGTCATGCAAAGGACATAAAAGATGCATGCAGACAAAGAGTAGGTCTGGGATTTGAGTCCAGGAAGCTGAATTTGTGCCTGGAAGATAACTTACAAGGCGCCATTTAGCTCAGACATCCTGTTGTATTTCTGAAATGACTCTACATGTACAGTATGTACAATCTGATGATTATAATATTACCATAATACCTACAAATGATTAACTGAAGGGTAGTCATCTACTGTATGTCTGGTTATTACTTGTATTCCTCTGGCAGCGTATTTATCAAAGTATCCATGTAAATGTATGACCTTTATGCAGACAGCAGACAAAACATTCTTATGCAGTATTATTGGTATTTATGCATTTGACACACATTTCTAATTCTGAATAGTGGATAAATGATGAGTTATGTGAGAAAGGTTCCTGTTTAATCCAGCATGGTGCCTTTGGGGTTTACTCTGTTTTTCATATCCCTGTCTGAGAGGAGTTTAAAGGTTCTCCCTGTGTCTTTTTGGCACTCCAGTTTTCAAAAAAACATGATGGTTGGGCTATTGGAAGAGTATAAATTGATTTTGTGAGACAGTGTATCTGTCAATAGACTAACACACCATCCTGGTCCATCCTGACAACACTGAGTACAAGGCAGGAATCAACCCTGGACAGGGTGTCACAGGTCTTTACAATAAAACACACTTCTAAACCCTCCATCCATCCACTCACAAACTCATGCTCGCTCATTTTATGCTGCATTAATGAGCTTCCACTCTCTGGTATATGAATCTAGTTTAAGAGATGTGAATAAATGAATGTGTCTTAATGCTTAAAAAAGATAACAAAATATAATAACTTCACAAAAAGAGATGCAAATACCAGAAGCTTAAGTTTTTATTTTTATTTGAATCTAAATATCATCTTTATTTTTTTTAAATATACGTATCTGTTGTATCTGCCACACACCCTTCCTTCCCTTGCTTCAGGGGGTGTCTTGTTATCTTTGTTCCCTACCTTACTGCCTCATGCACTTGATATATACTATAAGTACTGTACGGTCAGTGTACGTTTCGGGTGATCGCCACAATCTATCAAAGCGGATTTATGATTTTTGAAGAATATGATCTTCATTCTGCCTTGCCACTATAAAACACTCAAAGATATGCGATGTATGCTTCATCAGGATCACCTTTTATTATGATATACAGTACTACTGACATATTTATGAACAATATTAACCCTTAATACAGTCCACATTAACACGGAAGCAGAGATCATCACTCTTGCCTCACTACAAGAAGCCGTTTTCCACTTTTTCCCTTAGGCACCATGAGCTTTGCCATAGACAGCTGGCCTTTTTTTCTGTACTGCACAGATCTGTCACAATTGAACATGTAGGTTATGTGATGCCTCAAACAGACACAGATGCAATTCTGTCTCCCAAAGTATATCAACTTGTAAAAAATAAAAATATCAGGAAGTTAAACTTCACACACTTCCTTGCTATATGGCCAACAATTAAATTTGAGAGCTGAATGCTCAGGCTGACCCCAATGAAGCCCAAATAGACTCAGAGATAATAGATAATCTGGATGATTTTTGTGTTTTATCTGACTGTGTGGCATCTTTGTTAATTAACGGAGTCAAGGGTCAAAGGGCTTCAACAAATACACTACAAGTAGCCCGAGAGTTAAAGTGGTAATATACTGTAAGATCCTCCTTCTGACTGCTGACCTAAGACCCAGGACACTTTCAAATATTCACTGACACCCATAAATCCATCCATCCATCCATTTTCCAACCAGTTGAATCCAAACACAGGGTCACAAGGGTCTGCTGGAGCCAATCCCAGCCAACACAGGGTGCAAGGTAGGAACCAATCCCGGGCAGGGTGCCAACCCACCGCAGACACCCACAAATCCATCCATTAATTCGTCCACTAATTTATTGAGCCCATATGATCTAATTTTAGAGATGAGGCAAGCATCACATCCATCATTTTCATTAATATTGCCTTTTTTTTTAAATGTATTGGCTAAAAAGCTCTGAAGATGGGATTTCAACAATAAAGCATAGAGCGGATTTCAACAATAAAATATCCTGATTACCTCTAATCCTTATCCAGTTAACATGTATTACGACAGGTGGAAATTGATTAGAAAAATACTTCTCTTATTATGTACTAGCTGTTTTACCAGGCTTCACACAGGAAATTTCCTAAGTCAATGGGCCCTGGTTAGAGTGAGGTGAGGTTGGGATAGTGCTGTCGGTTAATCAAATGTAGCAGAAGTACTATGCAACTAAGTAATTTTATGTATACAATATTTGTGGTTTTTACTTTCGTTATACGAAGTATAGGGAAAGTATTATAATCGTCCAAAAATTTGATGTCGAGATTATGATGAATCTCGACATTTTAGACCTCCCTGAGTCTGAAAATACCATTCAATAAATCTCAACATTTTAGGCCTCCCTGAGTCTGACAATACCATTTTTGGAATTATGTCTGTGTGTGTGTGTATGTAAACATGATAACCTGAGTATGCTTTCACTTAGGTCAACCGAATTTTGCATACAAGTATTAGGTACAAAATGTAGATTTCTATCAACTTTTGGGCTATTTCTGTTAACCGGAAGTGGTACTTTACCTTTTATTTATCCAGGGGCTAATATTATTATGCCCTTGAAGTTTCTTACTCTTGAACATGCTACATACAATTCTACATAAGTAAAACATTCCTATCGTAGATCAATTTCTGCTTTTCACAGTGACCTCTTTACTGTGGATATTCATTGCAAAACAAAATTTTACAGGAAAACTGTATTCTTTTGAACTGAAGCAGATTATCAGTAGGAATAATGTGAATTTAGGTAAATATTGTTATCAGATGTTACGATTTTTACATCTGTTTACATCATTCAAGAATTTCTTTTTTTGTAATTTTATTTTTTTTTTTTGTAATTTGTGTTATATGTTTTATTAATTAATACGGTATTACTCCAAAAGCCATCACCACAAAAAAGTTCTATGTTTTACTTTAACTTATTATACACAGCAGTAATGTTTACAGGCTGCACATGTACATGGCCCATGTAATAAACTAAACATTTTGAATTTTGAGGCTGAAAATGTATCGTAGTGACCTCTTCATGGGTAGAATATTGATGGCTTGGGATTCGCAAATATAAACAACCAAGGGAAGTACTTTTTATGAAACAGTGAGTCTCAAAACAAGAGAGAAGTAAGGACTGTAAAGAAAAGAATAGGTGAAAAGATATACACTAGGATAGTGAACTAGGTACAGAATAGTGTCCAACCCCTCTTTCATCTGGCAGTGGGGTATTCTTTAACTGAGCTGCGCTGGCGTTTAAAATGACAAAGGTACACTGTCACTCCCGGCTTGTCTTGGACCCGAGGATATCACTTCCTCCACTACTACTCTCTTCCTCCCTATTTGCTTCTTGTGACTCATCACCTTTGCTCACAGCCACAGTTTGCGTAGCTTACTAACCACGTCTTCCTTGCTGAACTTTCTTACTTCCAATTCACAGCTCACTCTACTTTCTCAGTCTCATTCTCTCGACTTTCTCAGTCTACATGCCATACATGATCCTGTCTGTTTTTGCTGTCCACAAGACCTCTCCTTCTTCATTCATCCATCTACCCTACTGGTCAGTGCCAGTGTTTTTGCATTACACCCAACGCTTCTGCTGGCAGCCTTCATTTGTATAAAACAGCAAACTCCATCTCAGCACTGCACTGAGTTGTACATGACGTGTTAGCATAGCCTATTTGCTACAGTATTGTTATTGACAAATAAAAAACACAGGTCAGCTAATTTCCGTTTTACTATGACATCATCAAATTCTAATCAAATGAGTCATAGCATTTTGTAGAGTTTGAAATATTTACTGTTTCCATTGTCTTGGTTGTTTTACCCCTAAATGCTGAAATATTGAAATCTCATTTCATAGTGGATACATACTAACATAGATGTACAATCCTGACAAATTTCAGTTTTTGAAATTAAACGGGAAATGTTTGTGCTCATGAGTGAGTGAGTGAGTTGGCCAGTCAGTCAACTTTGCATTTTATATATTTATTTGTGGGTGCAGGGCACTAACTGTCAGTTTGCTAACCAGAAGGTTCTGGTGCTGATGAAACTCCTGCGAATAACAATTGGGTGCAGAAGGAAATTAGGAGAAGGGGACTAACCAACCCTCTTGACAGGCCACTATTGTAGGGAACACTTGCACTCATCAACACACACATTCACTCGTAATGTTTTATTTGAAACATGACAGAAACCTCTAGAAAGTGTGAAGTGTGAACCTCTAGAAAACCTCTGAGTGTGAAGTGGCTGGGATGAGAATCAGCACCTCCAAATCCGAGACCATGGTCCTCAGCCGGAAAAGGGTGGAGTGCCCTCTCAGGGTTGGGGGAGAGATCCTGCCCCAAGTGGTGGAGTTCAAGTATCTCGTGGTGTTGTTCACGAGTGAGGGAAGAATGGACCGTAAGATCGACAGGCGGATCGGTGCGGCATCCGCAGTGATGCGGGCTCTGCATCGGTCTGTCGTGGTGAAAAAAGAGCTGAGCCATAAGGCGAAGCTCTCAATTTACCAGTCGATCTACATTCCTACCCTCACCTATGGTCATGAGCTATGGGTAGTGACCGAAGGAACGAGATCGCGAATACAAGTGGCTGAAATGAGTTTCCTCTGAAGGTTGTCTGGGCTTTCCCCTAAAGATAGGGTGAGAAGCTCAGTCATCCGGGAGGGGCTCCGAGTAGAGCCGCTACTCTTCCGCATTGAGAGGAGTCAGATGAGGTGGCTCGGGCATCTGATCAGGATGCCTCCTGGACGCCTCCCTGGTGAGGTGTTTCGGGCACGTCCAACCGGGAGGAGGCCCAGGGGAAGACCCAGGACACGCTGGAGGGACTGTCTCCCGGCTGGCCTGGGAATGCCTTGGGATTCTCCCGGAAGAGCTGGAAGAAGTGGCCGGGGAGAGGGAAGTCTGGGCCTCTCTGCTCAAGCTGCTGCCCCCGCGACCCGAACCCGGATAAGCGGAAGAGGATGGATGGATGGATGGATGACAGAAACCAATCATGAACAAATCACAAGTTCATCCTAGGAGACTTCTATTCACTCTCTCATAAAATTTCAGGTTTAGAGCTTTACATATAATAAACCTGCACATAATTGGGGTGTGGGTGAAAATCCAAAACACCTATAGAAAAATTCCAAAGAAATACTGCAAGAAATATCCTTTCAGACAGTCAGAAATGAACTCCAGTCCTTCGAACTGTGAGGCAGCTTTGGCATTTTCAGTCCTCCTATTGGGCGTGACACTTAAGGTCTCAAAAATATATGCTATGATAGATTAGATACAACTCATTATTTTGAGGAGGTGGTAACATTTTATTCAAAGCTTGGAAGTAAGTAGGATGCCTTTAATTTTAAAAAATTGTGACCTGCTGATAGGGCTGGTCATTTTTTTGATATTTTTGTTTTTGTATTTTACATGTAGGTAGAAAATATAACATAGCATCCTCAAACTCAATTAATCCAATTCAGTATCATGAATGCCAAAGCCTGTAACAGCAGCATTGAATGAAATCAACTCTGGGAAGGTTATCAGTCCAATGCAAGGGTTTGTATAAGAACACACTTAAAATCCATTTATCTATCTGTGACAAATCCACGTAATGCAATTCAGGACAGACGGTAGTAAACAAACCTGCATCATTGTGGAAGACTACTCCGGTCCTCCCCATGGTCTCTTTTTCCCACTTCCATCTGGCAGAATGTAACAGTTCTGCCAGGTTCTGCAACAGCTTCTACCCCTTGGCTGTTGGAATTATGAACTTAGTGCTGTCCTTCTACTCTAAGTAGTTTATTTATATGCAGCACATTTATTATTACGGCAGGTTTTGTTATTAGTTGTTTTTATCATTTATGTATTTATTATCAGCTATTTCAATTGATGACTTTCATGTCTCTGGTGTCTCTTCTTATGAAGTCAGTAGATGGATTGGGAGAGCATGGGGGTCATGCGGTCGCTGGAAAGGGGTGTGTGGCACTCCCAATATCAATGCAAAAGGACGAAGGTCCAAGTCTTTAGGGTCCTGCTGCTTCCTGTTTTGCTATATGGTTGTGAGATGTGGGCGCTATCAAGTGACCTGAGATGATGACTGGACTCCTTCGGTACTGCATCTCTTCAGAGAATCCTTGGGCACTGCTGGTTTGACTTTGTGGTTGCTCATGTAGTGAGGCACTTGCCCACATTGTGAGGGAGCATCAGTTATGGCACTTCGGCGCGATTTCCCGAGGATGATCCGGCTCGCAGGATCCTCATTGTTGAGGACCCGAGTGGCTTAACCAGGCCAAGGGGATGCCCATGTAACACCTGGCTGCGGCAGATAGAGGGTCATTTCTGGAGTGTGGGACTGGACCGTGTGTCTTCCTGGGGGTTTGAGAAACAAGGATCCTGAGCTGTTTCGTTGTGTGGTGGGTATGGCAATGCATTGTACTAGTGCATGCTCCCCAAAATGTCTTGACCTATTTCAATTTGTTGCCCAGTATTTATTTATTTACGTAGTTTCTATTTAAAATATAGTATATTATAGTTCTGTACTTGTCTTGCATTTGTCCTGTGCTTATTTAGATATTATGCTTCTGTCCTAGGGGATGTTCTTTCATACCACTGTATGTTACAATACTTTGCATGAACAGCTGATAATAAAGCCACTTGACTTGACTTGAATTGACTAAATGGGGCACCAACCACTTTGGTAATGAGGTGACTAATTTCTTTGCTGCATTAATACCATCTATATTGACATCCCTAGCAGATATGGCATTCTTTTCACTATTGTTGATGAATATTTTCTGAGTTGTCTTTTTTTCCTAGAAAAATTGATACTTACTTTTCACTTAAGCCATCAGACGATGGCTCCTCCAGCTAGGACAGCTTACGATGTCACAATCAGTTAATGTTACTCTCAAGTCTAAACAGGCTCTTATCATATTTTTCATTCTTACCCATAAATGTACATTTGGGTTAATGTAATTCTGAAAACTTTCAGGAATAAATGTAATGGTTCAAGCACACCAGCCTTGATTTGCAATGCACCCCTAAGTTGGGAGCATACACTGATACAGCATGTTGCCGCACCCACCACCTGGATTGGGACCCAAGTGGAGTGGGTGACACCTCAGCACCACACTGAAACGGTGTGAGGTTTTTTACGGTGGCTGGAGTGTCAATCCAGCTACCAACTCCCAAATTTTCTATTGCAAGTTGGAGGACCCGCTTACAGGACTGGATGCAGATTAACGTCATACCCAGGACAGAGCAATTGCAGGTTAAGGGCCTTGATCAAGTGTCCAACAGAGTGGAGTCACTTCTGCCATTTACGGGAGGTTTCATTTTTGTAAAGTGTGATTTATCTTCAGTTATCCTAGCTCATCAAAATCATTTGTTTTTTCCAGCAAATTGCAGAAGTTCACTCAAAGCTAAACATCCTATGGAAAAATTAAACCACTTAGACAGCATCACTGTGAATTTTTTTTATCTCATCTAAAGACTTTCAAGTACAGGGTACATTTTTGTTTTTTGTTTTTTTTTTTCCCCAATGATTTACTTTTATTTAAAAAGGAAATATAATCTCCATGCTTCACGCTGTAAAATGAAGAAGCCAAGATGAAGGTGATGTCAGCTTTCTAGCAACAAACAGATACAGCATCAGGCAGAGCACCTCCCTCCTGTCTCCTTCCTATTGTGAATTCTGTTTCTTTTAAGAGAAATGAATCATTATAGATTTTCCCTTTAATGAACATACAAAGCTGGAGAACACAAGGAATATACAAAAGAGAGCTTCAGCAGTGCCTTTGCAGGATACAAAGCTTGCTTAGGGGAGGAACAGCAATAAATTCTCGCTCGAGTTGCTGCCTTCTGCGTGGCTCCATTCCAGGGCTCCCCATGGCGTTTTGAAGCTGTAACTTTGGTGTTCATCACCTAATAGCTGGGGCAGATTCGATAAGACAGACATGTAAAGGAGTGCATTACTTGTTTATATTTTCATTTATTTATTCAGCTGATGATTTTATCTAAAGTGACTTACTGTACAAATCTCAATTGTATAGCATCCATCGTGGCACAGTAGCACAATGGTTAGCGCTATTGTATCCTCACTTTGAGATTTGCACTCCTTTGTTTTCTAGATGCACATTTTCTCCATGTCTGTGTGTGTTTTCCCTCCAACATCTCTAAATATAATATCAAAGGACTATTTTTAGTTAGCTCTACTGTGTGAGTGAATGGGCTCTGTAGCATTGTTTTGTGGACCACCCTAGACCCTAGTGATCTGTTTTGAAATTTTCATCTCCATTTGAGGTTATTTATCTGTTTTGAACACTGAGGACCTCCTTTTAACCTTCACATCAATCTTGTCTGCTTGCTTGTTTGTCTATCACAGAAAACAGCTAAGCCGATTTCGAAGAAGTTTTCTAAAATACAGGCTGTATGGTATTTCATGAATTTCATATGAGAGGGAAGTTGTAACCAAGGGGGGAACCTAAAAACTGAGCATTATTCCAAAACAGCTGAGTTGACCTTAATGAAATTTAGAATAAATAACAAAGCCTATTGCTGTTTATAAAACTTAAAATCTAGACTTTAAGTCCTTTCAGAAGTTTCATGAGATGATGAATGCAAACCTAAAATCACATTATCACAGCATAACAGTGCATGCATTTGGCATATAGTTTAGGTTTGGTCCTACTTACAGTGAAGTCTGCATTCTATGTCAAGTGATTTTAAAGACACAAAGGCTGAGGTGGAGAGTGGTGGGTCTGGTGTGATGTAAGACCAATACAAATATTATCACATATCTCTAAAAATGGACTTAACATATAGAGTTTATGGATTTTCAAAGGTTTCATCATGAACAAAAGTTCCGTAGTGGCAACAACTAAGAAATGGTAGTTTTGCCTGGGTGGTATTTAGTATCAATGACTGAAATATTCTGCAAACTATCCATTTTATTAATATGGGATTAAACATCTTTTCATGACACCACATTAAACCAAATAAAAAGGAAATAAAAATAGGTAGTGCTCATGGTCCCAACCCAGCAAGACATTACTGCAATTATGGAATCATACACAAAAATAACAGATTTGCGACTCATGAGAGCAGGGAAATTCATAGAGAAGTACGGTAGATGATGGAGGTGACATTTGCATTTCATCCTGCATTGATGAAAGAGTCAACATTTTAACAACAGAGAAAAATTTGCTTTTACCTTAATCCATTAAACAAATATACCCAGGTATATATAAAATTTAAATTACTCCTCATGTATTTAATGCAACAAAAACACACATTATGGCCAAAGGACATTTTACACAAGTCAGTAAAATGATACTATAGACTCACAGAGCCAGAGACTGATAAAAAAAAAAAGATATTCAGCTAGTCATAGCCATCTCTATCTTGTTGAAAGATATCATTATTCTGATTTATCTCCAGATTTTCAAGAGTATGAGAGATTCAAAGACATCCTGGCCATCTATCTGTATCATTCATTTAGATTCAGAGTGTGTTATTGTGAAAATGAACATTGTACAATGCTTTCACTTCCTCTTCCTGTTAAGTACTGGTTTATTGTTAGGCCACATCCATCAAACGTCTTATGGCAATAAGGTCTTCTATTAACCACTCCATCCTAATTCACAGCAAGTCAGAGGGTTTTCCTGCCAGATCTTGACCTACACACTCCTCTGTCTGGCATAGACTCTCCTTTATGGCTACCATTGAAATTAAAGAGTACATCCCTGAGTTTTCTTCCTAATCTCTTCTTTCTTTACCCAACTGCCCTTTTTGAAAGCTAGTAAATTGAAGATCCTTTGTTCCAAGTGAAACCGATGCAGATGTAAGGAGAGTAAAAAAAAATTTACACACATACTGGCCAAATTGGGATTTGAACCATCCATCCTTACCACTATGTGCCATCTAAGCCAAATCAAATTTAATTCCTTTTTCTCTCTTATGAAAGTATCCTAGTGATCAGAAAAACCCGAATGCCAAACACATTCAAATGCCTTTGATTTGGTTAGCTTTTAAGCACAGTAACAGGGCCTTCACAAAAATTACCCACAGAATGTCTTTAAATGTGCAATATTCTAAACTATTTTAACTTGTTACATTGTTTTATTTGAGACTTATTTTATAAACATCAAGAAAGTACAGGAAGGAACATCATCGAGAAGAACTGCCTATATCTTTAACAAGCAGCCCCAACATTCACTGTCACTCATTTCTTACTTGTGCACTTCTTAATTCCAGATCCTTTCCTCAGGGCATGCCGACTCAATTTGCAGTGAAAGTTATCCTCCCAGAACTCAGCAAACCATATGTTCCGTCTGTTATTGTCCAGTGTGCGGCTCACAAAGTAGCGATCAAACCCTGCGCAGATGGAAAATTGTGTTAGTCTGAGAAAGTCTCTTGCCAATGAGTACCACCCTGCACACAGACAGGCAGATGCTACTCTCTGATCAACAATACACTCCTGAGGAAGAAACTCAAATACAAAATTTGCACTTTAGCTCCTGAATTGTCGGGTCAGCCCTTGGAGGGCTGTAGTGGCAGGAAGTTTTAACTATAATTTATGTGTCTTATTATAGGGCATTCTGCTGTTAATTCCCCTAAAGACATTCTGACCTTCACTCACGTCCCCCATGAGGACTCTAGATTCTCAGGTAGTTGTTGTCAAAGGACGTGGCCCTCACCTTAATAGCCTGTAGTTAGACATTAGCTTTCTCCAATATCTGTTAACGTCAGCTAAATCACTTTCAGTAGGCCATTGAACTTTGTAAAAGTCTCCTAGGAGGACACTGAACTTAACTGCAGTGTCACCCAAAAGATCACTCTGCTGTAACAGAACATTGATATTTCCCTAGACTAATTCTGGTGGGCTGTATCTGCTAGGAGGATCCTTGCTTTCCAGGTAGCTGTTTTCAAACAGCAGTGATATCTTTCTCTGTGTCACTAGCCTACTCCAACATCTCTGGAACTAAGGCAAATACCTTCTACTAAGCAACTGGACTTTGTAAAAGTCCTACTGGAGGACACTGAAATGAACAGTAGCAATGTCCCATAGGCCACTCTGCTGTCACGGGACACTGACATTTGCCTAGACATATTCTGATGGCCAACATCTGCTAGGAGGACCCTGGTTAGTCTAATGGCTATTTTCACAGAACACTGATATTCTGTTCTGTGTCACCGGCCATCTCATATGTCTGTAGATTAAGCAGAATACCTTATGATAGGCCACTGAACTTTGTAAAAGTCTTCAAAGAGGATATCAAACAAAACTGTATTGTCACCCAACAGGCCCCTCTGCACAAACAGCACACTAAATTCTCCTAAGCATGTTTGGTAGAAATGGACCTTCACTTGTGTTTCCCTAGCGGATATTAGGTAACTGGCCGTGTTAATTAATATCTGAATGTTCCTCTTCTATTTCTGATTTGGGTTCATTACCATTGACATGTTATCATCTCTTTTCCTCACTAGAGGCTGTTTGTGGTGCCCCGCTCTTTATTTTTTGCAGGAACTCTACATTTAAATTCTTCTGCAGCAAGTGTAACTATCCTGTCTGTGTTAGTCGCCTGCCAGACACAGTTCAAAGATGCTAGATGACATCTATTTCACTGGACCGCCTGCTCTCCCACAAGGTTGATTTGCTTATATGCCCTCCATTTTCAGTAAAAGGAGAAGCTTGCCTGTGATAGTTTCAAATGTTTAAAGTGCCAGCTTACCTCTGACTGACATCCTCTTGGGCAAGATGGTAACTGCTCCATCTGCCACCACTTCCTGGTGTAGCACTGGGGATATTTTGGAACCCCAGCTATCCGACCCGACCCAGAGAAAATGGCCTGTCTGATTCGCCTTTTTGGCTGCTTCCAGGAGTCTCCTGTGAAAACAAAGCACTTTGCAAGTGATAAGCAGTTAAAGACTGGAGGCGTTTAGCCATTTTTTTTAGATTATGGTCCATCCTCAGGTGTTTTGCTTCTGGCCAAGAACCAGAAAACAAAGCCAAATTCCCCATAGCGGCTCCAGCTGCTTACAAAAATACAGGACAAGTTTCCAGCCAGTTATACACAAAGTCTGTTACTCTCCTACAGACTAACCTGATTCTCTTACAGTTATTTCACCAGCTGTAGAGTCACAATTAAAATTGTTTAAGGTGGCCTGATATTAAAGGACAAAAGCAGGCTGAGAACTGAGAGAGTGAGTGCACATTCAAAAAAAAGAAAAGCATTCCCCATAAAATAGCTGCCACGTAAAATTTCTGTTGCTGCAGTGACAGGTGCAATGCACTAGGCCCACATGCCCCTGCTGCATTAACATGTTGCTGATCCCTCCGAGGTAATTGAGCTAATTAACAGACGCCAGGAGCTGAGTTATGAGCTAGCTTCCCTCCCTGCTGTTTACCCAGGCTACATGCCTAATTAGATCTCATGTGCAGCAAGGATCGAGCTGCACAAGGTCTAGTCTAGCATGCCGAAGGTGAGTGCAGCATGGAATACTGATCAGCCTCCGCTGCAATGACAAGTGTCAGGAAAAAAATGGGGATATGGGGGAAAAGAGGGGATATTCTTCTCCAAGTAGAAGACAGATAGTGAGTCATCCCCCAAGTTTCATGTTGCGGTGGAAATATTTTCAACAAAGCTAAGAAGGGGAAGGTTGAAGAAAATAAGAAGCCAGAAATAGTTCCATAAAAAAAGTTAAGGGCAGATGCTCTATGAGAAAATACAGTTAGGTCCATGAATATTTGGACAGAGACAACTTTTTTCTAATTTTGTGTTAAAAAATGCTTTAGTTGCCTCACATTTTTATGCAATCGTTTTGTTCACCCCACTGTATTAAAGCTGAAAGTCTGTACTTCAACTGCATCTGAGTTGTTTCATTTAAAATTCATTGTGGTAATGTACAGAACCAAAATTAGAAAAAAGTTGTCTCTGTCCAAATATTTATGGACCCAACTGTATGTAGGATTTCAAATTGGAGGAGGCTGATCAGTTCACACTACCTATTTAGTTTAATATGAAGTTTTTCTAAAAGGGGCTGAGAGTTCCCTTTTTAATACCATTGTTGGGTAGGTAGCATAGATTTGGTAACAATCTGGTGGGTTTTCCTTTGGTATAAGTTTCCTATTTGATGTCCTCAAGTAACAACATCGCTGCTGAAATTTTTGATACAAAATCATCTTATGAATTTAATAAATGAAGCATTAAACTCAAGCTGTAGCTCTCTTTCGTAGTAATGCACCTCTGTGCTGTTACTTCTTTTTGCAGTTCTCTGCCATGTCTTGGCTTCCCTGCCATTTTTGTTCCCTGAAAAGAGTCCTCTACTAGTCTTCTAGTTGTACTAACATTCATGTTCAACTGAGCAAAGAATAAAGGTATTTGTGACATGAAAATTCTGCTGGGGCCATACTTTTTTTTTGCATGTGCAGACTTCTCTAATGTTAACATTACTTAAGTAATAACATCTGTCTCTCTTTAGCTAATTGCTAGTGAGATGTTGAAGTTCATGCAACACTCAGGCCAAAAAACATCAGTCAAACAATGGGATCCTGGTGCTTGGTCTGTCTCGATTGGTACCAGATCATTGAGATATCCTGTAATATTGCCATGTTTGGAAAAATACAGTAGAACAGATTTGAATGCTAAATTAAGTGAGAGCCTCACAAGCACTTGTTGCTCAAGAAATGTATTGGCTAAGACATGCCTAAATTGAAACAACAGCAGCTCAAGTTAAGAATCTATTGGCTCTGAGGTGAAAAAGGACAAGCAATAATAACATGGAAAGAACACCCAGACAATACATACTTCACAAATTAAGCAGAAGACTCTGGGGCTGTTCAGCAGTAGCACAAACCATCATTTGATGAGTTGTTACCTAGACAGTGAGATGCCATCAAAAAATTGAATAAAATGATTTTCTACATTTCAGGTATTTCTGCAACAGGATTCTGCACTTCATTGAAACTTTCTTGTCCAAGAAGTGGAAAGAGTGCACACAGGCAGCCTATCGGGTGCTCCTAATTAGTGGTGGGTGAAGAACAAGATAAAACTCAGCCCCATTCTATCTTGTGCTAGATGACTCTTGATATTGACTGCTTTCTATTTTTTTAAATTATTGTGGCCAGGGGAACAACTGGTACTGGAGCTTTTGTGGTTGTTCTGCATAGCATTGACTGGGGAAATCTGAAACTGGCAGTGCAAACATGCAAATAAAAAAAGGTCTTTATTTGAATGCAGAGAATAAGGAAATCTAGCCTTTAAGCCCTTACACTAAAGTTGAAAGTTGAGGTTGTACATGGACATACTGTAGATACCCAAAGATACAGAAAATGCTGCCGGGCCAATTGATCCAGCCTCTCAGCCAGAAAGAGGCTGGCAACATCAAGCATAAAGATAATTGCACATACCACAGAAAGCAATAATTTCTATATAAAAAATTACATTGAATATACAATAAAAAATTGAAAAAAGAAATTGCTTAAGAAGACAAAGGTGAGTGTTGTCACAAATATTTTAATGAAAAGTCAAATTAAAAAGGGAAGACTATTACTTATTTTGCACACCACGTGGTGAGACTTTGTCCTAATGGCCCTTAATGCAGAAATGCCCCTGGTAAAGAAGTGAGTGAATAAGAGATAATAATATAATTAGAGTTGGATTTTGTCTCTAAAAAGTTAGAAATCTCTGAAAAGTTGTTTGGTGCATACACCATTGTATACATTAGAAATCAACCCTACCACTTGGAGCAGACAAGCCCTTCTGTGCACTGTGTATTAAAGTTTTCGAAAAGGAGATAAATGTTAACAGATGGGCCTTTTCAATGTCCAAACTCATCTCATGTAAGAAGGACAACTACAATTAATCACTCATCTCATATAAGAAGGACAACTACTCTTAATAAGTCATACTAAGAAACAAGATAGTGTTCCTCTAGGAACTGAATATCATATTGAGATGATCCTGTTATCCATTTACACAATGTCAATTTGCACTGTACTGAGACATGAAACTAGTGAACAGGTGGACTAGCCAGGTTTACTTCTTCAGCACATCTATTGAGTAATAGTGTCACCATCCTTTATCAAAAAGTGTGATTCTAAAAGAAATACTTTTTGTAGAGATGAAGATAATTGTGCCCCTTCCACCAAAGATAAGGTTCCATCTCTAATGTCCCATTAGTCAGTTTCCAATATTTTGATCTACCTAAAGAACAGACTTGGTGGACTTTGAAGTTGATCCTTACCCTTCATCTTTGACATGGTGAGCCAATAATGTAGCATTTTATGGATTTGTTGGCTTGAATCTGATTGCTTACATGAGTTTTCAAGCTCCTAGGCACTACCTGAAAGCTTGACTCCAAGTTTGGTACCCTGTATGCCTTGTCTGAGGGAGGTTTATCTAATTAAAATAAGAACTATCATGGACATGCCTTTGCTTGGCTCATTCCTGTAGGTTAGTTTCCTGAGGACAAATCTGCCAGGAGCTCAAAATTCCCAGTAAGCCATCTGTAATGAGACACCTTACAAATCTTACTATTATAAAAGGAAATCCTGAGATGAGACTTTTTCAAAGAGATAATTTAAAGTCCTACGAGACGAGACTTTGGCCATGAGATTCTTTCAAGTCACGCCCACCTCTCAACCATATTCAACCACTCATATGGACCTCTCACCTCTCATTTGTGTGAATGCTTTTGACAGACACAGTTCCTGCTCTCTTAGCTTTTATAAATGTTTACGTTTTCCTCACTTTAAGTTCCCAATAAAAGAAGACTTATTATATCCAAATCTTATTGAAGAATTTCAGCCCAAAAGGTTATCAACAGAAGAAATGAGTACAAGGGCAATCCTAGCACAGAGAAACAATGAAGTCAAATGAATTAACGTGAAAATTGTCGATCGGTTAAACGGCAAATTGGTTAAATGTGTATCAATAGAATATGCTGAAAAAGTTGGTGGTGATTATGTGGAAGATGAAAACATCAGCTTACAATATCCCGAAGAATATCTACAACCGTTAACACAGTACGGTCTTTCACTGGCCAAATTACTGTTGAAAGAAGGATGTATCCAAGAAAGGTGATGTAGTACATCTCCCGTGGATAACATTAGACACCAAAGGAGATCTTGATATGCCATTCATATCAAAACATTAACAGTTTCCCGTTAGAATAGCTTTTGCAAAGACAATTAACAAATCACAGAGACAAACATTCGAAAAAAGTCGGTTTATTTATTAGAGAGAAAGAAACGAAATTCACTCATGGGCAGTAATACGTTGCGTTGTCACGATGCATGTTCAAACACAGAATCAAAATTCAATGTGATATTGACGAAAATTGAATTCAAAACATGTTTTTACTGAAGTTTTACAGTAAAAGTGCAAGTTTAAAAAGTATTTGCGTGTTAATTTCAAATCCAAACAGAATGAAATTGTATAATGCAACACATAGCTCTAACGCAACATGAAACATAATTTATTTTCAAATTATTCCATTTTGCTATTTTTTAATATGGTTAATTACTTGCTGTAATGTAAAATAGTTCTATTATGCATATGTAACAATTCCCATGAAAATAACAATCTGTTTAAATTGTACATCCGCATCACTATATGTGAGTGGCTGAACCGCAAAGTAGCTAGCGTGTAGCGCCAGCCCAGGGGTTGGCGAGCGAAGCAAGCAGGAGACAAAGCCCTCTAGTCTGTTAAAGGTATTTCATCCTAGTGTATAAACTTTAAAATGAAGAGGCTTTAATGTTTATTCTAAATTACACTGTCATATGAACTAAAAAGGCAAAATGTAATTTTGAGAACTTGATGGATTCATACAGAAAATTAAATGAAGTAAAGAAGTATGGAACACCAAATTTGAAGCTAGCTTATCTACTCTTTGTTCACAGCTTGAAGCAAAGAATCAAGGAGGGCCATTGGAGAAAAGACAAAGTGAATCAACTAATCAGGAATGAAAAAGGCAAAATTCTTTCAATGATTTTAGGCCCAGAAAATAAGCCACTTTAGTTGTCAATTAAACTTACATACATGACTTTAAGATGTCGAGAGAAAACAGAAAACCTGGAGAAACTCCAAATAGACATTGATTGCACTAGGGTTCACACTCAGTCTCTTGGGTTACACTATTTCACTGTGCTACCTACCCTATTTATATTTCAAGAAATTATTTTAGTGAAGACATTATTATATTTCAGTCATAAAAAATAACCAGGCTTCTTTTGATCTTGCTAATGTGGCCCAGTACAGTGTGAGGTAGGATAAACAGAGCCAGCTTCATCTAAGTAAAGATCACCAGCCCTCAGTATTATAAAGGTGATTAAGAGAGCCACTCCCTCTTACCTAATATCATCCTCATTGGCAAACAAAATGACAACCCTGGCATTGGGATTTTCCATCAAGCGCCGGATGATCTTGTCATATTCTCCAGCTTTGGGCTCCCGTGGGATTTTAACTGACTGTGCCACACAAACTGCACCTGGAAGGAAAGAGAAGGAAATTTAAATATTATAGACTGACCAACACAGTGGGACTAAATTTACATAAAAGAAACATAAATCTTTCAGTTTTATTGACTAAATGTTCTACCAAATGCCTGGTGTCAGTGTTCACTATCCGTAGTATCTTTATCAGTTATATCTTAGACTGAAATTTACTTCAGATATAAAGCCTATTTTTCAGGTACTCATTAGTCCCATCTTTCTGTGGAGCTTGTTTTGGACTTCTAAAATGTATTTGATACAATTCTGCACTTGAAATTCATTTTTTAAATTAGAAGATATTGGCGTCAGGAATTTACAAAACTGAATTTCAGTTTAGTTAATCGACATTTGATAAAGAGCACAAATAAAAGATTAATGCTTCACATAGAGTGAGGTAATCAATGGAGTCCCTCAGGGGTATGTCTTTGGACTGTTACTCTTTCTAAGTTACATTAATAACATTGTCTCAAATATAATTACAAAGCTTGTGAAATTCACACATGACACCAAAACTGAAGGAACAGCAAATAATTTGGAGGAAGTGAAAACAATAAAAAAATATCTGCATAATCACCAAATTTGGATGAACACTTGGAAAATGCAGTTTCAATGTAGAAAAGAACAAAGTTCTACACACGGGCAAAAGGGGTGTTATGTACAAATATAAAATGAATGATACCAACCTACATAAACTGGGATTGATTTATTTTCTGTAGGATGATTTTTTTCTGTTAACTTTTATTGACTCAAATTGTGGAAAGCATGCCACTGAAAAATACATGAACACTCTATACATGACCATTTTGAAGCATATGATGCTGTTAAAAGTATAAACTGGTAAGACATACTGTTAACAATAGGTGTTGCACTGCTGATCCTTTCTTTTGACAGCTCAGAATCCTCAATTGAAAATGCAGAGTCATCAACAATACAAAAAACATCTTCAGCAAAGGGTTATTTGTTTTTACGAGAGTGACTGTCGGTATTTATTACTGTTATGGAAAATGTCTGTCCTTTCATCCTCCCCTTTGTTTTTCAAATCTCTAATTTTCAGCTCAATATTTGGATTATTTTTGTTTTATCTATTTATGTTTTGTTCTCGTTTTGATTTTTGGAATCCTTATTTTCATTTTTATTTTTGAACTCTTTGATTTTATAGTTAGTGATTTGAATTTCATTTTTTTATACATTTAAGTATCCTTTGGGCAAGGTGTTTTTTTTAGCAGTTTTGGTCTTCCTTTTAAGGGTGAATTCACATGTTTCAATACAGGTCAAAACAAGCTGACCTCTTAATCCCTTTACTGGCATCACTGCACTGACTACCAGGTTGTTTTAGATCCCTCTACAGGACACCATTGAAAACTTGATTGGTGCTGATTGTGGAGGCAATTTGCTTTTCTTAAAGAAGCAAAATCGACATTAGATTGATCAATATAGCAGACTTATTAGAGAAAAGCATCAAGAAACCATTAGAAGTTGATAAGAAGTTCTGATCAAGTAATCAAAGGCAGTTTCTTTTAAGCATTTTCTAGGAGATAAAAAAAGCTCTAAGTCAATCTCTGCAGCCTAGAGATTACTTAACAGTGTTCTGGCAAAATTAGTAAAGAATTTGCTTAGAATTACCCTGAATATCAGGAATGTTCTGTTCTTTATTGTAGCATACAATATAAGCACTTTTAGCAAAATCAATCCAAAAAGTATTTCCTACTTTTGTTCAACTGTCATGGCACAACTTTAAACAACACTTTTAAATGAATGCAGTTTGGCCTACAAGCTTTGATGTAAAAGAAAACCATCTTTTCTCTCACATGATACACAGGTAGCGAAAAGCCTGAAATGACCTGAGGAGAGCCTGCCCTAGCTCTAAAGCCTAACTGCACTCTTTCAGCTTCTCTGCTGGTATCTTCATTGAAGTAGGCATACTCCTGAAAGAAAATGTGGCCTGAAAGACAATGATGTAAATATGTGCTGCTGAGCCTATCTCCGCAAGTAACTTATTGCATGATGCTAACTTTTCAGTGCTCCCTGGGATCTGCAAGGATACAGAAACAGCTCTACTCATAAAACAGCTTGGTAAAGCTTAGTCACTATGTAACGGTACATTCATCCATCCATCCATTTTCTACTTGCTCATCCAATTTAATTATGAGCTTTGTGGACAATGCAAAAACCAGTCCTGGATGGTGTGCTGATCTATTATGGGTAACATTCATGCAAACACCAAAGCTCACTTATACAATACAGAACTGCCAAATTAAAATAACTTCCACGTGTTTGGAATGTGGAAAAAAAACTGACCATCTGGAGAAAAACCCATGAAGACACAAAGGGAACTTGCAAACTCCACGTTGATACAGTATTAAAGCCTGGACTCCGGAGATAAAAGTTATTGGAAAAAAGTGGTAAAGACAATAAAGCTTCATTATATTCAATTTGTTACATTTTCTTTACGATTCTGACTTTAAAAATTGTACTTTATTTTGTGTAATCAAGTAAACTGGCCTGCAAAATATTCTGAAATGAAACCCCAATAAGCAAGATACAGCACAGAATAAAATCTGACTGGTTGATAATTTGGGAAGAGTCACTGCATTATGACTTCAGGGACCCAAGTTCAAATGCTGGCATACTCATTATCTATGGGTAGTCTGTCTTGAAGGAGGGCAGAGCCTGCTTACTGAAGCTTATCTTCTGCTAGACCTTGTTTGTTAAACTCCCAAAACTGTAATTTACTTGCATCCTTTTTCTAACTCCCTTAATTTATTTCAGGATTACGGGGTGTCACACATGTGTGCTTGGGAAGCAGTCAATGAGCTTGACTATGTGTGTGGTTATGCTGGAACAGGGTTGACAGTGTGCACTAATGCCTGTTTTCCTTCCTCTGCAGATTCCCAGAAGGAAAATCCACCTAACACCACTTCTGGTTCCTCTACATAAGTTACTTCCAGTTCCGCCTCCAGAGACCTCCCATCTACTCCCAGTCCTGCAGCTCAGGAGACCCACCTCTTCCTCTCTACTCACTATACATTCGCCACCTTTCTCTTTTTGAATCAGTTGTCTTAAGACTCGGCCCTTTGAGACTACTCACTTAGTGTTTTCCTTGCATTTAAAAGTTCCACAAAAGTATACAGGGTGGATCCCCAAACCTTCTTCCTGTCTCTGTTGTGTTCCTTTACAAGGGTCAACAGCACATTCTACCATTTGGTACAAGGAGGGAACCAAACTTGATTGGGGCACTAGTTCAGTACAAAGCAAAAAAAAATAAATAAAAGTTTACATTACAAAATAATAACTTAAACTAAAAAAAACTACTGAGATAGTGGATATCCTGGATGAAGATCAGAGTTGGTGCCAGTAAAGTCACAAAGAGTATCATAGTAAGGCTTTGAGATGTGTCAAGATGGATTATCTGAAGGCTTACACAACAGCAACAATAGTTCTAGAGTGTTGGCTTTTAAAGCTTTGTAAGTTAATTTAAATGTGAAAGTCACTTTTTATTAGACAAAAAGAGAGAGAAGATTAGAGAGGAGGTGGAGCTGCGGGAAGTTCTGTTGGTCAGCGGGAAGTTCTGTTGGTGAGTATCCTGAAGCAGGTATCAGAATTCTCTTATTGAATCAGTCGTGTCCATCATTTAGCAATATGGGGTGGTACAATTAATAAATTTCCCTTTAGGATTGTAAAAGTCTACCTAATCCAGCATTAGCAATCTGCTGGGCAATGAGGACAGCACAAGTGAAAGAATAATGTTTGTTTTGCTTAAAAATCTAAAACTTAACCAGCATATTTTGTTTTAGCAAAAAGGAAGCAGCTGACCATAACTCTTCAACAAGTCCATATAACAGAATGTGACATAAAAGCTTATCAGCAAGAAATTGGTAATCTTTCCATCTGGGGATCTAGCTGAATATTTTTTCATTCTACATGTTGCCCCTTCCTTTTAAACACAAACTGCTAGAAACTCTGAAACAAACCAAAATGCAGAACACTCCGTAACTTCTAACCCACAGGAAGCAATTTGCCCTCAACAATTCCCTGACTTGGAATTTTTAGCAGAGTAGGGTTAAGCAGGGATCCATCTTTAAAAAGTCAAAAAGAAATAAGATGGAAGGCCTGGAGAAACTCCCAAAGATCCTTTTAAAATGTCGTTTATAGGATTTGTTAATGCTGTCTCAGAAAAATATGATGCTTTCAAAGAAAAATGCAGCCTCTAGTTTTTTAAAAGCCATCGCTGTATGATTAAAAATGCACCGAGACTGTATTTCAAAGATCTCTGAAGCCTTTCTTTAACATTTCTTAACAGCTTCAGACAAAGGAGTGCCGAAATGGATTGGACCATTAATTTGGTTTATAGGCCTGCTATTGGGGTGCAAAAATTTTTTGTTACTTTTTTTATTATTTGGAAACTGTGCCAAAGTTTAAATGGAAAGAGAAAAAGTCTAGAATTTGCAGGGAAGGCCGCACATTTTTCATCAATGGCTGCGTCACGGATTTAGTTTTGTTGTTAATAATCCATTTTTTAGCCAATTCAACTTTTTTTTTTTTGCTGTTATAATGGAAGACAGGACTGGAGTGAATTTCTGACATGGATGGATGGATCTTTGCCTGGCCAAAAGGCCCATATAATAGACATCCCTACCGGGTGGCTAGGATGGACGCTGACATGGAACAAATGGAAAAAGCTGTTTATCAGGGCTGGGTATTCCCCCAATGCACTAAGTGGCAGAGTCCTTTTGCAAGATCACCCATGTGCACATGCATAGGGCAACCTAGGAATTGTAGTTCTGGAGGGCAGCACTGCTGGGTGCCATAGGTGCCACCAAAGGATGATGTCGAACATGGATGTCCTTATTATGAGGGGGCTCCATTTGACACCGAAGGGCTTCCTTAGATCAGTGTCATAATGCTGGCAGTACTCCTGTTTCAGGCATAAAAGAAGTCAGGGAGACCCATTTATACTCGGGTGCAGACAGCTGTAGACAAGGTTGCACACCTAGGATGTGCACCTCCTGTTTATAGTTCAAGCGTTCAGTACATGGCACTGCACAATACTGCGCTGTTGCGAAATACCCAGCATTTCTCTCAAAGTTTTTTCTTTGCCTTTATATATCCATCTTGCAGATTTTTCCATTTCTGCCTCCACAAGTTTTCATCTTTGTCCAGGGACAGGGCTGTTTCTCACCATGAATCTGTGAACATTTGTCTATCATTGGATTGTGTAGGTGCAGGTAGCGACACTTCACACAACTGTTCCTCCAATGAGTGCCTGTTTCTTGTCTTAGGCATGCGCTGTTGATGCACTTAGAGACACACGGTTATAAAATTCTGGAGGCACACAATCACCGATTGAGGGTCCATGCAACATTACTGATTAGAAAATTTATATCACATACATCATAGCAGACCCTTGCATTGACACAACCCTATCGAGTATAAACAGACCTTAACTTAGGGAGTTGCAGTTGGAAAAGAAGGAGGACAACCCTCACATGGGAGAAGTGGAAGAAGAAAATAAAAGATAAGGGAAGAGATTGCATTGTTTATTGTTAGAAGAAGATGAAGATGAAGTCATTTGAACCTGGGACTGTTGTGGTGTGGTTGCTTTGGAAGCTCTGAGATGCCCCCCTGTGGCCACACTGTACACAAAATTTCTTCCCAGTAAACATAATACCAAATAGGAATTGTATAATACAAGTGTTTCTGTACTTTCTACCACTGAGCAGAGCAGGTTAAGTGACTTGCTCAAGACCACAGAGTGAGAATGAGCCTTGAGCCTTGGGTATTACAGCCCTTTTCCTCAGTCGCTACGCCGATCTGGCTATATGGCGAGTGCCTTTTTCAGACAGCAACATGGAAAATGTAGGGAATGTTGAATTTTGGGTCAATGGGTGAATCACAGCGTGAGACACAGAGCTACAAAGTGGAATTAGTTCACTTAGGTTTCAGGAGCCTGCTTCTCTAATTGCAGGATAATGGCAAGCTGGAGCCTCTCCTTCAAGGCAGGACTACAATGGTTGACATTCCAAAGCGGGCTGCATTCATACTAGGCCAATTTAAATTTGCTATTTACAATAACTTGCATGTCTTTGGGATGTGAATATAAACCAGTGTACCAGAAGTAAAACATGGACATGGGGAGAATATGCAACTCTACACAGATGGTGGTCAGCCCAAGGAGTGAGCTTTGTTTATTCATTACAAGGATAAAATAATAAAGGAGTGTAGGAAATAATGTAGCTATGGTCAGATACACTAGACACAGTCTTACTCATTAATACATTGGATATAAAATATTAAAACTAAGAATGTCAAAGTAATGACTCACAAAGCAATTATAAAACAGAGGACAAAGAGTGACTAACTGAAAATTCATCCTTACATTCAATATGTGGCACTATGCTGGAATTATTCCTGAATCCTGAAATTATTAGTAAAGGCTATCAAAAGAGATGAATATTATCAACCATGGAAAAGCTCTGAAAATGTGAAAAAGATTAAGAGAATATTAAAATGAACATATGAATGTATGGATGGACCGATGCATTTTGAAGACAGTTATTTTTGTTGGAACAGAAAGTAGGGCCATTGCAGCCTTCCTCAACACCTCCATTTACTTCCATTGCAAGTGTTATCCTTGGCAGACAAAACTCCCTAGAAACAATTTCTGTATATTTTCATTTAGAATAGCTTAATAACGTATTTTCTTTCCTGGACCCTGTACTTTTTATTTTATTTTTTTTTATTAATCATGTATGCATTAAACATTAGCAGGGTGGATATTTTATTTGGCAAGAAAAAACAGACTCCTGCCAAAATCTTATTTCTGTTTGTTGGGAAGTAATCAATATGCTGTGTTGGCAAGAAGAGATGTTATTTATTTTATCTTTTCTTTCATTATCAAATATTATTTTTAATAGACTATGTGTATATCATCAACAATATACCACACAGCACTGACACCACGGGGAAGATCGAACCAGTAGAAATATTTTGGTTGCTTCAGTGTACTTGTCAGGCAAGCTGATCACTTTAAACCGCAGCCAGCTAAAGCTTTTAATAATAGTTCCTGCTGTGGCAGACGGCCAGGGCCCCTACCTGGCTGTGACACCTAGGGACTGGAAGGACTGGGGAGAGAGCAAGCATAGAGCATTACCTCCCCCAGATTGCTACGTGACAGCTCCCCTTTGTTGCTTCAGCACCATGGAATCCTACAGGGCATGCTGGGAGTTGGAGTTTGTTGATTCAACCCTGTTAGGAGTGTCGCCATGGGGTACTGCAGGGAGCCAGAGTTAGGTGGAAGGTGGATGAAGCTTTTAAAGAGGAAGAGGCAGTGGAAGACTGACCAAGAGGAAGAAGGGAGAAAAGAGTTATTGTGTGCTTATTGTTCTTGTGGCTGTGGTGGAAAACACTTGATTCAAAGAGTTTCCCACAATTAAAGTATTTTTGTGTCTTTTAACTTGTGTCCATGCCTGTTTGTGTTGAGTGTTTGGGGAGCTGGGATGCCCCCCTTGTGTCCACACTGCATATTACATATAACATAACCATTTTTAAACCAACTTAGTTGGGTTTGAACCCCAGGGGCTGAAGTACAGGATATCCTTAAAGTATCGAGTACAAGGCAGGAACCAACCATAGATAGCATAACATACAGTGTAATTTAACTTGGGCATAGTGGGACTGTGGAAGAGCAATTGGAGAAAAAAAGTGCAAACGGAGAATGTGCAAACTCCACACAAACAATGAATGGGAGCAGGATTTGAACACTGGATAAAGGATCCACAAGTGAACAGCACTAAAACAGCACTAACCGCTGTGCTGCCCTTTATACTGTATTACATGGGGACACTACAAGGTGGTCCAGATCTAATTATGCAGATCCAGATCGTCTGGATGACTTTGATTTATGCGGAGACGATTCCAGTTCGGCACGAAGACGATTCTTCATGTCGTCAGTTCGCACACTTCTCGATGACCCGGGATTTTTCGGATGATTTTCTATGTAATAAACTTAATAAGTTATAGCATAATGAAAATTGCGTAATTAGATCTGGACCACCCTATACAATGTTTCAGTGTTACCAGATGGCTATCAATGATTCTTCTTGTATCTAAGTTTATACTTTAAAAATAATTTTAAAAATTGTGTTTCCTTATAAATTGATCATTTTATATAGCATTTTGATTATATTTTTGTGCATTAACAGACATTCATTAGATTTTTTAAAACCAATCACACTTACACACATGTTTTTCTGCAGCATTATGATTTTTAGTTATTTAGCAAGTATTTATATTTATATTTACTTATTTGGCTGGCGCCTTTATGCAAGATGACTCATAACATTTGAAATTCACTTAGTTGCATTTCTTTTGTTTTTCCAACTAGGCCACAGGAAGTGGTCACACAGTGGCAGTAGCAGGATTTGAACCTACAACCTCGGGGTTTGAAGTCCAAAGCCTTTACAAGTATACCACACTGCCTGCCTAATATTTGGCAGTAGTTGTCAATGGCTTTCCTATGTCTTTTAGGAACCATTTGAACTGTGAGCATAAGAATGTTCTTGGTGATGTTGATGATGACAGCATAGCCACTGCCTGCCTGTTGCTGGAGGCTTTAATGAAGTTCTATTAATAGAGTAGTGCCCGATTCTCTCAAATCCTTTCCAGTCTTTACTGGCTTGAATTATTATCTACAATAATGATTTTTCAGATCCATAGGGTTCAGTTAAATTAATATAGGGATGACTTAAATATTGATACATTCGCTCTCACAACAAGCTAAGCACATAAGTCATACGGCACTGATGGTCCTTAAGTATGTGCCACATTACCGTATCTTTGCATAATCTTCTTATATAATATGCTACCATGGCTGTCCATTTGTCTGTCCAGGATTTTAAATCACCTGTAGCTCGCAAACCATTTGACCTCTTGACCTGAAATTTGGTACACATACTGTATACTACGTGACTTCTACTGTCTGCTTTTATGGTAGTTTTTTATTAATCTTTTTATTTTTATTTTATTTTATTGTAGAATCATCTCTCGGCAGTGGGCAGCAGGGTGTCAGTGTGGCGCATGTGTAAGGGCGCCATTCTCATCCTTACCACCTTCGCGGTCACTTCTCCTACCTCTTCATATCTTAAATCATCCTTGAGGCAGATTGAAGACTTAAGTGCCAGCTTAAGTGAAAGATTTAAGAAAACGTACTAAGTAATTACAACACAAACAGTGACTTAATCAGTTTTAACATGAAAAGATGCCAACAGAAGAAAAGAAGAAGCAGGCTGCTAGGGTGGAGAAAAGAACTGCTGCTCAGGAAACAGCAAGAGCATGAACCCCTGACCAAATGAATGCTAAACACACAGAGAAAGAAGATGAAATCTAGGAATGTTCAAGTCAAGTGTATTCACTGCACGTTATTGTTCAGTGTGCCATTGCTGGTAACATATAATCCCTTATGAACTCACATGTTTAAAAGCCATAACCTCAGTATGAAATAACCACACACATAAGTTGGCACAGTGACACAATGGTAAGCATTGCTGCTCCCTGAATTGAACATCCCAGGTTTATTTGTTCTTGTACCAGGTTGTTTCTCCCATGCCTGAATGGATTTTCCTCTGACCACTTGGGTTTTTCTCCCACATTTTCAAACAGGTGCAGGTCCGGGTAACTGACAGCTCTGAATGGCCTCTGCAGGTGTGTCAGTGATTCAGTTCCCTACCATTCTAAATTACACGAAACCACTTGACCCA
Organism: Polypterus bichir lapradei; assembly: GCA_026402145.1. Lineage (NCBI taxonomy): Eukaryota > Metazoa > Chordata > Cladistia > Polypteriformes > Polypteridae > Polypterus > Polypterus bichir. Next base: position 81,426,730 of record JANRMT010027041.1, read on the forward strand.
AATAGTAAACACAGTATACTGGGAAGCTGAAGACATTTGCTCAAGCCATTTCTTGATATTATTTGCAGAGTAGAAGCCTCAATGTGCAATGGTTCCTAATTGCCCCCTGCACACTTCAGAGTGCTCATGAACTAACTCAGACATCCACACTTCTTAGGCATAGTAAGTGAATCCCTTGCTTTCAGTCAATTTTCTACAGAATGGCAAAACAATTTTTGAAAGGGCAAATTTCCATGAAACGTTCCAGTAGCACTCACCCCCTCTCCACCTCACACTGTAATTTATCCTGATCTGTTTTCATGTTTTAGAGAAAGGTTTTGGTTACCTAAGCAATCAATGACTATTGTAATCATAAAATATGACGCTTTTCTGCACTAGTCATCGGTCATCCCTGCTCCATGTGCCAGATGTGAATGAGGAAAGTGGATTTGCCTTTCAGAAATCAGATAGCATGTCTCAAAAGGACACTGAGCAAAGAAATTGAAAGCAACAAAGTTTAAAAAGCCCAGTTTGCCCACTGGAATGTATTAAAAACACTTTCTTGATTCTCTTTTGTAGCGTATGATTGGTCATGGACTACTGGATACCAGTTTCCTTTATTGTCCCCTAACAGTATAGAATGCAATTCTTGGCGCAGAATCCTCTTTTTGCAGAACTATGAAAAATGTACACATACAGTAACCACTTTCATGCACACTTGGTGACACTGGAGAGTGAGTCTGTATGAAATAAAAGGACATTGTTGGAGCAATGTTTGATGTTATTGGTGTGTATACAGAGTATGGTGAAATTCTTACTTGCATGTCTAATTAACATGCAACATGTTCTATGTTACTAAAATCCAACTATTTTATGTTTATATTTATGAATATTTTATCTTAATGAAAAAAGAATACAAAATCATATGTTAAACCTTGTACATTGTCACACTGATTTTAATTTATTTTGTAAGATTTTGTAATAATAAGTAAAACTTATTCTCAACGTCGTAGCTAACGTGTTGGTGTTACAATTTTTTCATATAAAAGAAATAGGAATATTTTTTTTAATAAATTCATAATCAAAAAACTAATTAACTTATCAAAAATGAAGGTAAAGAGTACACCAAATATAGCTATGAAATTTAACTTATTTATTTATATATGTAAAATATTTAACCTTTAATTGATTGAAAAGAATTTCAGTTGGAAGAGACTAATTGAAGATTTGGTCTTGTAAGTCTGTTATCATCCACTTGACGTTCAGAATGTTTGGACAATCATTGAAAATTGCTGGAATCAATTTTGACACAGCCTGTTTCTCACACAGACAACTTTATGTGGCATCTTCAATGGTACGAAATCCTAAGAACCTTTATATATTGGCTAAAGATAGATAAACTAAAAACATTGTGTATAACAATGAACTTCAATAAACAATGCAAGCATATTAGTGAGTCTTCATTGTTTGTTAATTTATTTTTATTTTTAAAGTTGTGGGTTTTTTAAAATTATATTCTTCCTGAACAATTAAAAAAAAAAAACACTTTATTTTCCTCATGGGCAATGTCAGGTATTTTAGCTAGTTGTATAATAAAACCTGAAATGTACTGTGAGATAAGTGCATTTTCTCAGGCCTAACAACAAGTAGTGAGGGACCAGTAATGGCACTAATGGGTTACTCTCAGTAGCCACTCAGTTCTATTATGTCACTCACCCAACATAATGGATTTCAGTGACAGTATCATTTATACAGACAGTCCAAGCCTTTCTGATGGCAAATAAGGGGTTGGCTCACTTATAGGTAGTATACCTAATAAAGTGGCCATTGTATATTAAAGAGATATAACAGGGAATCAAAAAACTAAGATGCTTGTTCAAATCAATTACTTCACAGTTAAGCTTATTACCACTCTGTTCAAGCATGTATATTAAGATATGAAGATACCTAGAGTGATGGTAGTAGGCAAATAATAATTATATTAATAATTATAATAAATGACGATGGCCTGATGGTGGGGTGGTTAGTGCTGCTGCCTCACAGATACAATATCCTGGGACTTAAGCTGTTAGGAACAAACCAAGTCTGTACCAATATACTATAATTGTGAATAATGTGAACAGGAGATTAAAAGAGCTAAAAAGAGGAAGAAATTAGCTCAGAGTAAAGGAGAGATAGAGGTCAAAACCAGTAAAGATAACCAGATTAAAAAACTGGGTACGTTTTAGAGGCAAAGAAGGAGTCTAAGTCAAAAACTTGTACAGAGTTCAGTAAACAAACTAACCCAGAATAAATCCATTACCAAAGTAATTTTGAGCACACACAGCATCAATTTATTTTGAAAACCCCATAACTAGGATAACCAGAGGCTATGACGCCATCTTCATATATGCTGGCAAACATCACACATCACAAGAGGTGGGGGGGTCACATGGTCAAACACAATTGATCAAGCCAGAACAAAAATGGCTGCCCAAATTAATTATGACCTCACCAAAATGGCAGCAACATAATGAGTCTGTTGCAAAACTAAAAATAAGCAAGCAAACAACACCCAATCACAAACTAAAAATGACATACAAAATTGATACAAAACTAAAAAAAATGAACAGAGAATCACATTCCAAATTTTTGTCTGAGTGGAATTTCTTTCCAAGTATTCAGAATGTCCTCTTACCTTACAAAGACATACCTGTAAATCTGATTGCCAATGCCAAATTGGATATGGGTTGCTGTGCGCTTGAGTATGACAATGGACTAGAGTCTTATTTGGAGCTGTTACTGCTTTATGTCCAGTGCTGAAATGTTAAAGTCCAGTCACACAACTCTGAATTGGCAGGTTTGAGAATGTTATGTGGTTTACATTAAAGATACCTTTCAATACATAAAGATTGCCCTCATTTCCCTCAATATACAGTGTTCCAGTTAAAATATTAAGAATTACTTTAACTAGTGAGTCAATGCTGTAGACATGTCTACAAAGTTATAATTTGGTCATTCCAACCTTGTGAAAGTTACAAATGTTACCCATATAACATATTTGGTATATAATGTTATTTGGATATAGATAAACCTTAACTTGAGGAGGAATTAATTTACCAAAATTACAGTAAATCATAAGATCTGACTGATCAAGGGTGAACCAAGAATCATTTGACAAGTTGTGATTAATGTTCACAGCAGCATCAATTCATATAGACCTATAAACTTCAGAAAACGTTTTTAACTTTGAAAAGCAGCTGGAGGCCAATGCAAAGGATATGGATATGCTTTGAAACTGAAATATCCTTTTTACAATTTTAAGGTTAGTAGCTCCAATAATTCCCCAATAGCACCTGACTGTTCCCCATACATATATCTATTTATTCCCTCAATATTGTGACGTGTCTTGCCATTGCATGGGCTATAGGGAAGGGAAGCAGTGTTGGGGTGGAGTCTTGGGGAAACCCTGTTTGTAAGGGCTTGGGGCACCTCCCTAGAGAGAGATGAGTGACAGGGATCCGGGTTAATTAATGGGGCGTGATAAAAAGGGGTGGTGTGGCTGGAAGTGTGAGTTGGAGAGGCTGGAGAAAGTGAGGAGAACAGCATCAGGTGAAAAGAAGAGAAGTAAATGTTTTTAAGAGAGGTAGTTAGGACGAAGGTGATTAGTCTTTATTATTTTGGAGGTGTCCCCATGACCCAGACAGCGGTCGGCTGTAGGGCACCGTTTATATCGCGGCATATTGAATAAAAAGCGAGTCGGCATTTGGAAGATTTGGGACGTCACAAAATATCCAGGGCTGCAGTGCTGTTCATTTTAGAAAACTCCAAATTAAATAGAAAAATGAGATACTTTTACTTTGTGGAAAACCACACATTCTACATCAAATGCATACTGTTCTAGCAAATTTACTTATAAGATGAAAAAATAGTGCATTAAAGAAATACCTTGGGGGATTTCACATTATAGCTTTTGTGAAACTCTCTCTCACAAGATGCTGAATGTGACATGACTATATGTTTTCCATTCTTTATTCCCAATATTCTTTTTCAAATGTCCCAATTCAGAATTTGTGGATCAGCTATTTAAAGTATTACACATCCCAACTGGCTTGTCAGTTTGTGAAAGATTTATTGCTTTGCATTTGAAATCTTCTATTAAGATACAAAAATGGAGGTTAGCCTGGCATGCATTATCAAGTGCATATAGATTTGTAGGCGTGCATGCGTATTTTGAGTTTTTAAAATAAATTGTAGGATGGGCACATACATTTTATAGTCTGGTACAATCTATCTGTCTATCTATGTGGAGAAAGGTAATACCCTGATCCTCTTTTTACATATATTTTTCCCTTCCGATACCACTTTCTTCCAATGACCAGTCCCAGCACACCATTCCTACTACATCAACAACTCCTACCTCATCAAATGGAATGACCAGTGACAGGTCCACCTCTGACCATCAGTATAGGCTGTCCATTAACATTAACAGAAGACCATGAAAGGAGACAATTGAGGAAACTGCATACAGGAAAAGCTGCTGGACCAGACGGAGTCAGTCCTCTAGTTCTCAACCAACTTTGTGGTGTCCTCTGTCACCTATTTAGTCTGACCCTAAGACATCAGAAAGTGCAGCTGCTGTGCAAAGCATCCTGCATTGTTCCTGTTCTGTAGAAGGCAGGTGTCTCTTCACCTAATGACTACAGACCAGTGGCACTTACAGTACGTCTCACATTAAGTAGTCGTTTTAAGAGGCTGATCCTGGACTACATTACAGGAGTCCTCTTGTGGACCACCTGTACCTTCTGCAGTTTGCCTATTGGACAAAGACTGGAATGGAGGATGCAATTATTTATCTGCTCCACAAGGCTTATTCTCATCTTGACAAAGCTGGCAGCACTGTGAGGATTTCTCTCCTGTGCCAATCCAGCCATCCCTGTTAAGGGGTAAACTCAGAGATATGCAGGTAGATGAGCCTATGGTGTTCTGGATAATGGACACTCTGTAAGGCAGACCACAGTTTGTGAGACTCAAGGACTGTGTTTATGACACCAATGTGAGCAACACTAGAGCACCACAAGGAACAGCCCTGTCTCCTTTTCTCTTAACTCTGTACCCCTCAAACTTTAAATATAGCACCAGGTCATGTCACTTGGAGAAACTGACAAATGTTTCTGCACTTAATGGGTGTTTGATAAAGGAGATAAGACAAAGTATTAGAGTCAGGTGGAGAACCTTGTTTCTTGGTCCAGAAAAACATCAGCAAAACCAAGGAATTGGTTGTTGAGTTTCACTGCACCAAAGGGTCACTATGCCTGGTCACTATTCAGGGAGTAGATGTAGAAGTGGTGCACTCCTACAAGTACTTGAGGTTCACATCAATGACAGACTGGACTGGTCTCATAACAAAGAGCAACTACATTAAAGAAACAGAGCAGAGTATGCTTCTTTTCTTAGGAAACTGTGTTCCATTAATGTGGGTAGTGACATCCTTCATGTCTTCTACAACTCTGTGATGTCCAGCGAGATTTTCTAGTCTGTGGTGTGCTGGGTTAATAGCATCACTTCAAGAGAGGCCCACCAAATCTACAAGCGAATTAAAACAGCATCCTCAGTTATGGGTAGTAGTGAAGGAAGAGAATTAAACAAAACTGAGTGTCATTATGACCAATGCTACACACCGTCTCTCTGACAAACTAACACCAATGAATCATTTAGCAGAAATGTGTCAGGAAATGTCACTGTGGCTCCTTTATGCCAACAGCAATATGTCTGTGTTATACCTTACTGTGACTGTAACTGCCAAGTCAAACGTTTTCTTTCTTTTTGTTTGTTTTCCTTTTTGGTCATTCTGGTATGTGTTCAGACCATAGTGTATGTGTGTGTATATACTGTATTTATCATTTTTTATTTAAACTGCATTTGTAAAAAGCCAAAATTTTCCCTTGGAACAAATAGAGTTCTATCTATCTATCTATCTATCTATCAAAAAAAACTCAATTCAGGGTCACAGGGGACCAAAGCCAGCCATTCACAGAGGCAACTAATTTATTTATTCATTTAATAATAATTTTAAAAATAATTTAATGAGCATCAGGTGTGCAATAGAGAAAGATAATCATTTTTCTCATGATCACTGATCAGCCCTGCTGGAACATTATGATGATTACAATTTTTCTGTCTACATTCAAATATGAAGCGTGTGATAATGACAAATTATTCCCATCTATCCACTTAACTTTAACTGTAATCAGATTTCTAAGCAGAATTGATAAAACCAAATCAGGAGGATACTCTGCATACTGTTATTTTGTTCAGCAGCATTCTTAAACCAATTCATGTTTTACATTATTCAAACACATCTATCACAAAGTGCAGCACCTTTTGTTCCCATCTTTTAAGCTCTTGTTATTTCCAGTAAGGATGTGCATTCCTGCCACTATCTGCTTTGTACTCTTGGTGAGAATTTCTTATCAGTGTGACTAGCAACACAGGACCAGGAACAGGAAATGTAGATTACACAGTTACTAAACAGTTATAGTCTCTTTAAAAATATGCTTGTTGTTCAGGCAGTAAAAATGAAAATCCTGTTGACAGGGAAAAATCCCACATTTTCATGCTTTTATGTGAATGCATCCCATTTATACCTAACGTTAGAACGTAGTACTTTCATGGCAGGGTAAACCTTTTCAGCAGAAATGAAACAAAAAAAAACAAAAGCTAGCAGCTAAAGAAGAAAGGTAGAGAAATTAGATGTCTGTAGAAATGTCCCACTGAAAGTAATGCCATTGATCTGGACTAAGTATGACTTAACTGCCATTATTTCTATAAAAAATGCAAGACTGAATAGCCCCAGCAGTCTTGCCTCTGCACCATTTGTTGGAATTCTTTAACAGCTGTAGCCAAGAAACCAGCTTGTACAGTTTCTAGGACATAAAGCAATTTACTTGTATATTATCAAAGTATTTACTTCTGGCATCAGGGTCTTCCCAAGTCCATGGAAGATTTTGGCCATCAGCCAAAAACTGAATATGAGTGCAGTATTCAACCAAATGCTAATGTTTATTTGTGTTTATAGGTGAGTACACAGTACATAATATTCACAATAACAACTTGCATTGGGATTAGAACACATAGTACATAAAGTGGTGGAAAATACAAAAAAAAATACAACAGCATATAAATGCTTTTAATCCATCCATCTATTATCCAACCCACTATATCCTAACTATAGGGTCACGGGGGTCTGCTAGAGCCAATCCCAACCAACTCAGGGCACGAGGAAGGAAACAAACCCCGGGGAGGGTGCCAACCCACCGCAGGGCACACACACCCACACACCAAGCACACACTAGGGACAGTTTTGTTTAGCAATAAAAATATATGGTAAAACTTTGTAATTATATTCTCAGCAATAACATGAATTAGAAAATAAAACAATCATCATCTAACTGCATTCCTTACCCACAAGCAATTGCAAACATCACAGTAACTAGTTTATTCAAACTGGGACTGCCTTCGCTAATGCTGAATAAATTGTGCAACTCTGGATTTTGCTGACATGCACAAACCGCTCTCTAAATGTCCAATGTTGCAGCCAGAATTAAGGTTTACCTGATTGATTCTCTAGAGCTACAAACAATACCAAGGCGACCATCACCTTTAACTCTGGTTAATATCAGACAGACAATATAGGCTAAAACCTATCACTTTTCATGAGGTCTGACCCCTAGGGATTCTGGTATGGTTTCTAGATTTGTTATTTGTAACTTTTCAATACGCAGGCTGAATAAAAATGTACATATTGTGATTGCTTCTGCAGGGAGACGTGGCAGCACTTTAGAAATCCCCTCTTAAACAGTTTTTCAATGGGAAACAAACACACTCTTACAGTTTCTCTTTGCAGGATCAGCTGCAGGCTTGCTGGGTGAGGGCTTTGAACATTTAAAAGACTGAGCCACAGCAATCCTGTGTTTACACTCTCCTGTCTCTCTTCCCCCAGACTCCCTCTGCTCCGGCCGCTGCTACCGAGCCGCAGTACTCCCTTGATGAAGATGACTTTGTGTTCTTTTGAGCAGGAATCAGGGCCGATGTGTCAAGTTTCACAGCTGTTCCTTGTGAGGCCGGATCACCTCTGAAAGAGACTTATGTTTGTATCTGCCAGAACAGCAATAAGGTTTGTACTCCTTGGAAAACCTGCTGTACTCTCCTGTGCAACATTGTGACCCTTGACAATATATGAATGCTTTTTTCATCCACCCATTCATTAAACACAGGGTAAGAAACAGAAACTAGTATTGGTCAGAATACCTTTTTGTAGTATGTATTAGGATCTATTTTTGGAATTTCTGTTATTTATGTTGCAGGCCCCCGTGACCCTGTGTTCGGATTCAGCGGGTTGGATAATGGATGGATGGATGTTGCAGTGTATCTTGTAGTGTTTTTCACAGATTTTGAATTTTTATATTACTGGTCTGTTGACAGTGTATTGTGATCTGTTTTGGAATGGCCACCTCCATTTTGTTCTCATTTTTGCATGGCAGTGGCCATATAGTTTATTGACAGTGTGTATCATCATGACCTGTGTATAGAAAAAGGCAGATCAAATATTTAAACATCCACATACTAGATTTGATTTCAGAACAACAATTTCAATTAGGGTAGCAACAATCATTAACATAAGGACCTTTTCCAGTTTTTTACTTTAGTTTTTTTTTACTTTAATTTTAATACATGTGTAGCCCACCGCGCTGGCACCGCCAGCTGAACCCGTGGGACACAAGTTCAATGCACACTCTTGATTTTATTTTTTTTTACCTTCTGGGAAACGCCTTCCTCGTTCCCAACAAGTATTACACAGTCCAAGCACAGCACAATACCACAAGTCTCTTTCTTCACTCTTTCCTTCTCCTCCTTCATTCCTCGGGTCAAGCTTCGTCGCTCCTCCCAACTCTGGCTCTCCGAGTAGTAGCTGCTGGCTCCTTTTATAACACACCTGGAAGTGCTTCAGGTGTTTGATTACTCGTTTCTGGCAACACTTCCAGGTGTGGTGGAAGGGCTCAGCAGCTCCTGCTGCAGCGCCCCCTGGAGGTGCCTGCGGATCCCAACAGGGCTGCACCACACTCCAACTCCCATGCAGCCCTGTGGGAGTCTGAGGCACCGCTGCAACCCAGGAGGGTTGCCATCTAGCATTCTGGGGGAGGTAATGCTCTGGCCACACTTGCTCCCCCTGTCCTCCCAGTGTGGAGGCGTCCCAGCTGGGCAAGAGCACTGGCCGCACGCTACAACAAGTTTTTTATGTGTTGTTATGTTTTGTTTGATATTTGAAATTTCATTTACAAAATTAAAATGTACCAACATATTAGTTTTTTTTATTTACAACACACCACTTGTAAGGAAAAGTGATTGTGATCTTCATGATAATGACGTAATGGAAGTAACGCTCTAAATATGGTGTCAATAAATCTTCTTAGTGTTAGTTACCTTATTGATCAAGCAGGCCCCAAAGTGGTAAGATTGTGTATTCTAATTTAGACTTCATTTTGCTTTTGTCTCTGAAGAAACATCTTGTACTCCCAATACTTTGTTGCATAGTAGATTGTGATCTCAAAAAAGAGACCACATGTCTCTTTTCATTATAATCTCCCAGTATTTTCAAACAGTCACAATGATGCTTAGTCACTTCATTGTGTCTATATCATCCTTATTTGGGCAGTCTTCTTCAGTTAGAATAGAATTCATTAGAACAGAAGGAGCTTTAAAGAGCTTCTAAGAAGACACTAGCTTAGTATTTATTTTCTTGTTTGCTGTGGGACAAAGTGGGCATTGCCAATTCTGCTAGGCTTTCATGGCACACTAGGCCTGTTAAGAAAGCAAATTTCACAGGCATCCAGCTACATTAACAGGGATACAGGTATCTCGCTGCACAAAAGCCCTTCTTGCTTTTTAAACTAACTGACTGAACTCCGGCTTGTACCAGGATCTGATAACAAAGGTGCAAATCAGAGGTGTCCTGACATCTCTTCAGAGGCCCCTCTGCAGACCTCATGAGCCAGAACACGCAAAATGGACTTAGCTAAGTACAAAGACCTGTAATTCAAGGAAGATGGCTCAACCTTTCTTTAAAACCACGTGCACCCCATGTCTCAAGATATGTGAGAAAAGACAAGAGATGGCAAGAAGAAGAGAAGTTCAGGTATTCTCTCTGGGCACCCTCACCTGAATCCTGATCTCTAAATAGAAAAGCTACAAGCCTCTTTCTTGGAGAGCCAAATTCGACAAACTCTTATCTTTGCACACCAGAAGCCAAGACCCAGTCTGTCAAGCCAAAGCTTTGTGCCAGTAGTCTGACGAGGCTGAGAAGCCATGACTTCAACAAGGGAACTTCAGCATCTAAACTCTAGGGCCAGAATGAGTAATGCCTTTTCCTTATGAAGTTGCAAAAGACAGCAGAAGGCAAGCAGATGATGCAGTAGCAAAGCACTGACAAGGATCAAACAGCAAAGAGAAAAGAGTGCACTTCAACACATGAAGAATCTTCCATTTGATCCCAGAGCATCAACAAAGCAACAACTTCATCCATCATCAGACATCATCCATAAAGACTTGGCATTGCAAAAATATCTATCAATTACAAAATGAAGTAGAACTCTAAATACCAGTAAACAGCCAGCCTATATGCTATATGTTTGTCTAGTCTGTCTGTTTCCAGTCTTATATGTCAACATATATATGCAGTTATCATATTTCTGGAACCCTTGCATTTATCAATAAATTGTTTTATTCTCTTTCTTAAAATGAGTGTGCTTTGGTGACATTGATATAAGTCTAAGGGCCAGAAACCTGCTTCCTATAACAGAGAAAGGTATGGTAAATCAAGCAGAAGCCATGACAAATTATTTGATTAATTACTGGTATTGTCAAAAGGCAAAGCCGATATTTAATTAACCAAGTTAACATTTCTTTTTCAAATTTGGCAATAATATGGTGCGCTCCTGGGGTGTCATCTTATTAATTATTAATCAATGAAAAATCCTACATGGCCTAACTTGAACTTAGTATATGAGGGCTGAACACATCGCTCTGTAATTGATTTTTGAATTTCCTGACAGAGAGGCTGTAATACTCCGTCATGCTGAGTACTGGAGCTCCTCAGAGCTGTGTGCGCAGTCCTCTACACTTGACCGTGCTGACTGATGACTGCACAGCCACTTGCAGCTCTAATTACATCATTAAGTTTGCTAACAACATGACTGTGCTATGTTTGCTAAGCAGGGATGATAATTCAGCATATACAGAGGAGGTGGAATAGCAGGCTATTTGGTGCAGAAACAACACAACTCTTACCCCTCTCATGAATTCATCATTCTTTTGCCATCTACAGCAGCATCAGAGGCAGAGCAGTCAAGACTCCTCGACACAATTCACCCTGCCCTTAAGATCTTCCACCGTACCCTAACAGCTTAGATTATGACCTCTCACTCCATTTTATGCACATATCACTTTATTTATCATGTCAAAAGATGAGTCCCTGTGCTCTCCTATGGAATCTGCATTAATTAGGTCTCTGTGTAATTGTGGCAGTTTATACCAGTAGGGCACCCTCACACAATGGTCAGGCTTAGAGCTGCCAGTTTAAGAGATCTGCACATCTTCAAGAGGTTGGAGGAAAGCTAGAGCTCTCAGAGAAGCTCTGACATAGACATATTAACAATATGCAACCTGTGTACAGCTACTACTTGGGTTATGATTTTAACCTTTAACCTTACAGCAGTGAAGCAGTGCTGATTAACCACTGTCCTACAGTGCTGCCCATATACAATATAGCTATAATATTATCCTTTAACTAACTAGCTATAGATTCTATATGCTTTTTTGGCATTTCAGAAGCACAGTTCAGAGAGGTCACTTGCAATCTGTGTAGTCTCTGCTATGACTGCAATGTTCCACAAAACTCCAAAACAGGCTTTACCTCCAAACTAGGATTTAAGGTTCCAAAGAGGCCCAGAAACATAAGGTACATCTCAAAAGCACAAAGTATATGGAGGAACATTTCAGACAAAATAAAAAAATGCAACCTAGAAAAATGTCACTTACTCCCGTCAAAGCTGACAGAACTGTTGCCTGAATCGTCAGAATGATGGACGTGAATCTTTGGCCGTCAAGGGCATCTGTTACAGAATATCCTTCAGATGCTGACTACTGGTTATAATTTCAGAGCTTCTTTAAATAAAGTAGCAACTTTGTGCAGTAATTCTGATCAACCTCTTATTTATTAATTATTTCAAACATTTATTTATTTATTTCCAAAATATTCCCCAATAAAAGCAAGCCTGGCCTCCAAACTCATGAAACAGGCATACTTTCCACAACTCATGAGATTCAAATAGGGTTACAAAATCCAAGAAAGGTGAGCAAAATAACATAAAGTAGAGCTAATGCCTCAGCACAGAACTGAGACAAAGTGAAGCATTATGATTACATAGGGCACTTGTGGATCCGTCTGAAGGTTCTCATTAAGCAGCGGTGTGCAAGTGGGCCGAAGCAAAACTACAAGTAATACAGAAATTGATCAAGGAACAAACAGGGGAGCAAGGGTAAATGACAACATTTACATAAAATGAAAATCACCACAGAAACAACTAAATAATTGTAACAACCCATCTCATTTTTTTAATATTAACAATTAAAATAAATTTACCCAAGCACTACTGCAGTTCCTTTAGCTTTCTTATGGTATTTGAAGATGACTGAGCATCAGACCTGGTGAACATTCGAGGGTCCTGTCAAACATTATCTTTCTCCATGCCTTTAATGGTGAAGACACAAGCTAGTGGGGCAAGTCTACTGATTCCAACTCTCTAGTGCATTTATAATGTTACTGACAGACAAAAAGAGCTGACATTTGATATGATTTCCTTTAGAATGACAGCTATCTGCACTAAAGGAATGCAATCCACTTTGATCGATTGTCGATTTATATCAGGTTAAATTAATAACATACAGCCAGAAAGTATTTGTAAAGAATTGAAACGTTGGGTTGAAAAATCCTTCTGCAACATCTGTGAATGTAAATATTTAAACGAAATGTTAACAATACAAAGAAAGCAGAAAGATAAAATGTTTAAACACAAGATGGCAGTTTGAGGAAAACAGCTCTTGTTTTTAAATAGCTAGCACATAAAAAAAACACAGAATCCTTCCACTTTGTGAACAACTGTGTTACGTCATGTTCTGCACACCCACTCATTCACCAAGTACTGCTCTGTTTATCATGAGAAGTGACATCACCAAGGGAAGAAAAAGGTCAGCTGGGTGGCAGCACTAGCCAGTGACAATCATACTGCCTGCCTCCTCCATTCTTAGTGACACTTCTAAAACTTAATGTAAATTTTGACAAAACATAGATTGGTCATTAATTTATTCATCACTGACATTAGTATTCTTTTGGCAAGACTGACTTGAGACACCTGCAGACTTTCAATTCAAGTGATCAACATTTTTACCTCAATAGATTAATGGATTTTGGGAAAGTTTCAAATGACCAGTTAGTGCTCTTTTATATCTCAAGTCTGATTTCGGTTTTGAGCACTCTTAAATACTCACTTTATAATATGCTTGGAAAATTGCTTGTCAGTGGTAGGCCCATTTTTTAAAATTTTTGCTAGAACAAAATTAGCATTAAGTGGTGCACAACAATTGGTCATTGGGGCTAACAGGACAATTTTTGTGGGCTACTATTACTGTTGGTCATGCTGTCTGTCTGACAGAGCAAGCAAGCAAATAATTGTGGGAGGGAAGGAGAGAGAGAGAGAGAGAGAGAGAGAATGTGAGTGGCCCGCTACATCCTCCTATCCAATCACATGATACTACTAATTCCAATTCTACACTCTCCTCCCTCTGTCCTAAAACTAACTCAAGGAGTATGTAGCACAAATCGTGGACTAGGCTTTGGTATTGTCATGTGTTACCAACCGGAAGCAGGTGATTCAAAATGCAGTAGCATGTCTGGTGTTCAATCAGCCGCGGTGGGCATGTGTGTCTTCTCCTTTAAAATCACTATATTGGATCCCTGTAGTGGCATGAATTAAGTTCAAATCCTTAATGCTTGTCTACAGAGTAGAAAACAGGTCAGCACCTAAATACTTTAGTGAGCAAGAAGTAGAATGGGATCTCACTAGTTGTCTCTATATAGATAGATAGATAGATACTTTATCTATCTATCTATATAGAGACAACTAGTGAGATCCTATTCTACTTCTTGCTCACAAAAGTCTGCTTTTAAAGGGTACCTGGTGATGTCACCACTGCATGGCATCAAATCTCAATTCAGACTGTGCAGCTCCTGGTTGGTGGAATGAGTTGGCTATCTCCATTCATACTGCTGACTCCCTCAATGTGTTTAAGAAGCATTTAAAGACTCTCTTCTTTCATGAATTTCTGCCAAATTGATAATGGCTTTGATAGGTTCTTCAAAAGCTTTGTCTTCCCCACTTTAAATAACTACTTTAATTTAAAACGTCTGCCTTCCTTGTCTGTAAAATCTCAGAAGAGACATTAAATGTTATAAACAAAACCAATCTCTAGCAAGTGGAGGAGGGGGCAAGTCTGGTGTGGCCAGCCTCAGATAGCGTGGGCCTTTTATATGGGCTGTACTGTACACATAAAGTACATCTATTTGTTAGAAATTCTGATAAAATCTTAATGAACTGTAACAGCATTAAGTACAATTAGCTGTTCAAAAGGACACTGAAGTTTTGGTTACTTGGATGGATGTGGATTTTGTGTGTGTAAATCCATGGTGGATTTCTTTCATTATGGTTTGCCACAGACATTCAAGATAGTTGTGTTGAGGTTTAAAACATAATTTTTTATTACCCAATACCATATTTTAAAATTTTATGAGATATTTAAAAACTGCCTTTCTTAAATAACATCAACATTGTGGTGTTGTGCTGATCATAAACCTAGACACAGATATTTGCTACCTTTTTTGCTAATTATAACCATTTTCCTAATAAGGACCCTGATAAAGATGTTTGGTCTCAGTGAGAGTCGGGTGGGCAGTGCTGCATCTATACAGCCCGTGACAGTCAGCATACTGTATTACTTTAATTACAAAATGATTGGGAATGTTAATTGTACAGGAGCCTGCGGGCCAAAAAAGCTGCTCTCCAGTTAGCTGTGGAGGTCCAGTCTGATTAAAAGTCCTGGGCCAAGTTTTGATCCCAAACTATCAGTGGTCTCCGTAAATTTGTGACATTCATATACAGACTATTTTATATCATGCTGAGTTGAAATTTCTGTAGGAAATCCTCAGGGATGTTTTGTATGTAAAACTGTAACACACACATCCACTGGCTTGCCTCTCATCCACAACTAAACAGCTTCACCGATATTCACACTGCAATGAGATGTAAAGCTGTTTGATATTCTCATACACCTACGCTGGTTCTTCTGCTGCAGAATTTCTGCAATCCCAGTCATTTGATTCCATTCAAACAGCATTCTGCCTCCCACTGAGCACCCCTGCACATGTTGGGAATTTCCTGGCTTCCTTTGCTTTAAATAACTTTGATGACATTTCAAGTGGGTAGAGGTTAGTCTAGAGGGCTTACACAACACCTGACATTCTTGTTTTCTTTCATATGTAAAATTATTTAGTGCTTCATTTATTCTTGGTTCTTTTAAGTAACATCCTTCCACTTTTTATATCTGCTTATTCAAGTACTGGATCACATGCAATAAGAAGCTGTCTTGGCAGCATCAAGTGCAAGACAGGAACCCAGCCTGAATTGGACATAAGTTTTAATGTTTTAGGTTTTGCTTTGTATTTATACTAATTACATTACATTCATCATGCCCATAAAAAGTGAGATAACTCCTCCAAGGAGGCTAATATTTAAACCTTTACTTAAAAAGTCAGACCTAGACCCACACATACTAAATAATTATAGGCCTGTTTCAAATTTACCATTTCTCTCTAAAGTACTAGAAAAAGTAGTCGCCAGTCAGCTTCAGTCACACCTTATGCATTACAATTTATTTGAGAAATTCCAGTCTGGTTTTCGCACTGGGCATAGTACAGAAACTGCACTAACACGGGTTGTAAATGACATTCTGATATCCTCTGATGAAGGAAACTCCACTGTAATTATGTTGTTAGATTTAAGTGCAGCATTTGACACCATTGACCATTCTATTTTACTGCACAGGCTAGAAAACGATGTTGGGCTTACAGGCCCCGTGCTCGCTTGGTTTAGTTCTTATTTATCAAATCGATTGCAATATGTGCATAAATGTGCTGGCAGTACTCCATCATTATACACAGAAGTTCAATATGGTGTCCCGCAGGGCTCAGTACTGGGACCTTTACTTTTTTCACTTTACATGCTTCCACTGGGATCTCTCATTAGGAAACATAATGTTAATTTTCACTCGTATGCAGATGACACCCAGTTATACCTTTTATTTAAATCAAATGAAGTATCTCCGATGTTGTCTTTAATTAGTTGTGTTAGTGAATTAAAGGAGTGGATGAAAGAGAACTACTTGTCTTTAAATACAGATAAAACAGAGATGTTAATTGTTGGAGGGAATGACACTGATCACAACACTATTTTGTCATCATTTAACTCAGTTGGAATCCCAATTCATTTTACTGAATCAGCCCGCAATCTAGGAGTTATCTTTGATTCTAGCATGTCATTTAAAGCATATATTACAAAGTTGTCCAAAACATGTTTCTTCCATCTTAAAAATGTT
>JANRMT010027041.1:81443461-81464609 GCA_026402145.1 Polypterus bichir lapradei
ACTTATCATGACTTACAAACCTGAGCGCACATTAAGATCTCAAGATGCCGGTCTGCTTATGATTCCAAGGATTAATAAAATAACAGTGGGAGGTCGAGCTTTTAGTTACAGGGCCCCTAAACTGTGGAATGGTCTTCCTGCTTCTATAAGAGATGCCCCTTCGGTCCCAGCCTTTAAATCCCGGCTGAAGACTTACTACTTCAGTTTAGCATATCCTGACTAGAGCTGCTGATTAACTGTACATACTGCATCTCTGTTGTTAGTCATTAGCACTAAAACATAAGTAACATGATAAGTATAATTGAATACTAACCCTCACCTATTCTGTTTCTGTTCTCGGTACTCAAATGTGGCAATTGGTGCCACGGCCCACCTGCCAAGTTGTTTGCCTGCCTATGTTAAAGTCATCCCTGGTGGAGGATCACAGGAATCATGGGAAAGAGGGGCCCTTTCATCGGATTGGCTGGCCGAGCAACGTTTCAGCCGTGGAATGGCCAAATGGGGAGGCAGCTTGACGGATGAGGTCTCCAGCACTCTAAAAATATCAAAATCTTATTATATGATATCATCTACTGTTAAATTCTGCTCTGTACTTCTAAAATTTTTATTATTATGCTTTATTAAGGATTTGTTCTGTTCTGTGTATTGTATTGTATTGAACCCCTTCTTTTGACACCCACTGCACGCCCAACCTACCTGGAAAGGGGTCTGTCTTTGAACTGCCTTTCCCGAGGTTTCTTCCATTTTTCCCTGCAAGGTTTTTTTTGGGAGTTTTTCCTTGTCTTCTTAGAGAGTCAAGGCTGGGGGGTTGTCAAGAGGCAGGGCTTGTTAAAGCCCATTGTGGCACTTCCTGTGTGATTTTGGGCTATACAAAAATAAACTGTATTGTATATTGTATTGTATTTCGGTTAGCGCAGGGAAGCCACCTACCAAATTTCGTGAAGATGGGGCCATGAATAAGAAAGTTCAGCATGGCGGACGCTGTTGACCGTTATGACCGTTATGCGTAGAATTTCGAAATGAAACCTGCTTAACCTTTGTAAGTATGCTGTAAGGAATGAGCCTGCCAAATTTCAGCCTTCTACCTACACAGGAAGTTGGAGAATTAGTGACATTGGAAAGTTCAATATGGCGGCTGACAGTGGCATCATACCACCGAAATAAGTATGTACATTGGTTTCGGTTAGCGCAGGGAAGCCGCCTACCAAATTTCGTGAAGATGGGGCCATGAATAAGAAAGTTCAACATGGCGGACATTGTTGACCGTTACGCATAGAATTTCGAAATGAAACCTGCTTAACTTTTGTAAGTAAGCTGTAAGGAATGACCCTGCCAAATTTAAGCCTTCTACCTACACGGGAAGTTGGAGAATTAGTGATATTTGGAAAATTCCATATGGCGGCCGACAGTGGCGTCATACCACCGAAATAAGTACGTACATCGATTTTGGTTAGCGTAGGGAAGCCACCTACCAAATTTCGTGAAGATGGGGTCAGCCTTCTACCTACACAGGAAGTTGCAAAATTAGTGACGTTGGAAAGTTCAATATGGCGGCCGACAGTGGTGTCATACCATCGAAATAAGTACATACATCGGTTTCTGTTAGCGCAGGGAAGCCGCCTACCAAATTTCGTGAAGATGGTGCCATAAATAAGAAAGTTCAACATGGCGGACGTTGTCGACCGTTATGACCGTTACGTGTAGAATTTTGAAATGAAACCTACTTAACTTTTGCAAGTGAGCTGTTAGGAATAAGCCTGCCAAATTTCAGCCTTCTACCTACACGGGAAGTTGGAGAATTAGTGATGAGTGAGTCAGTCAGTCAGTGAGGGCTTTGCCTTTTATTAGAATAGATTTGTACTGAGGCTGAAGCCTTCATTCTTGTGATTATTACAGTATGTTATTACTTAATACATCTGTTGGTGGTTTTATATACTATTTGACCCAGTAATTCCTTTATTTAATAGCATTTGATGTTAAAGAAAGGAATCAATCTAGGGCTTGAGCAAATAGCCTTACCTCAAAATTACTTGTTTTAGTTCCTTTCCTTTTGGTCTTCAGGGAGGTTTCTTTTTATTATGTGTTATGCTGGACAATTCTGTTAGGTCCAGTGGGCATACATGGCTAATTTGGTGACTTTAAATTGGCCCAGCATGGCTGTATACAGTTAGTTGAATATGTATCTGCAAAGAACATGCATACCCATTCAGGGCCGATTCTGGGCTAGCTCTCTGTACTGCACTTGATGAAGGAAGTAGGTCCAGTAAACAGACCGGTAAACATACTTCTAACAGTGAATGATATGAATCAATTTACAAAATATTCATCAAATGTTTTTTGATATCATATATTTCACAGTGATAACAGGAACAAATCATATCTCTTTTCTGAACTAGGTAAAGTTAATTGAGCGTAATGGGGGGGAACTGCTGAACCTATCAATCTACTGTCACACTGAACGCTGTCTCAAATCACTTTATGGAGTTCTTTATATTACATACTAGCTCTGTTACCCAGCTTTGTCCATGAAATTTCGCAAGGCAATGGACATCAGCTATAGTGCTGCAAGTTAATTCCCATTTATCAGAAGTATTATATAACTAAATGCATTTCTGTATAGTATAGTATATACAGTATACAGTATATTTTTTTTTTACCAAGGGCTAAAATTATTGGCAGGCAATGTGTTGCACTGGTTAAGGCTTTGCACTTCCAACCGTGAGGTTGTGGGTTCAACTCCTGCTATTGGCACTGTGTGAACATGACCAGATCACTTCACCTGCCTGTGCTCCAGCTGCAGAAACAAAACAAATGCAACCAATTGTATCTCAAATGTTGTACGTTACCTTGGACAAAGGCATCCATCAAGTAATAATATTATTATTAGGTCACTGGAGCTGCTTACTCCTAAATATGCTATTTACAGTTGTAAAACACCAGTTCCCGCTTTTCAAAGTGACTTGACTTTTGCTGATGGTCATTGCAAAAGGCAATTCACAGGAAAGTGTATTCTTTTGAATTGATATATCTAGTGTGACAAAGGTGAATGTCCTCTGGGCATTTTTCTCAGGGACAATGTCAAAGAGTCAAAAATGTATCAAAAAACAAAAATAGACAAGATGGTGACAAGAACAAAAGGTCCAAGTTAAAAAAGATGAATGAAAATCTTGCTTCTCCTTACAGCCTGCTTAATCTGGTGGTCATGGTCCAGATGCTGCTGTTGGTTTCTCTTCTGGTTCTGTCAGCCCCATTCGAGGACACAGAGATCTCTTCTTCTGTTTTCTTCCTCTCCAGGACCAGATGTGGTTCCTGGGTTAGATAGTGTAGTTTGCTTAGGGTGTCTCAAAGATCTGTAGGTTCATGGCTGCAGATAAGGGCCTCTTTCCCTGTTCTGCCCTCCTCCTCCCACTGCTCCTGCTGTCTGTTAACCAGAGCGAAGCCCAAAAAGAAGGAAGTATGGCTGTCAAAGACCTTACCATTCCTCACACCTTCTCACTGTACAGATCATATGAAGTGTATTTCTACAATTTGCATTTTTTTGGTTCAGAAAGATTTGTCACAGTAAGCCAGATGTCCTAGACACCATGTTCAAACATTCGTAAGTCCAGTTTGTGTCTGTCAAAGGTGTAATGGTGCCTTGCATGAACTCAGCTAGAGTACCAAATGACTGCCCTTGTATAGGACTTTACTTGGCCTGTGCCATCCTGGCCATATTTTGCCAGCTACATGTCCGATACAAATGTTTAAAAAAATGTAAAGTGTTTGAGTTAGCATAGACTTCTCATTATACAAAGCAAGTGGGAATCACACCTTCAGTGTAGCACATCTGATTAACCAATAGCTACACGGTATTGTTTCTTTCAGATGTAATAAATGGCTCGTCAATTTATGATTCAAGCCTGAATGAGCACTAGGAAGACACACAACTTAAATAAACTTTAATTTTCTTGTCAATTATAGCAATACTTCCAGGTCTGCAGAAATTCAAAAAAGGAGAAGTTTGATTTATGAAAGAAAAGTGTTTTGATTTGCTGAGGTCTTGGCTTTTCAATGAATGAATCAATGATTTCACCCTGTTTACACACTTGTAATTTAATTTCTCTCCTCTTTTATCCTTGAAATGTGAACCAGTGGGCTTTCATCATACAGTATGAATATCTAGACAGCTTTATTCAGAGCTCATAAGAGCTGTGTGCCATAAGAGTCACAATGATGCCCTACATTGTTGCGCTATTTACAGTACATCTCAAACAGACAGGCTTGCAGCAATGAGATAAAAACAAGTGACTACTCACATTAGCACACCAGAGATCTTGGCAGAGCCCAGACATGAATTTCTTGCTCTTCAGAAAGAGGGAAGCATGGTGGTTTCAATTTCAGCTTGTGTAGAGGCTATGTGGGTTTTACTTGTGGACCTTGGGTTTCTTCTTGCTTTGCTTAAAATGTACATGTAAAGCTAATACTCAACTCCAATAGACCGTGTGTGAGTGTGCCCCACGATGGACTGGTGCTTTCTTTTGGGTTTCTGCCTTGTGCCCAGTACTACCAAGATAGGCTCTGATCCATAAAACCTTGAAATGGATTGAGAAAATTTTAAAGGTGATGGACGGATTTCTTCCTAAACAAAAAATAAGGGTGGCCGAAGTTTTACAACCCACAAATTAATCAGGCTGGATAAGTAAAAGAAGTCCTCTGAGGCTTCTCAAATGATCATGGGTAGTTAATTCCATGAGTTAGTGCTGCACAACTGTGGTTTTTACCCAGGGGTATAACAGAAGTGCATGGTCTGTGGCATACTGGATAAGGCATTGTAGTACTAGGGTGTTGTATCGTGTTAGCCATTATGGATGGAATGAGAAGTCAAGCAAAATGACACCTTTTATTGGTAAACTAAAAAAATTACCATATGCAAGCTTTTGAGGCAACTCAGGCCCCTTCTTCAGGTAACATGTAAGGCACTGAAATGTTAATAAAGGGGCTTCTGTTTCAGTTTTATCCACTAACTGACTATTAGTGCAGGGAGTTGAAATAAATTATAATTTCACTATTGTGTTCATAAGAATGACTTATGAATGCTTTGACATCACTTCATTTTTTTTGTCCTCCTCACTCACTAGTATGAGAAAACAACCACATATATCATTCGATTTGCTTTCATGTCTAGTTATGCAAGACATCAAACTTTTTGGGGTTCTCTCCTAGTTTTGGCCCTCTAGACCTGAAAACCTCTCATTTCTATGCTTTTTTGGGACATATTTTGTGCAAGAAGTTATACCCTTATGATAAAGAGGAAAATGATATTTAGCAAAAATGATCAGAAGAACTTGAAGTTGCACATGCCATATCATTCGATGTCATAATGGGATAAGGGGGTTCAATGTAAGTTTCACAAAACTTCAAAAAATGTGGATCAGTAATATAGGCATGAGGAGTATCGTTTCATGCTATTTTGATGTTGCTGATAATGACTATGACTAAATTTTTGATATTTGATTATTTACTAATGGTCGTAGCCCTATAAGGAGCACTCCCAGAAGGTTAAAATGACAAAGTGTAAACATAAGCATGTGTTGTATTGACTATTTCCAGGCAAGTAATTACAAATATAATGTTTATTAAAGTTCCAGCTAACTATGTCCTTCTATCAGAGGGTGAAAAATTACCCATATCTCGCAAATTTCAGCTTGTGCAAAGTCGAGAATATTTGGACTTTAAACATTTACATGTAAATTGAAGCACACATTTCAGATATTTGAGACAACCATTCTTGTTTATTATGTACTTCTACCTCACAGAGTAAATCGTTTCAGTTCTTATTAACACCCCATATTTTGGAGGCTTATGTTAATTCAGACTTTTCAATAATATTGTATTCTATTTTTTTCTATTATTCCTTATAATACATCTAATTTGAAATAGGTGAAAATAATTCCATAATCCCATACTTCACATATACAAGTACAGTATGTATGAAACAACTCATAATTATAGAATGAGTAAAATCAGGGATCATTGATTGGGTGACATTTATTTGGTGGTGAATGTGTGCTTTTAATTTAGTGTCTGTGCATTGATGGTGTGTGTCACTTCTTAAGTTTGACAGCCAGATTTATGAGAACAGAAGGATGGAGACATGAAAGAATTAGTGAAGTGCTGAAAAAACGCAATTGTCGTTGTCAGCAGGTACAGAAAAGTGAAGGTTATAAAATGCATTGACAATGAAACAAAAGGAAACAACATTCTCATCATTATCACTGTGTGTTCCATTATTCCAACTAAAGGACCCAATGGCAACAAGTTGAGCTAGGCTGACCTGGCCACCATATCTCCAGCAACTTCCAGATCGACAGTCAAGAGGTATAATCCCTCATTCATTTAAAAAGTCTGCCCCTCAGTCTTTTCCCAGAGAGCTGTGTTAGGTACTCCTTCCATGCCCAAACACTCATAACTGGCATCTCATCTGGGGAAGCATAGGTTTTAAAACAAGGTACTCTCATTTTGCACAGAAAACAACATATGGCTCTATCACCTTCCTAAAGTAAAATAAAATGAATGAGATGAGCCTATATGTTCATAGTAAGACTTTAGCACTTGCATGTAATGATCTAGCTCCTACAGAGCAAACATACTCCCGCAGAGTTGGAAAAGATAATAGGAAAACAAATAATGTAACATCAAACAAAACACAAACAGTACAAAAAAAGAAGAGTTGGCGCTAAAAATATAAAAACAGTAGGTAACATGTGGCTCTTCAGTGAGATCAGAAAAGCCAAAGGTCCCTACATGTTTAGTTAGCTACAGGAACAATGCATGAATGCAAGTGTGTCTGTGTACAACAATGAGCATGACACCTATCACTGTAATTTGACTGTAGAACAACCACAGTGAAATCTAAGAACTCAGCAAGTCAATAGTCAGCAGCTAAATGTAAAAATAAATGCCCAAAAGCCTGGCACAAATGAAAAAAGAAGAGCAATGAGCCAAGAGATTCAAATCTTGTCAAGATATGCTCTGACTCCTATAATGGATTGAAATATGAATGAATACATTTTAAAATCACTTGTACATTGGGTAAGTTGGCAGTTAGATAGATGGAGGGGTACAACAACAATGAGAGTGACCACTGAACCACTGTGTAGACATTTGCCAGTTACTGTTGCTATTACAAAGGACAAGAGTTCATGGGAGACCCTGCTACAAGATACAATGCTTTCAAGAGCTGTGTCTTTTCATGTCTTTACTTGGGCTAGCCTGAGTTTTTAATCTATGTTTGCAAACATCCAGCCACTAGAGATCTACTGTAGCTATTTTTGGCCTTTGCTGGGTATCCAAATGTTTTAATAATAGTGCAGCAGCTCTGTAGTGATGCATGGGGCTGGCATGGGGCCGCTCAAAGTCAGTTCCAATGGAATGGCAATTGATTCTGGTCAAGTAGGCAGGTGATTAAAAGTTGAGCGAATAAGAAGAGAAGGACCACAAAATCTACAGACTAATCAAAATGCAAATTTTTATGACAGCAAATGAATGGATTTTGGATTTTCAGTGAAAAGAAAAGCATCATTTTGTGGCAGTAAAGAGATTTATTAGACAAGAAAGCAGGACACCCCAGTCAGGAATCAAACTGGTGACTAAGAACTGTGAAGTGACAACATCTACCACTGCACCACCTGCTTGTGTGGCACAAGGCTAGATAATGGTTAAAGTAGTTGCCTTATAACTCCAGGGTCCTGGGTTCAAAGTCCAGGCCTTCATTCAATACAGATGTTGCTGTTAAACTTGAAATAAACAGTTCATGCTTGAAAACCTACCAATGTTTCTAACTTAAAGCAGGTCCACAAGAGAAGTGGGCTTCAACCATCTATAGCAATGCCAAAGACTGGTATTGAAATACAAAAAGCATGTGGTTGCAGCTACAACCGGTAAAGGTAAAACAACCACTCAATAAGTGCGTGGGAGCAATTACTTTTTTACATAGTACCAGTTTCATTTTGGAAATTTTGTTCTTTACATAAATAAAACAAGGCAGAAAAAGCATTAATTGTTCATTCAGGTACTTTTTATTTAATGTGAGATTTTGACTGAAGAATTAAAAACATTCCATTTTTAAAAAATTACATTAGCAAAAGAATAAAATGAATTAACAGATGAGAAAAGCAGGTCTTCCAAACGGCTTCAGAGATTCTTCAGAGGGTCTAATCTTTTCCATTAAAACCAGTCTCTCTAAAACTTACAATAAAATTCAGTTAAATGTAAGAAAATGACACACCAAGCATCATAGTTGTGTTGCCACTACTGAAAGTATCTACAAGCTGAACATCGTTCCACCACAAGCTCACAAGATTAATACCTGTCTTTGCTAAAGGTCACTGAAAATAAATTAAGAGAACCATTCCAAAACAAATTTTCTCCATCATTTCACTGGAATCCAAAGAGGCAAAGGGGTCCAAGAAAATGATGTAATCTGAGCATGTAATTCAGTGCATACCCAGTACATAAAGAAGACATGGCAGAAATGTAATGTATTGGTTCCAAATTCTGAAAAGTGTCAAGAAAAAGAATCCAGTAGTTTTGTCTGCACCAGAGCCTGGAAGACATCACCCATAGGAGGGGAATCTGGGGGAGCTAAGAAAGAGCAACAGATTAGCATAAGCCATGTAAAAGAGTGAATATGAACAAGTGTCAGTGGCACAATTGTCCTGAAAAATAATTATAGATGGGTCAATAGAAAGTAACACATGAACACACTTTGGAAACATCCTCAACAGAGATATAGTGAGGTAGCAGTGATGCTACGCATCTAAAAGCATCCAGAGGGCAAAATGGCCTGGAAACAATGAAGCTACCTAAGGTGGTCCAAGAAGTGTGTTTTGATATTGACAATTTGAAGGAAGTCCAGTTCACGATATGTAGAGGTGACATCTGACAATGCATGAAGTCATACCAAGAGAAGGACTTCAGTTCTCTGACATAGTTTATGAGGGGGTAAATTGGTATATTGTGCGTACTGGGCTGTAGTCAGAAGTTTGGGTGTTACATGTGATTCTTCTCTGACATTTCTTCCATATGTGAAAAATGTAGTGAAAATGTCCTTTTTATCATCTGAGGAATTTAGCTTAACTTTGACCGTCTTTGACCATGGCAGATGCTGAATGTTTAGCCCATGGTTTTATTACATCCAGGCTGGACTATTGCAATGCCTTATTGTATGGTCTTCCAATACAAACTGTAGTATGTTCAGAACTCTGCTGCTATGGTTCTTACTTACATCGAGTCCTGGGATCTTCTGATGTCAACTCTGAGGAACTACATTGGCTTCCAACTGAATCCCATATCCACTATTAAATACCTCTGTTAACTTACAGTGTCTTAAATGACCAGGCTTCATCTTATCTCTCTGAACTTCTACACCTGTACTGTAGGTTCCAGCTTTCCAACTCCAATCCTCTGGAGTCGGTCCGCTACTTACCATTCCTAGGACTAGGGAAAGTACTATGGGTGATAGAGTCTTGTGAGTCTCATCTCCAGCCTTGTGGAATGCTTTTCCTCAGAAGCTCAGAAAAGTCAAGTCACTACCAGAAAAGACTTAAAATGTATCTGTTTGCACAATCTTTTGTATAACCTGCTTTGTTATCCCTTTCTGCTCTACTGTGAATATTCTTAACTACTTTTGCTATGCTTTGTAGTGTTTCCTTGTGCTGTTAAAGGTGTGTTATAAATAAAATGTATTTGTATTATTATTCTAATTATGCTAATTCTTCCCTTTAGATAAAAATAAAGCTCTTAAGGTCTACTGTTGCTTTGTTTTGGGTCCATGTGCCATGACAGTGTATGACATGGACAATAAGAAAGAGGAGAACGAAGGGACAGAAATAAAGTGCCAGCTGGACTGCTGAAGATGACAACCTGCTATCTTTCACAAAATATCTAAGTGTGATCAGCAAATGTAAGTCAATATAGCTTTTTTCATTTTTAATTTTAAATCTCACTGACAAGTTAGAAGGCACTCTTGGGTTCTCAGAGAGATAATTCTCAAAAACACGTACAGTATTGTGTTCTCTTGGCTTTGCTATCACTTACACAGTGGGTCCAATACATTTTTTTGGTTCAACATTCAAAATCATTGAAACTGATGGAAAGTGGAGCTATATGAAAAGGATTAGGTACTACTTTACATGGGGGGTGTGTCAGAATCATTATAGTGTGTTATCCGTCCATAGGGGTCAAGTGGACCAGTCCATCACAGGGCACGTTCACATATATACACACACACTCACCTATGTATACACCTCTTTGTAAACTTGCATAATCAAGTCATGGGTCCATTGGGCCCATCCTATGTCATATCAAACACAAGATGGGTGCTAACCATTAAGGAGCTATCAGGCTATTAGAGGACACACTCTCAGCAACAACTGTACTCATATATAAGTGGCCAATTTAACATCACCAATTAACGCTAACACTCAAGTGCTGTCACTACATTGCATGGCACTCTCTTCAGAATAAAATAAAGCAAGTCCATCTGAGGGATACCATGACAGAACTCTATCATCTAATCCAACTCTTCCTAAATTCAACCCTGGAACTCTTTGTGGCTATGAGTTTTTATTCAAATTTCACAATCAGTGCATCATTCTTATCTTGAATTGTCATGTTGTTTATTGAGCTGTCCTTTTTTATTCTTTGATTCAAATAAAGTCTGAAATATTTTATTAGTAGATGAAATGTAAATGCTTACGTTTCCATTTCCGTTTTCTTTTTAATTCACCCTTCACCTTTAATTGCATCCAAATGCTAAGAACAGTGAATGCTAAAGGGGAGCAATGACTTCTGTGCCACATTCACTTGTCCATTTATTTGTGTTAAATGTCTCTTAATAAGCAAACAAGTCAATGCAGATGTGAAGTAACATTTAGTATTCAAAGTTGTGTGCACCTCTGTCCTCACTGCTCATTGTTAATCATCAACATTTGGAAGCAATGAAGAGAGCAAACTCAGCAAAAAAGGGCACGTTATACAAATGGCAAAAGTAAGAATTTAAAGCTATGTCAAGGAATGAAAATATTTACAAATTTCTTTGAAATATTGCTAGGCCAGATAACTAAATGAGTATGAATTAAAGAATGATGTACTGATTGTGAAACTGGCTTGTATAAAAACCTGCAGTCTCTCAAGACTGAGTCTGAAAACCATTGACAGTTGTGCACACACTCACACTCATTCACACTCAGGTCAATTTAAGCTAACATGCCTTGGATGTGAGAGGAAAATCAGGGAACCCTGAGAAAAGTCCCCACCAACATTAAGAAAATGTCCAGATAGATTGACTGGACTGGGATTTGAATTTAGCAACAGTGAGACTGTATTGCTAGACACACCACCACCATGCTACCCACTAATGAGACTTTCTACTTTCAATGTTTGTGGGCTTCTCCTTCTAGGATTGAAAATCATAATCAACGTGAACCCAGTCATAAATCTTGGGTGATATATAACAAAAGAAGACCTCAACACCCAGGACATAGAAGACAGAAAATGGGACACACTTGTTAACAAGACTGAAAGTCATGACTGACCATGCTGACCAGCAACCATCACAATGTCTTTTAAGAAATTACTGGACTCTGAAATTTAAGGAATTGGCAAGAGGTGGGCAGTGTTGGTCCTGGAGGGCCGCAGTGGCTGAAGGTTTTTGTTCCAACCCAGTTTCTTAATGAGAAGTCAATTATTGCTGATGAAGCACTTATTGCTCTAGTGTGATGCTTCATGTTAGTGGTCTTGCGTGTTAAGGTTCCTCACCCTTAATTGCTTATTTCAGTCTTAAACAGTCGCATTCCCTGTTTTTAATGGCTCCTTATTAGCTATAAGATGCAAATGACAAAGGAGCCAGCAGTTCTCCATCTAACTTGTTTCCATTTTCATCTGTGTGTGTTCATTATGCACTATTTGGTTTAACAAAACACTTAAGAGAAAAATGTGACTGACTGAAAATTAACTGTTTTAGACTTCAAATCATTTAGATGATAGCCTTGGAAAGGAAAAAATCTATGATATAGGAACCTAACATTTCAGGCTTCTTCTTCTTCATCTTTTCGTTGCTCTCGTTAGCGGATGCTACAGCGGATCATGTTTCTCCATATCTTCCTGTCCTCTACAAGCTATAAAATTAAATAAGGTCTGAGATTGGCAAAGATTGGTTTCTTATTAAGCAATTGGGCTGGAACAAATACCTGCAACCACTGCAGCCCTCCAGGACCAACACTGCCCACCCCTGGTTTAGCCCATAATCAAGATGGAGTGAGGATTCTCCTGAGTAGCAGCTCATTCACTCACAAATCTTTAGTACTGTTACCCTAATGTGTCTGAATCACTGTAGTCCAGTGCTGTGAACAGAGCTATGAATTGCTCCACGTCTGACTCCTGTTAACACAGCAATCACATTAACAGCAATCACTGGAGTCAGCTAAAGTTCTCTTTGGACATAATCAATTTCCTCAAAACTCCACTCTGCCACCTAATAAGTTTCCACATATTAGTCATGCTAACTACAAAACATAAAGGAGTGGGCAAGACCTTCATCACAAGGCACTTCCTCAAGTTAACAGGAATGCAAAAGACTGAATTTTTGGTAATAAATTTCATGTTTGAAATCACTTATTTTTAGAATATCTAAGTGTATTTACACTTTCTGATGGCCAGCACAATGGTAAACAATGCTTCCTCACAGCTCCAAAGCCCTGGGTTCAAATCTTTGCCTAGGTACTGTCATTGTGGTATTTGCACATATTCCCTGTATGGGTCTTACCCCACGTTCCAAACGTGTGTGTTTTAGGTTAACTGGTGAACCTAAGTTGGTCCTGAATGAGAGGATGTAGATGTGGATGCGAGTGGGATGGATGGGTTCCTAACTTAATCCCCATACTATACACACTATTTAATAAGAATGTCAATTTCACACATATACCTTTGAGATATAGGAAGAAAACTTCCCCTTTAAGGTTGACACCAAAATTCAAACAAATTTAATGGGATGACCAGGGGCCTCATGTATAAACGGTGCGATACGCACAGAAATGTTGCGTTGAACGTTTCCACGTTCAAATCGCGATGTATAAAACCTAAACTTGGCGTAAAGCCACGCACATTTCCACAGTACCTCATACCCTGTTGAACGCAAGTTCTCTGCTTGGTTCTGCAGACTGGCGGCACCCAGCGTCAAAGTAATGCTACTGTTCCTGTGTGGTTTATCTTTCTTTTTCAGATCCACATTACTGATGCAGCTTTATAAATACACTGAAATTAACCGCATATTGTTTATTAGTTTAATGTATCTGATTGTAATTAACCTGTAACAATATAATGGTCCACGGAATGGTCAAACTGTTCTAAATACCATAGCTGCTTTACCGTTGTTACTCTCACTGCACCTTCTTCTTCTTCTTTCAGCTGCTCCCATTAGGGGTTGCCACAGTGGATCATCTTTTTCCATATTACTCTCACTGCACCACTCGGAGCAGCTGATCGGAAAGAAAATTATCAGTATACAGCATCAAGCACACGCTGTCTCAGCCATGCTTCCTATTTAAACTGCTTCTCACACGGCAAACGCATCAAAACCTTTACTGTACGGACCTCGCGGTTCAGAAACAGTTTCATCCCAAGAGCTCTAAACTCAATCAATCAGTACATCAACTGCTCCTTGTAGAACTGTTAGTACTTATAAGTACAATTACCTCACTGTAAACTTGCACTACAGTTATAATATTGCACAATCTGAGCCACTTTATAAAGCGCATATTTACATATGATGACGATATCATTTTTAAGATGAAATGCAGCAAAATATGTTTATTATATTATACAGATAAAACTTTAACTTTATTTAAATAATCTATATTGTTAATAATTAAAGGACACGGTGTCGTTATGCTAGCAAGGATCAGGCGCTCCATTCGCGGATTGTTCCTGCATGCCTCGTACTGTATGCTTCACTGGGACTGGCATGAAGGATAGAATAATTAAACATGTACTACGAAGATATTTCAATGTTCCTTAAAAGTTTTGAAGAATCGGCGTTATAAGCTTACAGATGGCTTAACGTCTATTACAGAGCTGATTGTGTGGCGATTGGGTAATTGGAAAAAGAAAAGGAAGGACAGGAATTGGAGGTTAGTACGTTTGAAAGAGCCAGTACTGCTGCAATAAATTATTTTATCAAAGGTTGCGCACAATCACTGCGCCACCTTATTCCCATGTTTAATAACATGCTTTAACTCCTATCATCATTAAAATGATATCACGTATACATCTCAGTATTTTAGTTATTCAGAGAGCTGTAATATCATGAATGTAATGGATTCTGTGTCCTGTTGGAAGTAGAGAAAGCCGGTTTAAGAATTACATAGTGATTCACACACATAGAGCACATAGAAGATCAAATACAAAACAAAGCATTTAACATGCTACTTTGGTTACGATGGAATTTGAGAAACTAGTAAATTAAACAATTTTAAGATGAAGTTTATGATGTTTTACTTTAATGACAAAATAAACTACGTGATTAAAGTGGAAATTTCGAGATTAAAGTTGACATTTTGTGCTTTTTCCCCACTGTGTGCCTTTTTTTCTCTGTACCCTAATAAGCTTTCATATGACACTCAGACGGTGGGCTACGACTCGCCTTTTCACTGCGACTTTGATATGTGACTCTTTTTTTATTTAGGGCACTGTGCGACTTTGTGAACTTGAGCTTTCGAGTTTCTCCAACATGCTATGTCACTCGATTAGCTTCCTTTTCTTGTTTATACCACTGCTTAAACCAACAAATAGTAAGTTTTTCCTTGCCTCCACTTGGTATGCACTGAAATTGTTCTATTTTTCCTCGTGGTTTTGCCATTGTCTTTTCACAGAATGCTGAGCTTAAGGGCTATTGATATTGATTTACATATTCAAAGAGGCGTAATTCTGGGAGGAGTTGGGGTGGGACAGCATGCGCATGCACATGCACATGCGTTACTTTTCACGCTGATCAGGATTTATGTAGCGGAAGAACTTGGAAGTTTGCATACCCACAGATTCCTACATCTGGATTTTTCTGTGCGTAGGCACATTCCTGCCTTGTGCTTACGCCATGTTATAGTGTGAGTTCTACGCACAGCGTTATACATGAGGCCCCAGGAGAACAGTAAATAAACAAGCAGGGGATCGTAACCCAAAGAGTAATAGACAGAGATCGCTATACTTCAAACATAATCCAAAAAACATAATCAAAAAAGCTAAGGCAAAAGTCAGTGGCTAAGATGCAGAATAATAATCAGAATCTAACCAACTCTGGTAAGTATGTTTTGTGGTGCCGATCTTTATACCATCATGCCAATGGTACAATTGGCATACCCTCTGGGACTGCTTTCCATGGCAATCACAGGCTTCAAATGACTACCACGATACAAAATATTGGTGGCTGGAAGTGTACAAAAATAATGATGATACTTTTCAAAATAATTAATATAAATATGCAAAAAGAACGAACACAAAGTAAAAGATGCTTCAGGGATAGACAAGCACAAACTGTTGTGAATTAGCTGCATACAAATAGTAAAAAGGGGTGCAGGTCATATAAGTAGCATAGCTGGATGGATTTCCTAGTAGGTCTAGGCCCAAGAATCAAGCCTCACCTCAGGCAGCATAGCCCCAAACTCAAAAAACAGGCTTATCCACCATTAAAAGTTCACAAACCTTAAAATGCTCAAAAATACCTTTTAGAAGAGAAGGTAACCGTAAACCCTTGATATTTAGGACAACAAAAACAAAATTTCTTAATTTTTAAATAATTTATTGCATGATCAAGAAGAAGAACAAAGCAGGCAAAGCAAGCAAACAATATGTAGGAAATTATGAAAGAGGGTTTGCCTAAAAGGTAAATCAAAGCAAACACATCCAGGCCACAATCCAAGAACAGGTTCCAATTAAACGGAGCAGAGAATTCAAGAAAACTAGAAAATTCAAATGATACTCGCAGAATAGATCCAAAAACTACAATGCTCAATGACACTCTAAAAGACCTTAACCCCCAGCCAGAGTATATGGGCTGAGGGTGGTACGATAGTGACGTCATGATGGCCTCAATTCTAGGTGCTCCACTCACAGAACACAGATAAGAGACATAAAAAACAGAGAAAACAAATTTTTAAAAAAATATTCGTAATGGAAATGCATGCAAACAAGAAAAAAAAATATAATAAAACATTTGAAAAAAAAAAAAACAACAAAAAGGTTAAATTAAATGACAACAAACTTGATCCAGCGATTAAATCCTTGCTAAAACGTAACACAGAAGATATTTTCAGGTTACTTTTTGAACAAATAACTTTTTGTTTAGGGTCATTAGTATCAAATGAACATTGTGACAGATTAGGGCTCGCTCGCACCCTTGTACCCTCAGACTACACGTCAGACACCAGGTAAAAGTCCAATAATGATATTTATTATAATAATAAAGTGCACAAAGCACGCTCCTCTCCACAATTCTCAATAAACAATACAATAATTAATAAACCAATCCTCCACTCCCAGACGCTTAGCCACCCTGCCTCCCAACTCAGCTCCTCCGTCTGGGATTTCCCATAGTCCTTTATACTCCTTGACCCAGAAGTGTTTGTCCCTCAGTCCACGTGACTTTCTATCACTTCCGGGTCAGGTAAAACTTCTCTTTTCTTCAACCTGGAAGTACGTCATTCCTCCCGTTCACGTGACCAGGACGCACTTCCAGGTTAGAGGGCACATAGCGAGGCTCGTAGACTCCTATAGCGACTCCTTGTGGTCCCCAAGGTATCCAGCAGGGCTGTGTGTAAAAACTACAAAGTCCATGAGGCCCTGCTGGAACTCGGGGCACGTCCATGCTGTCGGGAGAGCTCCTCCTGGCGGCCTGGGGGTGAGGGCCGGCAACTCTTGCCGGACATCCATCACAACATGTAACACATAATCACTCTTTGGCATTCTGATTAGTGAGTAAAATAATCTCACCTTGAAAGTTCTGTCATCCCTACCTGAGTGTCATTAATAAAGAGATCTAAAAGATGTTTCATGGGAAATGAAGGTTCTAAGCTTTCAAGGAGAGGCCCACATTTGACTGGCAATGGTGGTTGATTTGGAAATTTTGGTCAGATATGCAAGGATGAATGTTACTGCATGCTGTATATATGATATTAAATTTCATCTAAAACATTAATATATTGTATACAGTACATTTCATAAACTGACATTACAGCACACCCACCCCTGTTTCTGTCATCTTTACTCTAAATAGTTGTAAGATGAGTACAAAATGTGTAGAGTATACTGTCATTTAAAATACTGTAATAAGACAACGTCTTTGCATCCTATGAACAATTACATTCCAAATTTAACATTCCAGCTACACATTTCTTTCACTATCTTCAAATCAGGAACTTTGTTAAACAGAACCTTCCAGAATTTCCTCATCTTGCACCCTCATCCATGCTGGAAAAAATATTGCTCAATCTCAAGGATTTAGACATCATCTCTACAATATATAAAATCATTTTACAATCTCTCCCTTTCAAAGATCCAAGAGGACACTGGGAAAAAGATCTCTCAATTAATATATCAGAAAAGGAGTGAAAGTAGCAATGTAGAGAATTCACTCAAGCTCCATATACAATTGTATTGTACAAGCATACAATTATACAACTCGAAATTATATATCGAGCACATCTGTCTCGATTAAAACTCTCCAAAATGTTTCCAGGGCAAGAGACAACCTGCGAACGCTGCAACCAAGTCCCAGCCTCACTGGGTCACATGTTCTGGGCCTGCACCAAATTAACATTATTCTGGATGAAAATTTTTAATTACCTTTCAGACAGCCTTTGTCTCACAATCCCTCCTAATCCATTAACAGCTGTGTTTGGTGTTCTTCCAGATGGGTATAAAGTGGAGAAAGACAAACAAATTGTGATTGCATTCACTACACTTTTGGCATGCAGACTTATTCTGATAAACTGGAAGAACCCAAACGCTCCTCTTTTAAGTCAGTGGGAAACTGATGTGTTATACTATTTGAAACTGGAAAAAATCAAATACTCAGTTAGAGGATCCGTACAGACTTTTCAAAACATGGCAGGATCTAATCAGTAATATTTTAAAATAAGCCCATAAAGCACAGAGAATTTATTAATTTAGGTATGTTTACAAGCCTTAAATTTCACGTCGTTTGGCTTGCTCTCTCTCTCAGGGGTGGGGATCGATTTGTCCTTAACTTAATTTTTCTTTTTGTAAAAACTTGATTGATTTGTATGGATTGCAATAAAATTAATAAAAAAAATATAAATCTGTTTTTACATAAAAAAAATAAAATAAAATACTGTAATATTTCTATGTATGCAGGAAGCCACTATTGGTCAGATTAAATAGTTTCTGCATAGAAAGAAATGCTTAAATCTAATGCTGTCTGCATGTAAATGGAATTTTGGATCTTCTTTTGAAACTAACCTCAGTGATGAAATGATGAAATATTCTGCATGCTACACAGAAGGAAAGGCTGATTATTATGGGATGGCGGGTGTTTCAGGTCCTTTGCAGCTGTTAATTTTTATTTATACAGCAGGTTCAGCCCATTTTTAGTAAGCATTTTTTTGAGTATTTCCCTGGTAGTTGTGCAATTGTCTGGGCCATTCTATGGCTAAAATCCCCAGTGGTCACTGACTGTTCATATTCATCACATTGCATAAGAAACACTTAATCAGCTGCATTCCCCTTCTAAAATGGGGAGAAAAAGCAGTGGAGCAATATAAAATCTAAAATGTATGGGCTGGAGATACTGTCAGCATAGAAATTAAGTTCTGCTGGCACTATTCCACCAAATAAAAGCACCACCAGAACCGGCATTTAAAAAATAAGCAAGAGCTCCATTATCTGTGACTGGCTGCCAGTTTTATTCATTCAATGATCATGCGCTTGCTTTGTTGAGTAATTCTGAGAAGCGTGAATTTGCTAACACTGTGTACCTGTCAACATCTGCCATCCACAAAATCTCCTGCCTCACAAGTAAAAAGCTTATGGAGATCAAATAAAGAGCATAAAGCAAAAAGAAAGCCTACCCGTGGCTCTATTCAGGCATGAACTATAGAAGTTTAATTTAAAGAATCAGTGAATGGCTGATCACTGTGTTCTGCTTCAAAGTTGCTAACTTAGATAATCACGTAGCGATTGTTCAGTATTGATTGAACATCCTATCCTCCTATTTTGCTGCTCTAGCTGTTCTATTAGGCTGTGGGGTGATATGCTGAGAAAACAATAGCAGCTTGAGAGGACAGTGATGTGTGTTTTAGAAACATTTGCGATGTGTTTTCACAACAATCTGGAAATTATACAACTAACAATTCATGAAATACACATTCAACAGGAAAAAAAAGTCTATAAATGCGAAAAGTTGTTAATCTAACGGATCAGGCAGAGGAATGTGGAGGCAGAAGTGGGATTCTTTACATTCACCCTCTGAGGGTTGGAACCACAGCCTGTCCTAAAAGAATTGAGTGCAAGGCAGGAAACAGTCCTGGATAGGGTTCCAACCTTGTACATAGTACATTAATACACAAAGCCATATTCATTCATAATGACTCTAATGTGGAAGGAAAATGGGATTACCCTCAAATAAATCCCATTAAAGTCCAGTGAATATAAGCAAGCTCCACAAAACTAGGGGCTGAGCTTGAGAATTAAACCCAGTCTCCCAAAGCTGTGAGGCAGCACAGGCACCAAAAAAACTGCACCGTGGCATGGCTCACAGATTGGACTGCATATCTGAATTTACTTGCCTTGAGATACACACACATTAATCATCACATTTCAGTGTTAAACTCTGTCATAAACATTAGGTTATAAATTTAACAGATAAACATATTAATCAACCAAAAGTCACACAAAGGCTACATGACAGTTTTACAATGCTCTCTTATGCAATCCAGCATTCCCTAGGTTTGAAGTGATTAACTGTCATAAAGAAGTTTGCCATCACCAATATGTTTTTGTGTACTTAACCATACTTTACCTAAACATCTCACTTGTGAAAGGCAGCATGCGTGCAACAAACATTCACTACACAAACAGCCAGTGTTGTGCAAGTTCACACCTCATAAGAACTAGCTTAAAGTTCAGTTCCCACAGATTAAAATTAATAAATGTTTACTAAGTAAATAAGTTTACTTTTTTCAATTTTGCATGCCTTATATTGGGCTATTACAATGTTCTTGAATAAAATACAATAATTACGAAGACTTATTTATGTAAATACATTTTATTGAGTTATACTCAGCAACAAATACGTATAACCATATATACTAATATCCTCCCGGTCAAAAAAGAAATTAAATAGATGCAAGTATACA
The DNA here is from genome assembly GCA_026402145.1 of Polypterus bichir lapradei. Lineage (NCBI taxonomy): Eukaryota > Metazoa > Chordata > Cladistia > Polypteriformes > Polypteridae > Polypterus > Polypterus bichir. The sequence continues at coordinate 81,463,867 of JANRMT010027041.1, forward strand.
TATAAATTACTGATCTATTTCCAACTGTGTGGCACAAATGGTGACTGTGGAACCAGCGTGTAGGTGAACTAACTTATTACACTGCCGGTCAAAATACGCGTCACAAATTGCGTGTCCAACAGGGGAAAATATAAAGTGGCCTCGTGAAGTAAACGTTTTCCTAAAAGCGAAAGCGGCGCTTCACCTCATGCAGCTTAGGCATAAGTGGGCAGACACAGACAGTGCCTATTTGATTTTACATTATTTTTTTCCGAATACAAATAAACGGCAAACAATTTGTACAAAATAAATATTTGTAAAAATCCACTATTTGTGCTTATCCGAATACCATATTCAGATTCGGCTCCATGCCTACATTACAGGGTAAGGCAAAACGTTTAATCTGGACCTAAACCAGACCCAGAATGTCACATAAAACTGAACTAGCTCACATTCAAGTTCTTCACTCGCAAATACATTACGTTAAGTTCACCGTTCTTAGAAAATTGAGCTTGTTCAATGAACGCGTTCTTTTAAACTAGTTTATGCACAACAGTGCAAACAGCCCTTTATATATACTATATATTAAACTAGCAAAATACCCGCGCTTCGCAGCGGAGAAGTAGTGTGTTAAAAAAGCAATGAAAAAGAAAAGGAGACATTTTGAAAATAACGTAACATGATTGTCAATGTAATTGTTTTGTCACTGTTGTGAGTGATGAGTGTTGCTGTCATATATATATATATATATATATATATCTCTA
>JANRMT010027041.1:81469609-81484501 GCA_026402145.1 Polypterus bichir lapradei
GTGAATAGGTGATCTGTCTTTCTGCGTTAACCGCATGCGTTTTCATACGTCTCAAACTAAGGTGATGCGAGGTTAAAATAAATCGAGAAGCGCGCGTACATACTTAGTGCATCCCCTCTCGGGAATCGAACCTCGAACGTGGGCGCTACAGGCGAATGCTTTACCATCGCGCCACTGCATGTGGTTTATCTATTCGAGCGTAGCAGTGTAATTAGGTTTTTGTTCAGCACTCTTTGGAACTGTTACTTTTTGTCTGCGCACTGCGTCAGTTCACGTGAGCCGCTGAATATGGTTTTATATGTCAGTCGCTCGCTTCTAATTGTTTCGCTGCCTTCTTAATTATATAATGCATGTTTTCTAAAGAGCGTTTTGTAGCTCTTCCTGGCTTTCTACGTAATGCGTGATTACGTGAGAGGCGTTATGATGTCATACGAAACTCCGCCCCTCCAGCTCAACTCCATTACAGTAAATGGAGAAAAACAACTTCCAGTTATGACCATTACGCGTAGAATTTCGAAATGAAACCTGCCCAACTTTTGTAAGGAAGCTGTAAGGAATGAGCCTGCCAAATTTCAGCCTTCTACCTACACGGGAAGTTGGAGAATTAGTGATGAGTGAGTGAGTGAGTGAGTCAGTCAGTCAGTTAGTCAGTGAGTGAGTGAGTGAGTGAATGAGTGAGTGAGGGCTTTGCCGTTTATTAGTATAGATATGAGGATTAAAACACCAGCTAATCAGGCGCTGAGAATGTAAGAAGTTCTATGAACTCAGTAGTTTAGAAAGTTTAGAAAGATTGGAAATGAACGGATCCTTGATTCATCTAATCAATAAGGGCATGCTCTTAAAAAAATTTTTCCCATCGTTGGGCAATAGCAACATAGACACAAAATGAGAGCAATCAATATAAAAAAAATGATGCCACAGAAATTTCAAAACATGATGCTAATAAAAATCCACCTTAATAAAAGGATAAGTGTCTGTGTGTCCGTCTGGGTGCTATGTCTCTGTCATTCCAACAGATAGTGGATCACAAACATTGGTAACAATGCATTTTATTCTACAGATGTTTGTGATGCACCATCTGTTGGAAAAAAAATGCAATTCATTTTATTGCTATATCTACTGTATATATATAATTCACTAAGGGCACGCAAGACACTGAGCGCAAGCAAGACATTGAGGGCACGCAAGACAGTGAGCGCAAGCAAGACAGAGCCCCGCCCGCCAACTCTAACCCTCCTACCGCCTCATGGGATACGCACGACAGAGCCACGCACACCAACTGTAACCATCCTCCCGAGTCCAGCGTAGCTCTTGAGGCACGCAACAACTCACCAAACACAGCTTCAGTCTCTTTCGTCTGTGCAAAAGTCCACATGCACCTCTGAGCAACATTGACTTTACACCGCACGCAAGACAGAGAGCCACGATCGCCAACTCACAGAGCCCCGCCCGCCAACTCTAACTAAAGGCAAGCAAGACAAAGAGCGCACGCAAGACAGAGAGCCATGCCCGCCAACTCACAGAGCCCTGCCCACCAACTCTAAGACCATGGGATACGCATGCATTTAGTGTATAAATGGATATAAATAATTGCATGTAAACGATTCGCCAAAATCTTTTGTATGTAAATGATACTGTTTGAAATGTTATTGTTTTTGCATCAGAAAACCCGGTTTCCACGTCTACCTGTATTAGTTTAAATGGCACTTTTACCACTCGCAATAGAGCAGACGCGCTGACTTATCGTGTCAACTGGGCAACACAGTGAATACGGCGTCTATCTACTGTATATATCTCTATGTTTTCCTTAGCCTGCTACAGGAAGGTACTCTCTCGACCACTGGCATTGGTTTCGCTCCTTACTATTTTCATTATACTGAGACGATGGTTTCCTAAGCCTTTGTTATACTGAATTCCTTTCTCACCGTTTTCCGTTCCTATTCTTACACCGCCATATGCTACGGCGTGCTTCAGCTAGTGTATTATAAAATACATTCTAATAGATGGTGCACTGCAAATGATAATGCTGAGTTCCACATTGATTACTTTGATTTCAATCTGCCTCAGACAGGTAGCACAGCTAGTCAGGGAGAAAATGACAATCCCAATAAATTCCCAGGCGTTTAACATCTTGATAGAACTAAAATTACGCTTTCAAATAAAAACAAATACTATTTGCAAGTCTGTCTCTCCAGTTATTCCACATATTCCTATTTCCTCTGCACTCACATTATTATCAAGTTACTTCTGTGTTGATCATATCAAAAAGCTAAATATCACAGCAGTGTAAATGAATGAAAATAGCTGAAAACAATGCAGATGCTCTAAAAAAAAGTTATTTTAGAAAGTGACATCAAACGTTTGTATCATTTTAGTAATAAAATTAGTCATAGATGTGGTGAATACGTATTTTAAGAAGAAGGAGGAACATAGGGTGACATACAAGAGTGGAGGAAGATGCACACATTTAGATTACATCCTATGCAGAAGAGTCAATCTGAAGGAGATTGAAGACTGCAAAGTGGTGGCAGGGGAAATTGCAGTTAAGCAGCATAGAATGGTGGTCTGTAGGATGACGTTGGAGATCAAGAAGAGGAAGAGAGTGAGGGCATAGCCAAGGATCTAATGCTGGAATTTGAAAAAGGAAGACTGCAAGGTTGAGTTTAGGGAGAAGGTGAGACAGGCACTGGGTGGTACTGAAGAATTACTAGACAGTTGGCAAACTACAGCAGATGTAGTAAGGGTGACAGCTAGAAGGGTGATTGGTGTGACATCTGGACAGAGGAAAGAGAAAAAGGAAACCTGGTGGTGGAATGTGGAAGTACAGGAGAGTATACAGAGGAAGAGGATGGCAAAGAAGAAGTGGGATAGTCAGAGAGATGCAGAAAGTAGATAATAGGACAAGGAGATGAGGCGCAAGGTGAAGAGAGAGGTGGCGAAGGCTAAAGAAAAGGCATATGATGAGTTGGACACCAAGGAGGGAGAAAAGGACCTGTACCGATTGGCTAGACAGAGGGACCAAGCTGGGAAAGATGTGCAGTAGGGTAGGGTAATAAAGGATAAAGATGAAAACGTACTCACAAGTGAGGAGAGTGTGTTGAGCAGATGGAAAGAGTACTTTGAGAGGCTGATGAATGAAGAGAAGGAGAGAGAGAAGAGGTTGGATGATGTGGAGATAGTGAATCAGGATGTGCAACGGATTATCAAGGAGGAAGTAAGGACAGCTATGAAGAGGATGAAAAATGGAAAAGCCATTGGTACAGATGACATACCTATGGAAGCATGGAGGTGTTTAGGAGAGATGGCAGTGGAGTTTTTAACCAGATTGTTTAATGGAATCATGGAAAGTGAGAGGATGCCTGAGGAGTGGAGAAGAAATGTACTGGTGCCGATATTGATATTAAATTAAATAGTAATAAAAATGAAAAAAAAAAAAAAAATGTTAGCATTTACTCCCCCGGGTGGAATTGAAGAGTCGCATAGTGTGGGGGAGGAACGATCTCCTCAGTCTGTCAGTGGAGCAGGACAGTGACAAAAGTCTGTCACTGAAGCTACTCCTCTGCCTGGAGATGACACTGTTCAGTGGATGCAGTGGATTATTCATGATTGACAGGAGTTTGCTTAATGCCCATCGCTCTGCCACAGATGTTAAAGTCCAACTTTACTCCTACAATAGAGCCTGCCTTCTTAACAAGTTTGTCCAGGCATGAGGCGTCTTTCATCTTTATGCTGCCACCCCAGCACACCACCGCGTAGAAGAGGGCACTCACCACAACCGTCTGGTAGAACATCTGCAGCATCTTACTGCAGATGTTGAAGGATGCCAACCTTCTCAGAAAGTATAGTCTTCTCTGACCTTTCTTACATAGAGCATCAGTATTGGCAGTCCAGTCCAATTTGTCATCCAGCGGCACTCCCAGATATTTATAGGTCTGCACCCTCTGCACACAGACACCCCTGATGATCACAGGGTCCATGAGGGGCCTGGGCCTCCTAACATCCACCACCAGCTCCTTGGTTTTGCTGGTGTTAAGATGTAAGTGGTTTGAGTCGCACCATTTAACAAAGTCTTTGATTAGCTTCCTGTACTCCTCCTCCTGCCCACTCCTGATGCAGCCCACAATAGCAGTGTCATCAGCGAACTTTTGCACGTGACAGGACTCCGAGTCATATTGGAAGTCTGATGTATATAGATTGAACAGGACCGGAGAAAGTACAGTCCCCTGCGGCGCCCCTGTATTGCTGAACACAATGTCAGACCTGCAGTTCCCAAGACGCACATATTGAGGTCTGTCTGTAAGATAGTCCACAATCCATGCCACCAGGTGTGAGTCTACTCCCATCTCAGTCAGCTTGCCTCTAAGGAGCAGAGGTTGGATGGTGTTGAAGGCGCTAGAGAAGTCCAAAAACATAATTCTTACAGCACCACTGCCTCTGTCCAGATGGGAGAGGGATCGGTATAGCATATAGATGATGGCATCCTCCGCTCCCACCTTCTCCTGGTATGCGAACTGCAGAGGGTCGAGGGCGTGGCAGACCTGTGGCCTCAGGTGGTGAAGCAGCAGCCGTTCCATGGACTTCATCAGATGTGACGTCAGAGCAACAGGCCGGAAGTCATTCAGCTCACTAGGACGTTTTATTTAAGAATAAGGGGGACGTGCAGGACTGTAGTAACTAAAAGGGGGATAAAATTGATGAGCCACAATATGAAGTTATGGGAAAGAGTAGTGGAAGTTAGGTTAAGTGAGGTGATGATTAGTGAGCAGCAGTATGGTTTCATGCCAAGAAAGAGCACCACAGATGCGATGCTTGCTCTGAGGGTGTTGATGGAGAAGTACTGAGAAGGCCAGAAGGAGCTTAATTGCATCTTTTTGGACCTGGACAAAGCATATGACAGGGTGCCTTGAGAGGAGTTGTGGTATTGTATGAGGAAGTTGGGAGTGGCAGAGAAGTATGTAAGAGTCGTACAGAATATGTATGAGGGAAGTGTGACAGTGGTGAGGTCAGCGGTAGGAGTGATGGATGCATTCAAGTTGGAGGTAGGATTGCATCAGGGATCACCTCTGAGCCCTTTCTTATATGCAATGGTAATGGACAGGTTGACAGATGAGATTAGACAGGAGTCCCTGTGGACTATGATGTTTGCTGATGACATTGTGATCTGTAGCGATAGTAGGGAGCAGGTTGAGGAGACCCTGGAGAGGTGGAAATATGCTCTAGAGAGGAGAGGAGAGTAAAAAAGGTCAGTAGGAACTACACAGAATACATGTGTGTAAATGAGAGGGAGGTCAGTGGAATGGTGAGGATGCAAGGAGTAGAATTGATGAAGGTGGATGAGTTTAAATACTTGGGATCAACAGTACAGAGTAATGGGGATTGTGGAAGAGAGATGATAAAGAGAGTGCAGGCAGGGTGGAACGGGTGGAGAAGAGTGTCAGGAGTGATTTGTGAAAGACGGATATCAGCAAGAGTGAAAGGGAAGGTCTACAGGACGGTAGTGAGACGGTAGTGAGTATGGTATATGGGTTGGAGACGGTGGCACTGACCAGAAAGCAGGAGACAGAGCTGGAGGTAGCATAATTAAAGATGCTAGGATTTGCATTGGATGTGATGAAGATGGATAGGATTAGAAATTAGTACATTAGAGGGTAAGCTCAAGTTGGATGGTTGGGAGAGGGAGAGTCAGAGAGGTGAGATTGCATTGGTTTGGATATGTGCAGAGGAGATGTGCTGAGTATACTGGGAGAAGGATGCAAAGGATAGAGCTGCCAGAGAAGAGAAAAAGAGGAAGGCCAAAGAGAAGGTTTATGGATGTGGTGAGAGAGGACATGCAGGTGCTGGGTGTCACAGAACAAGATGCAAAAGACAGAAAGATATGGAAGAAGATAATCCGCTGTGGCAACCCCTAACGGGAGCAGCCAAAAGAAAAAATTATGATGATCACCTAGATTTATTTTTTTCATTTACTGTGAATTATTTATAAATATTTTCTGTATATACTTGTCCCCATGAATTTCTTCTGGGTTTTCTGGTTCCTTCCCACAGTCCAAAGACACACAAGTATGGTGGACTGATAATGCTAAATTGGCCCTGATGTGTATGTGTTTGCATGTGAGTGTGTTCTCCTTGTAATAGGATGATGCCCCATTAAGTGACTGCTCCTGCTTTGTGCCCAATGCTTGCCGAAATAGGGAGCAGCCGAAAAAAGAAGAAGAAAGAATAAGAAGATGTAAACATTAAGGATGCAAATCCCTCTGTAGCCATATAGAGAAATAGACTGTTCTCACAGTCACATTAGTGTTTCTTAATAATGTTTCTCTAAAAAATTTGAACGTGAGTGTCAGTAGGCTTTGTGCCCAAGAAACCAAGCCACCCAAACATTTCAGTAATCATTTACTGCTCTGATGAATTCATAATTAATTGCAGAATTATGGTATTTGAGGGTTCCTCTAGAGTGCCTCTTTCTCATACAGGCTTAAGTTTCGATTTTTGTAGTTTTCTGTCCAGCCATTTTAGCTCTAGACTGTCCTCAAGAAATTGTGACGCACAGACAGACTCACACCCATCATCGAGATATCAATGTTTTCAGTATCCGTGGACACTAAAACATCGAAAAACGTTGAAAACAGGAGATTGAAATTTTTGATGAATCTAAGATTTTTGCTCCTCCCCCATAGACGATAGGTAATAGTGGAGGGGGGGTACAAAGCAATAAAAAAGAGCCAGACACAGAAGTGTGGGGTCCTGACATTGCCAAGTTACAGATGATGTCTCCATTCCTTATGATGACAGAATACTCAATTATTTGGCACCCCGCGATACTGGGAATTCAGTAAATGGATGGATGTTTAAGGCAAAAAACTGTGGATTGTATTTGATAAAATCATAAAAAAAATATCAGTAGGTCAAGAGACAGTTTTGAAGAGGGACATCCATTGCTGCTATTTAAATTCTTTTTGATTGGCACATTTATTTTTCATCATGTGGTGTAACAATAAAATATTTAATTGACATTTAGAGTCCATATATTCTGACTTTGGCCTCAGCTAGTGACTAAGCCAAAATCTTGAAATCATGAAAGGAAGCTGAAAATATTACTTATAGTTTAATTTTTTTCCTGTATGTTTTTCCCTCTCATTTTGAAATATAACACAGACGCATAACACTTATACATATCAGTATGCATTCCCTGCTGATAAAATTCTAATTAATGCTTTTATCCTTTCTTGCTTGGATTATTGTAATGCTTTAAAGAGTGGTCTGCTAAAATCCATATATAATCTTCAAGTGGTACAGAATTCAGCCATGTGTCTTTTGATGTGTATCAAGATGAATTCAAGCAAAACGGATTCACTTTCAAATTTTGTCTTTAACCTTTAAGGCACTATGCAATAAATCTCCTTCCTATTTTTCCATTTTGATAAACCGTTATGTGCCATACAGAGCTCTTCAGCCTGTTGACTCACATCTCCTTGTTGTTCCCAAATAGAGCTAGAAAACCTTTGGGGCTCGAGTCTTCAGCTATAATGCTTCCCAACTTTGGAATCCACTTTTGATTATTACTAGACAACTGCAGCGTTTAGATTTGTTCAAATCAAGCCTTTTTACTTGAGCAAGTTTATAATTCTGCTTTAAGTGTTTTTTTTTACATGTATTATATATTTTATATCTTGTTCTGTTTTATGTTATTTTATTTAATGTTGACCTTTGTATGATTCTATAATGTAAAGTGCCTTAGTCACTGAAATAAAATCCCTGAATCCTTGCATCAGGTTGGTACATAGAAGATGAAAAAGTATTATTGTAATGCAAGAAATATATTTATTTTACCATTCCCCTTCATTCAAAACATTTAACAGCTGTGCACAGTTCCAAGAAGTTATGGCTGACATTCTGTTTACATCCTATCCACTCTGCTTGTAAACTTTGCAAATGGAGAGCTGGATGTATAGGTGATAACCAACTTTATCACTACAGCATTGACGAAAACTGCCCCTTTCTGTAAAATGTAGCAGAAGTTGAGAAATGAACAGCATACTGTATGTAGATATTACTCTATATTAAAATGTACACAAAATGCAGTATAGCAAATATTGTTTTTTATAATACAAATATACAAAAAAGACGATAACTCAACCATTTCTGAGCCTACGTGCAAAGACACAAAATGCCATGGCTTATCACCGCTTACAAAAACACTGGTTCTTTAATGGCACTTGGTTCTTTACTGGGTTAAATGGCTCCATGTAGACCTTTTGCTTGACAAGGCACAATTTAATTCTGGGAATGATTCTTTATATATGAAATTGGTTCTTTGTGCTTTGACAAACTTCCTAATTTGTAGAAAAAAAAATTAAATCTTTAATAATGTATGATAGGCTTCCTAGCAGGACATTAACAGATTAAGAACCTGGACTTAGCTTGTGTTATTGGATGCAGCAGGAATCCTTTTAAAATGATAACCCATTGGTGTTTCATACATCTGTTACCACCTATTCATGGTCATCTACTATATGGAGTTTGTTATGGATCTAAATAAATAAAGGACCTTTCTGGAACCTTCTTTTGGATGGGTCCTTAGAAAACCAAAATTACTCGTAATTCCCCTGTAGCATTGGCCTCAAGGACCTCGCTGGCACCTTTATTTATAAGAGTGTGGGTAGCACTGAGTGGAAGGCCAGAATTAAACCTAGACAGGTTGATCATCCATTGCAGGTCAGACTCACTCATGTTAGGCCAAATGTCCTCTAAGATGTACGTCTTTGGAAAATGGAAATAAACTGCAGCACCAGGAGAAAATGACATCAAAATAATATTTATTTCAGCACTACATTTGTTTGCTTACAAAGTGGCTTATTATTATGTAAATTATTTTGACAATCTTTTATAATAAGGCATGCTTCGGGTTTCATTAAAGTGCATAGACATAGTCAAAGCTAGCTGTACCTTTCTTATTACTGTAAATTTTTTGGCTTTGCCAAGAAAATACTTTGTCAATGCGGCTTCCTGTTCAAAGATGTTGTGTTACAACTGTTAGTGTAATTACACCACGTACAGTTCCTATTCAATGACAGAGAAATGAAACCTCTGGTTATGATTAGAAAATGGCAATTTGGAGCATATTTGGTTATGACTGTTGTAATGTGAGAGAAGGTCTAAATAAGTGTATGGTTAGACAGTTTTTGCTATTTCTGTGTTATACAAGTATGAGTATCAGTAAATAGCTTTTGGGAATTCTGCCCCTTTTGCTGATTTTGACTATTTTTTAATTAAAAAAAAGTCTCTGGGACTTTTATTGGTCTCCAATGTCCCCAAATTGGCTGCGTTCAGAGGCTACCTGATAATGCATTTGGTCTCAACAAAAAGGAGGCAGCTGAGCATTTCTCCAGATGCACACATTCCCTAGTGAAGAGTCCTAGTAGCCGTCGATTTGCAGAGGAGCGACCGGCTCCTAATTATTGTGTATCACACAAATTAATTAAACTCAAGCGCCAGTTAACCTGAAGTACATGTAACTGCTTAGACCTCATATGAGATTAATATTACTCTGCGTAAGTGAAAACTGCATAATGAATATCTCATCAGATGTAAATGACTTAACTACATACATAAACTGAGTTCATTTTTAATTGTTTCAAATAGCAACAATACAATAGAAGCTTTATTACAGTGGGTTTTATTAAAGAAAAAGAACAATCCTGCTGCTTTTAGGGTGTTCCTGTAACCCCTGCATATCATTTAATATCTGATGCCTGCTTATTCTTGCAAAGCTGGCCTTTAATTAAACGGATAACTGTGAACCAGCCAACCGTTTACTGAGAGCGCGCACAGTTGAACTTATCGTTGCCCTGATTTCATTTTCTGCAGCTTCTCATCTGCAGAGCATCTCAGGCCAGGCTGAAACTAAAGGCTGCCATTGCTGTCTTGAAAAAGAAAATATCAAGCAATCCCCCTAAAGGGTGGCACAAGGAAACATAGCTGGTATTCCTGGCCAGTGATCTGGGAACACTGACTCTAATTTCAGTGTTTTACTGTTAAATGGAAATAAATTACCTTCAAAAAAATTCTGTATTATTTATTTATGTGTTTGTTTGAATTTTCTTTTCAAGTGGCACATATCACAGTTACAGTATATCAAATTTGGAATAACAATTTGGCAAATAACTAAGAAATAAGAGTCAGTTGTGAAATGTTAGGCCATTAAATAAGTCACTTGCATTGCCCACTCTCTGACGTGATACTGTTCTGCCTTGGAATGAATTTGCATGCCATATATACACACACGTGCAAGTAGGAAGACGTTGTATGGACCAAGCAAAGGTAATTCCATGGCAGGCCTGGGGGTGGCGGGGTGCACTAAACCTTCTCCTGTTATCTCTACAGACCAGCCGCAGGAAAACCTGAATCTGATTATATATATATATATTCTCAAGCCCATTTAATCCAATTCAAGGCCCGTGCAGACCAATCTCAATCACACTAGGCTCAATTTACAGTTACCAGTTATACTGATTGGATGCTTTTTGAGAATGTGGAATGGTAATGGGGCCATATGCCCCGTGGGGTCCTGGCGGTCCCATAGCCCTCATGACCCCTGAAGAGTTTGGGTTTTTTTTTCTTAAACCCTCTGGAGTTTTTTGTTTGTTTTTTCTGTCCTCCCAGCCATCAGACCTTACTTTATTCTTTGTGATTTAGTATTGCCTGATCTTATTTTTATTTGTATATTTTTAGTTTTTATAAATGCTTCTTTCTTTATCTTGTAAAGCACTTTCAACTATGTCATTTGTATAACGATGTGCTATATAAATAAATGTTGTTGTTATTAATCTTTGCCTTGTAGGTGGACATTGTCTACTTGCATGATTGAGCAGTAAGCAGTATTTCTAGTGATAAGTTCTGGAATGCTTCTGCATCCTCTTCTAAATAATGTTTGCTGAGTGAATGGCCCATGTACTGATAACAATAGGTTTCTGCTGTTCAAGGAACAACATATTAGTTGTTGTTTTAGGACTGACTTTTAGTCAATCAGTGTTTAAGTTAGCCTCTGACACTATGAAGGAGGGACTTAATACTTGGCTGTACAGAATTTAACACTTTTGGCAGCAGGGTTAAAAATCGGGAGTGGTCTCCCCTAGACTTTCTCGTATACTCAGATATGGGGATGAATATTTAAGGAGTAAACCACAAGACAATGATTATATTTTTTATATTATGTATATTAAAGAACCATCAACAACAAATCAAATCAAATTAATACAATATTGAACAATTATTATAAAAGTAAAGTTGAATAAATTGACTGCATGAATAAAAGTTCAAGTACCACTTCCAGTTAACGAAAATTGTCCAAAGGTTGATAGAAATCTAAGTTTTGTAACTAATACAGTACTTGTAGTCAAAATTTAGTTGACCTAAGTGAAAGTGTACTCAAGTTATACATACACACACAGACACAGAGACATAATTCCAAAAATAGTATTTAAGAACTCCGAAAGGTCTAAAACATCGTGATTCATCAAAATTTCGAAATTGAATTTTTGGAGGATTCCAATACTTTCCCTTTACTTCATATACAAGAAAATCAGGGAGATCTAAAATGTCGAGATTCATTAAAATTTTGTGGTTGAGTTTTTGGACGATTATAATACTTTGTATACGAGAAAGTAAAAACTGGCTTCCTTAATAATTCAAATGATGATCAATTTTTTTCATCTATATATGCTTAGAGGATTTTCCAACTTTTTTTTTTGAAGCAGCAGAAAGTGTTATTTTTATTTCTACAAATGAAAAAATGTGATTTTTTTTCTCAAGCACTTTGTTAGATTTTGATATCAGAGGCCAAGTTTAAACCTAATTGGTTAAAGGTGAAAGAGTCTGCTGGTGTAACAACTGCAGTGTTGTTCTAGGATACAAATTCTATGCACATTTGTGTAATTAAGCTGTGAGTGGTGTTTCTAGTGTTGGGTACTGGAAAGCCTCTGCTTCCTCTTCAAAATGATGTACACCTACTAAACATGCTGCATATACAGTATTAACATGATTAAGCCTGTAAGCATTATTTTTAGTAAATAGTTCTGGAACCTCTCTGATTCATAAAGTATCTGAAAACTTGCAGAAATGATGATAAGCTGCTCCATGTACCTTCCCTTTCAACATATTCCAAATCAACATGTAACTTTATACAACAATTAACTATCCATGTGACAAACAACAGATATTGTGTTTTACTTTATCACAATTATTCACCAACAAAAGTCAATATATAATAGTCTTGTGTCAAAAAAATAAGCATAGCACATCATTCAATAACTTGCAGACGCACATTTAACAGAAATAACTAGAAGTAATAACTTACGGTGTGAGTTTTTCTGTCTCTTATATACTGGATGAATTTCATCTCACTCCTACACCTTTTCAAATTGTTCATGTACTGTACAGTTGCTTTAAGTTTAAACCACTTGCTATGGAATAGACGATTGTTACTTAGGTCCTGATATGTAATATCAGGGGTGTACTTAATTTTTCAAATGACTGCATGTCCACTAAGATGGATCATTACTTAAAGGATAAGTTCAGTATTTTGAAGAATCAAGACAGTAGGAAACAGACACCAGAAACTCCAATTTAGTCAACGTTCATGAAAAATACAGATTTTAGGCAAAATCTGATGTGTGTGTTTATAACAATATTACTGCATTCATTTTTGTGCTACATTTTGCACATATATTTTTTGTCCATCTCCATCATTTAGAAACTTCACATTGTGGTTTTAATTTATCAATGTCAGTTTTTACATATTGCCTAGCATATGTTATTCGGTTTAGAGCATCCTCGAGAGCAGAAGTTAAAGGTTTTTGATGCAAAAATGCAAGAAAAATGATCTCTAAATGAAGACAGACTGTTTACCCTAAATTTTGTGTATGAGGAAATGTTTTCTGCTTAAATATTTAATTCAGGGAGTTATGTAAGCCTAAACGTATATACAGGGTGGGGCATAAAGATCTCCCACATTTTGAAGGGGCATAAAAAATGAACAAAGCTCTGTCAAAAAAATTGTATATATTTCTGAAAAGTACATAAAAAAAAGTTTTGTTTTACTAGGTTTTAAAAATCATATCAGACAAATGACGGGCGTTGTTGGCAATGCATTACTGAAGATGTTCCCGGAAGTTCTCCATCACTCTCTGGGTCATCTCAGCCGAAATGGCGTTGATTTCCTGTCTGATCCTTTCTTTCAAATACTCAAGTGATTGAGGACAATGTTTGGTTAGGTATACCCAAAGGAAAAAGTCACATGGGCTTAAATCTGGTGACCGTGCCAGCCACCTCACATCTCCCCTTAAACAGATCAAATGCCCAGGGTACATTTCCTTCAATACTCCAAGCGAACGTTGTGCTGTGTGAGCTGTGGCCCCGTCCTGTTGAAACCACACATGTTCTGTCCTAGGTCTGCCTAGGTTGCCCGAAGGTTAGAAATCCATAGCAAAATTGTTTTTCGATCTTTCGAGCACAAAGCGTGTGCGGAATGCTCTGTGCGTTGCTATCACATAAAAGTTGTTCTCATAATACGCTTGAACAACAAAGCAGCGATGTTCACTGGTCCAACTCATGATGGGTACTGAAAATGGTAGAGCCTAACCTACCGAATGAGACCAACCCCACCTCTCTTCCCCCACTACAGTTTGCACAATTCTCCCTCGAAATGTGGGACATACATGAAATATATACATTGAAGCATGTAAGAGTTTATTAGCCATTCTCTTATCCTTCTTTTACACTTACAGCTGTTAAGAATGTGCCCCCGTCCAATAATACATTATCATTCTTTTGTGCTGTTACAGCAACTCTTACTTCAGACTTTTTGATTGTCAGAAACGTTGTTTACCTTTGTGAAACACAAGGAAGAGCACTCAATGTTACTTTCTGTATGCTGTCTTCCAATAAGTACTTATTCTGGCTGTTTGGATATTTGAAGATGCTAACTCACCCTTGAAATCACATACATTATAGTCTCAAACCCATTTAATGTGGTTTGCTGTTGTGGGAGGCACAAGCCTATCCCTGCAACAATGAGCTGAAATAATTTATCAAATTAATTAAAGGCTGCATGCACTCTTTAGAAAGTATGCTGTTGTGACATGTTAGTGATCTACCACAGCTGCATTGTCAACAAATCACCATTAAACAATTCATTTGCTTGTGAGAGTTGTTTTATTACAGATTCTATAGGAAATAATATTATAAACCAAATGGATAATGCGATATTGGATTCAACAGAAAGATGTGAGTCAGAGTTGGCAGAAATAAAACAAGAATATCAGGACACCAGACTATCATGGCCGTCTTCCAAGAAAACTATGCCTTACCCATATGATTTGTTTGCATGATTAGATTGGCTAATCTTCCGCCTCTGCAAGACCCCCAATGCATTTTACAAAGAGTTTACATCACTCCTCAGAAAGACAGGGAGACAATATCAGATTAGTTTAACTAGGCTTTGATCAGCTGTATCAACCGAGAGTGTCATCTGAAATGAAATTTGGAGGATTGGATAATGCTGTTAAAGTCACAGCCAGCATAAAAAGAGAGGCTGATTTAATCATGTGCTAATTGTCAGCTGTCAGCCAAGTCAGGAAAATATCCCAAGTGACCGGAGAAAGCGATGGTACAGAGACCCTCCCTTCCATTTACTTTCTTTTATGAGTGAATGGGTAAAGAGTAGTTATAATTTTATTCAAAAGGGTAAAAAAATATATATATATATTTTTTTGAAATGTATAGCAAAGCTCATTTGAATGGTGTAGGAAGCACTGAAATTCAGAACTGGTGCTTTCAACTTACCCTAAAAGAAAGAAAGAAAGAAAGAAAGAAAGAAAGAAAGAAAGAAAGAAA
>JANRMT010027041.1:81484511-81505894 GCA_026402145.1 Polypterus bichir lapradei
AAAGAAAGAAAGAAAGAAAGAAAGAAAGAAAGAAAGAAAGAAAGAAAGAAAGAAAGAAAATATGATGTACAGTGTTTAATCCCTTCAGTCATTTTTTTCTCCAAAGTTACCCAAGATATTCCCAGCAGCAACACCAGATCATATGAAGAATTAGACATAAGTCTTCATATGCCATACTTCCAAAAATGGCAACCCCAGAGATTATTGTCTCACTTTACTATAATAACCAAAACCAAAGGCAGCTGGCCTTCTCTCCACTCTACTGGTCTGGAGGCTTCCTGATCGCTGGCTTTGGTTGCGCTCTCCAGACCGAGACTTGGCTTCCCTAACGACCAGGATGCTCACGTCAGGGAATTCACCACCCAAGCCTCCCGACTCCCGCTGCCTTTAAAGGCCTTATGCGGCCAGCCGTCCTACTACCGGTCACTCCCGTTCCTCCATAAAATGGTCAACGGGAGCAACCACTTCCAGCTGCCCTAAGTGTTGGCCAAACACCCCTGCTAGGGCTCAATTGTCCAACTGCCTGTGAGCCTTCGCTCGCACGCCCCGGCTCTCTCTCCAACGCTGCTTCCTGCTGCCTCCATCTTTCTTTTTCCTTCCTTTTTTCTTCTCCTTCCTAGCTGCCTCGCACTTCTGTTTATAACGTGGACGTGATTCACCTGTGGCAATCAGCTACTCCCGGGAACAATTACAGATGCGGACGACTCCTCACCTGTGCACTTAAGTGAGGTTCGCCCGCATCACGCATTCCCCGAGAACCGCACGGCCACAAACCACCACACCCCCTTGCTAAGCCGCGAGTGCGGTGATTTATTTTAAAAATGGTCTTTATGACATGAGCTGTAGACCCGCTATACCACAAGTTAAATAACTTGTTTAGCCCCACACAGTGAGGAAGACACCAGCAACTTTATTGGTTTAAAATTCAGCACCTTAGTCATTGTACCCCAATAGGTAGCATTATTTGCTAATGAGACTATGGTCCACTCAATTCACTTTTCAATTAACCAGCCCTCAATTGTATTCGAAGAGA
The DNA here is from genome assembly GCA_026402145.1 of Polypterus bichir lapradei. Classification (NCBI taxonomy): domain Eukaryota; kingdom Metazoa; phylum Chordata; class Cladistia; order Polypteriformes; family Polypteridae; genus Polypterus; species Polypterus bichir. The sequence goes on from JANRMT010027041.1 coordinate 81,485,545, forward strand.
AAGACACCAACCATTCTTTTATTTGTGCCAATAAAATTCACCCCACTACAACAAATGAAATAACATAAACTGAAAGTCAAAAACTGATTCAATGAGACTACAGGTAACTGGATTCCTAATGCACCACTTTGCATGGATGTTATGGTTGCAATTATTGGAAAAGGTTTGTATACAGTAAAATAAGTTCTCACTAATTTCTGCAGGTGCACAGTAGAGTCCACATCCTAGTATAACATCTGCTTGGTTCAAGAACATAAAGCACTGCAGATGTGGAGAAGGCAGCACAGAATACTACCTTTGCCCACTGCCATCTCTTTAAACCTTAGAAAGGCAAGCACTCCTTCCTTGTGAAAAACTGTACGAGACCATTGGCCTAATTGTGATGGCTAGATCAATGGGTCAAAACATCTTCAAAACAGCAGGTCTTGTGGGGTTTTCCTAGTAGGCAGTGATAGGTACCTGCCAAAAGAAGTCCAAGGAAGGACAAATGGTGAAGAAGCGACAGGGTCATAAGCACTTAAGGCTTATTGATGTACGTGGGGAGCAAAGGCTAGCCTGCCTGGTCCAATCCCACAGAAGAGCTACTGTAGCATGAAGTGCTGAAAAACCTAATGCTGGCCATGAGAGAAAGGCATCAGAACACAAAGTGCCATCATTGCTTGCTGCATATGGGAGTATGTAGCCTCCGATCAGTCAGAGTACCCATGCCAACCATTGTCCACTGCCAAAAGCGCCTACAATGGAAATGTGACTGTCAGAACTGGACCATTAAGCAATGGAAGAAGGTGGCCTGGTCTGATGAATTATGTTTTCTTTTAGATCATGTGGACTGCCTGGTGCTTTTGTCTTACATAACTGGGAAGAGATGGCACCAGGATATGCTATGGGAAGAAGGCAAGCTGGTGGAGGCACTGTGGGTAATGTTCTGCTTGAAATTTGGCTTTTTACAGAATTTCATTAAATAAACACTCTCATGCATATATACACATACACATGCAGACATACTTGTGCACACTATAGACAGAACACACACCATAATGTCAAAAAAGGAAAAACATTAAAAAGATTCATTCCTTTGTACTACATCCAGGGTGTCCAGAGTGTGCCCCATAACTTTGCCTGCCCTTTTAAATAGCTTGTTGATTTGATGGGCCTCTCTTGAAGTGATATTACTGACTCAGCACAGCATACTGTAGAACATCGCACAAAGGTATAAAGGATGTCATTACCCACATTAAGGAATGCAGTCTCCTAAGATAAAGAAGTGTGCTCTGCCCTTTCTTATACAGTTCTTCTGTGCTATGAGACCAGTCCAGCCTGTCATTGATATGGATCCTATCAGTGCACCACCTTGACATTCACTCTCTGAATAGCGACCTGGGTGTAGAGGCTCTTTGATGTGGTAAAAGTCAATAAAAAGTTCCTTTTGGTGATGTCAACTTGCAGAGAATTCTTTCTGCACCATAAGGCAAAGTTCTGCAGCTCACTCCTGTACTCTTTCTAAAGTGGTAAAGAGGTAAGGAATAAGTCGAGATAAGAGAAGAGAGTGGCCAGCATGGTGTAAGTTCATCAGGGATCTGTACTTGGACCATGACTCTTAGAGTTATAATAATTTATATTCACCACACCAACTCAGAAATAGTAAAACTTTGTGAATTTTCTAACAATACCAAAAATGAAATTGTAGCAAATACTGAAGACAGAGCAAGAGAAATCCAGGAAGAGTTAAACTGTCACGGAAATGGGCAAAACCTCAGAAAATACACATTAAAGAATACATTCAATATTTTAAGGTCATTTTTTCACAATTGTACTGTACTATCATTTGGTCTAGACCCATACTTTGGTGACTGAAGATGTATTTAGTAATGTTATGTAATACAACATCCTCCATGGGCTAAAAATGCTCACAAAAGTGCACCCTCCAAACATTAAACAAAGGCTGTGACATTTACCGATTATGTCCGCTTCGAAGGGTCACAATTCTCGGATTAAGAGAGTCTTGTCTTCCATGTTTAGTGGAAATGAATTTTGCTCCCAACATGTTGCACCATGAAAGTCTATCAAGAATGAGCACCAAACTAAACCACTCACTTTCTAAGTCGCACATACAGTATGGTTACAGAGGGTGTCAAACTACATTATGTATGAGGCAAGTATAGTAATAGTAGCAGTAGTAGTAATAGTAGTCATATTGTGTACTGAGTACAGTAAATGTGGGTACACACAGAGTGTTAACAATGAGGTTTAACATTCAAAGAGATTGAACTGTCCACACATTTTATTTTTTTCCAGTCCCACTGGTCCCTCATATCCAGTAACATGATACCTCATTCACAGCATCATCTGTGTGTCCCACTCCTACGTGTCCTTGCAACTTACTTTTAAGAGCAGACAATGATCTGTGCCTTATAACTCTAAAATGCAAAACTGGGATTCACCTGTGGAGCAGACCCATCACAGCAAGCGGCATACGTGCAAATCACTTACTCCCTCGCCTGCCTCTGTCCTTCTGAGTGAGATAGCCTTGAGGAGTACAGGCCTAATGTCAGACACATTAAATCATCTGTGAGCACATAACATGGGCAGAACCCCAACGGATACATGCGCAGACACAAACACCTTGGTGAGAGGTGCTGACTTCTATTAGAAAGTGTTAAAATGGAAAGGGGATGACAGCATGACAGAACTGGTAATGGTATTACTTTGGAGGCTGTCAAAGAGTGTGGCATCGCAAAACTGAACTGACAATGGATTCTTCCTCCAAAGGTAAAGGTAAATGCATTGGTCCCTGATGTGTGACACAGAAAGCATTTATTTTTAAATCAGGAATTCTTAGACTGGAGGGTTATTGAAACTTTTTGAGAAATTCTAAGAAACCACGTGTGCTTATAGCAGTGGTTCTCAAACTGTGGGGCAGGCCCCCCCTAGGGGGGCGTGAAGTAACAGAAAGGGGGGTGCGAAGATGTGAAAAGAAGAAAACAAGAATCAAAAATATGAAAAATACATCTATTGAAACCAAAACAAATTAACTTAAACTACATTCTGATACTAGAAAAATAAATATAGAGTAGATAAATGTCGATAAACGTTAAGTAGGTATAATAAAATATGCATCTATGATATATCATTAATTAAAAAAGAACAAATTGTTATTAGTGGGCTCGTTTCAAAAAAAACATTAGGGGGGCGCAATTAAAACTGTTATGAAAACTCGGGTCACAAATACTTAAAAGTTGAGAAACGCTGGCTTATAGGTAATTCATGACTACCGTATAATGGATGCTAAGAAGAATACCTTTAGCAGCTCTCAAAGCCAGCTGAATCTTTATTACATATGCCAGACAATTCTGGGGTGTCACAATGGCTAACTGCAGTGCCTCATAGCTCCAGAGCACCAGATTGAAATCCTTATTCACATCATTCTTCCTGTGTCTATGTTCATTTTTCTCTGCGTTCTCAGGTTTTCTGCGCTCATTTCAAAAATAGGAACACTAGGTAATTGGTGTCTCTAAACTGATTTCCATCTGAATGTTTGCACAATTGTGCAAAGTGTTTTTTCCCCATTTTGTGTCCAATCCTCTCCTGTGTCACTGAATTTAATTAGATGTGGTTTATAATGAAAAAACATCTGATTGGATTTTACACTTTTAAGGCATTTGTCCAGTATTTACACCAAAGAGATTCATTAGTAACATGGGGGAGTAGAGGCTCTCATGTTATTTTAATTAGTACAACATGAATAACAATTGGGTAGGCGACTGGCAGCTGTGTGCCATCCCCTGGAGAGACCTACAAATGTGTGGGTGACTCTATGCTAAATAATGTTACTGTCTTTATTTAAAAGAAGACAAGTGTGTGGTGATGAGACAGCTGACTAGTAGGGGAAAAGGACACCATAAAGGTGGCAAGAAGCAGAGGGAAACCTCCAAGAGAGAGAATGAAGAAGAAAAAAAGAGAGCAACTCTGTGTCTCAGTGTAGGAGGACAAGGATGTCTAGACAGTTGCAGACATTAGAGGACACATAAATGTTAAGGGGCTTCCAAGACCTTCAATTTAATTAAAGGATAAAGGCCTCAGAAAAACCTAGTGTGTATTAGAAATTGTGAAAGCTGCAAACATTACGCCTTATTAGATTGTTTACGAGAATACAGAATTTTAATACAGTATTTTGCTTGCAATGTTATAATAATTATTTTTGGTGACTTTTTGGGTAAGGGAGGCAGCAGTTTCGAGGTAAGGCAGTTATAAACTCTAAATATCGTGCTCAAGAGTGTTGATTAGCAGATGTCACTGTATCCTGTTCATGTGAAAATAATGACTCTATAAGCATATAAGGATCCATGATGCATTAGCTGAAACAGACAGACAGAGTGAAAAGCCATTAGGACCTGTCAGGAGACAAGTAATGTTTCGCCAAGCCAATAGCAGGAAAAATAAGATTATTAATATAGACACCTGGAGAACTGCCTTGGAAACTCTGACATTTTAGGGCAACTCTGAGCTTATAGGTGCATGGACACTGGTAGCTGATACATGGAGCAGTAGCTGTAGCCATAGACACAGTTTGTAAGTCTGACCCTGGAAAAGACACTTTGCAGAAGACTTAGGTTAGAAGGGTAAGGAGGAGAGCTGATGGTGGGAATAAGTCAGGATCAAGAGAGATGGAAACAAAACTAGGAATTAATTTAGCTTTAGCATGGTCCTAGGGAGCTGGGCATGTGGGAAAACCATCTCAACTGAGAAGCAGGCCCAGGTTTTTGCTTTGTGTTCTCATTGTTTGCCTAGTTCCTGTGATATTATTTTTGATGTGGGTACTCTTCTGCCACAAAGTGTTGATGGATTTTCAGTGATGATAGGCAATATAAAGGTGAGATAGGCTATGCAATTGTCTACCTAAATTGTTGTATGATTTTGAAGGCCTTGAGTGAAAGATGCAAGAAATGTAAATATTGACTGACTTGTAAGGATAGTTTTCACCTTAGTGAAGTGTGACACAAGAAGTGATATTAAATGAGCGTATTTGGGCTGATCAGACTGTTCTCTTGCTACACTTTTCATGCTATTATATATTCTGTCACACACGTCCTTTTGGGAGGCAATCAAAGTGCTTAACTGAGGGTAAGATGTCAGCTAGAGGGTTGATAAATTGCACTGACCTCTCTTCTTCCTATTCTACAGATCCACAGAAGGGAAAACCCATAGAAACCAACAATAACTTCTGCCCTCCTGTCTAGACCACGTCCCTCTACTGACCTCACTTCCGCTCTCTTCCTGCACAGCAACTATAAAAGCCTGCACCTTTTTATCTCAGTCAGTCTACTTTGAGACTCAGCCTTTTTTGATTACTCGGTTGCTATTTCTTTTGTGCCTTGCAATATACGGGATGGATTCCCTTACCTTTATCTTTTCTCTTGTCTTTCTATTACAGTTCATAGGCTGACCTTTGCAGAACATTTCAACTTCTCCACCATTCCATATGCATTTGCCCGGCAGTACAAATTTACTGTTCTTCTAGAAGAACATTTGCATCTTTCAGACTAAATTTGACACACAAGTCCTGTGATCCCAATAGTGATTGAATTATTAAGTGCTGGTGGTGTCCCATACCAACTCAACCATCCATCCATCAAACAGCATTCTAATGGTCATTTTCACAGGGAACTGGAGCTTATTTTGGTAGGACCAGATGCAAATGTGAGCAACTCTCTTACAGGGCACAATGTTCCTTTCAATTGTAGAAATAACATGGAGGTCCATTCATGTGCTACATTCAAAACCCAAGGAACTGTCCCATTATGGGATGAAGGAAGTGTGATAAAATATAAAGGTACAGTGGAACCTCGGTTTGCGAGCATAATTCGTTCCGGAAACGTGCTTGCAATCCAAAACACTCGTATATCAAAGCGAATTTCCCCATAAGAAATAATGGAAACTCAGATGATTCGTTCCACAACCCAAAACTATTCATATAAAAATGATTAATACAAAATATAAAGTAAAATACATAATACAAATTAACCTGCACTTTACCTTTAAAAAGAATCATGGCTGGTGTGAGTTTCTAAACTCATGTGGGATTCCACCCAACGGGACAACACGCGGAAGAGCGTCGCAAAGCAATCGCAGTCTCCCAACGCTGTAGCAGTTCGCCGTATAAGCGCATCCAAAAAGATCACAGACAGGCTATAAGCGCCTGTCGTCAATGGGTCATACAAGGAACATTATAAAGATCCCGGTACAATAAATAACAGCGCTGTTGCTGTTTCAAGCTGAATAAAGCTGGTGTTAAAGTACTGAGACTCAGCTTCGTGTTTTGGGGAGCAAGATGGGGACTCGCACTTCACAGCGCACACACACAGTCACAATGCTGTAGTAAACAGATGTTGACTATATGAGTGAGGCACACAGACTCAGAAGGAGAATAGAAGACGATTGCCAGAGAGAGAGAGAGACGCACTGGGCAAGCGAGGGAGCGAGATAAGGAGAGAGAGAGAGACGCGCTGGGCGAGCGAGCGAGATAAGGAGAGAGAGAGAGAGCGAGAGAGACACCGAGATAAGAAGAGAGAGACGCGCTGGGCGAGCGAGCGAGATAAGGAGAGAGAGAGAGACCGCGCTGGGCGAGCGAGTGAGATAAGGAGAGAGAGAGACGCTGTGTGAGCGAGATAAGGAGAGAGAGAGAAGAACCATCAGCTCAGTTGTGATCACATGACGCTCAGCAGACAAAGTGTATCCATACTACTCGTACTGCAAGACATCGCTCGTTTATCAAGTCAAAATTTATTAAAAATTTTTGCTCGTCTTGCAAAACACTCGTAAACCAAGTTACTCGTAAACCGAGGTTCCACTGTATATGAAAAAAGAATATCAACCACCCCCAATAGGCCTAACACCAGGAGCACTGATTACTGGGGAGAGAGTATGAAGGAGTTAGTGAAGCCATGAAATGGAAAACGGCACCTTCAAATTAATGATGAGATAATAACCATTGATTTGGTAACCAGCTAAGTCACTACTGGGAAAATGAAGGAGTCATAATGCTTCAGAATATTGCCACTTAAATGTCTCTTTAATCTTTAGGGACTACAAAATCAAAGTTGTATTTGGCCAACTAAGAATAAAAAATTAGTAGCTTGCTGTGGATGATACACATGCCCCTGGTATGGCCAATGTTAGGTTTTGGATAGCAAATGCATAAAATAGAAACTGCTAGCTGAAGATTCACCTGCATCCCATAATCCTTTGTGTGTAGGTCCAGTAGGATTTGGACAAGCAGATTTAGTTAAAAGTAAAGAAAGGCCTTGCAGCTTGACACCCCTTGCTAAGCATCCAGCTTCAACTCATTCAGAGAAGCAGTTACTGCTGGCTTCCAGTTTACCTACCGCAGGGAGGCTTTTAATTAGAAAGCATGAAGATTCCTGAAAAGCAAGCGTGTGCAAATATGCTCTCTGTTTAATGTCGGCATGCTTAAGTGGCACTCATGAATTTCACATTTTGTTTATGCCGGAATGATTTGCACCATTACATCTCATTGAACAGATGTAACTTTTATATTCTAAATTCCAGCAGAAAACAAGCTGCTTATTAAAGCTAGAGTCACTTTAAGTCATTGTCATTGTAAAGTAGCTGCCAGGAATGTGCAAAAAGGCTCTAAAATAAGGTCAGTGTCCTCTGAAAAGTAACCCTGCTGTCTCGACACTTACACTGAGACTGTGCATGAGAAAGATCATCATCTGGCTTCTTTGTTTGATACTTTATATGCTGTGTCACCCGGGGCTTAACTTTAAACTAAATGGGTTCATATTTTAAGCATCTTGTCTAACTAGAAGAATGCTGTAGAATTTAAGAATTTAGAAAGTGCACTGTATAAAGAGAGTAATCTCGAGCCAATCTAGACAGCAATCTTGATGTGTTATAACAGGGAGCAGTATTCGCAGAACAGTTGTTCTTGACATAACCCTTACCTTATGTTTGGGTCTCTGGGACATATTTTAAGAGTTACAAAATGAAAACTGTACAATTACTTCATTTCCAAACCTGAGACTCAATAGCTTTGGTTCATTTTCTGCAATTAACAAGTTTAAAACACATTTCCACTGAGGAAATGTCCACACTGTACACTTCCCTTACATATTTAAATTACTTAAGTACTGTTTAGGTCTACCAGACCCTTAAGTAATAAAGCTGGGCAACTGTAGGTTAAAACAGGCAAACATGGCAAAAATTAAGGTTCACTGTGTACCTTTGTTTTCTGTATGTGTGTATTCCACCAAAGCCTAGTCATGTTACCAAAACTCTCAATGTGTAGCACTTTCCTTAGTCTTTACCTTTCATAGTTAAGGTATAACATTGTTACTTTTATAGCAGTGAGGACCTGTCTATCCCCATAGTTTTCACACTCTGCTTTTTGTAGTGTGAGTCAGCACAATTGTTTTTTATACAAATTCTGAACAATCAACGACTTCTCACTCCCCGTTCTAGGATTTGTAGTGCTGGCACATCTTATAAATACATATGCATTAGTGTGTATCACAATAATCCTTCAAAATGGTAAAAAGATTCAGACCCAGAACACCTTAGAAAGACAGAAGCAGGATTTGATGGACCATTCTCAAGTTCAGAAGATGAATTTCAGAATATGAAGATCAGGTTGGATTAAACCCTTTTACGTGTTTAGTTTTGTATTCTCAATTATGCTGGTGTTTTAGATCCTGTGGGAAATTTGCAGAATCCTTTTGGGATACAGAAACTGGGCAACAATGTCTTTGGAAAAAATAATTATTTCCAAGGTTATACGCTTCGATAACCAACACACCAGACCAACTCAGCATTTGGGAGACAAACTACCTGCAATTAGGATGATGTGGGACAAGTGGATGGAGCACTTTCTGTTGTTTTATAACCCTGGGGCCTACATTACAGTGGATGAGCAACTTATGGCTTTTAGGAGCCACTGCCAGTTCAGGCAATACATGCCATCTAAACCGAAAAAATATTGAATCAAATTTTGAGTTTCTTGTGATGCTACTTCATCATATGCCTGGAACATGCAGTTCTACATGGAAAAGCCAGATGGAGGAATTCCTGAGAGAACTCAAGGCATGCAGGCATGATGAGTTGGGCAAAGCACTAGTAAGATCTTACATACAAGTGAGACAGCAAGTGCCACGGACCCCAGCATCTGACAAGGTTGCAATAGAATGATGCCAGTGCCACTCCAGCCCAGTTCACAGAGGAACCAATGCCAGCACCAGAAGTTAAGTAGAAATGATGAAATTGCCTGATTGTGTTTAATTGACTTATCTTGACCTGCTTTACCTACAGTATGTATTGTATAGCTGAAGCCACATATAGTTGTAGTTATAGTGTTGTGTAAAAAAATGAACTTTTCTATTGTGCTTGATAAGAGAACAGTATGGTTCTTGTTAAAAGTGCCCTACCATTGGGTAAAGGATAACCATATGGATCCACCAGACCCTCAATAGTAGGAATGGAGCAAAAATGTGAACATAAGTTGAGGGATAACATCACACCTATCATAGTGAGTGAGTACTACCAAAAATTGTTTAACAGGTAAACTATGATCATTTTAGGATGAATTTTGTTAATGTAAGCACCTGTCTAAGTGTTTTAATAATTAATTAGTCTAAATTTTATAGTGCCCATCATAGCAAGTAATACTCAACACTGCTTAAGAGATCTATCCATCCATCCATTATCCAACCCATTATATCTTAACTACAGGGTCATGGGGGTCTGCTGGAGCCAATCCAAGCCAACACAGGGCACAAGGCATAAAACAAACCCTGGGCAGGGCGTGCACACACTAGGGACAATTTAGAATTGCCAATGCACCTAACCTGCATGTCTTTGGACTGTGAGAGGAAAGCGGAGCACCCAGTGGAATCCCACGCAGACACGGGGAGAACATGCAAACTCCACGCAGGGAGAACCCATGTCTCCTAACTGCAAGGCAGCAGCGCTACCCACTGCGCCACCGTGCGGCCCCTGCTTAAAAGATAATCGATCTTAATTGAATACAGTATTCATCCTAGTGAACATTATCCTTTAGAGGACAATTAACCTTAATTATTTTATAATGCTATTCATAGCAGGGGTAGTAGGATTGTCACGTGTATAAAATGTGGGTAAATTATTACTGGCAAGTTTGACCATCATATGCATCAAGGTATAAAAGAATGCATTAAAATACATATTATTAATGCAACATTCGCAAACTCTTAAACCAATTCAGGTTCATTGGGGGCTGGAGACTATCCTAGTTAACACTGGACACAATGATATCTGTAGAAAAACATTTTGGTAAGTGAGGGGAAAGTGAACTAGTTGAAGAAAAGCACTAAAATAATGTGTAAACAGGATACAGAAGAAATCAGTCTCAGTTTTTGGCAGTTAGCATCAACAAAAAGCGCTTTATTGATAAACTGATCTTCATTTTATTGAGCCCCCTTCAGGCTGTGAACCATGACAAAGTGGTTTACAAGATATCTCTGCATGCTTCCATCCATCCTATCTCTGAATAACTTAGTCCAGTTTATGGTTGTGAGAAGACAGAGTTTATTAGACACAAAGCAGGAACCATCTCCACATAGAATGTCATCCTTTTCAGGGCATACTCATGCAGTTGGCCTCTTTAATTGTAGAAGCCATCAGAAAATGATTTAATAACTCCCAGTTTCAGCTTCACATAGCATTCATGACAAAGTGTTTTACAGGATGTACATCCATTCATTGTCTATGCCCTCTTAATCCAAGTCTGGGAGGTGATGACTAGGAGACTTTCCTAAAAACATCAGTCATGAACCAAGCCATTAACTTGATGCCACAGGATACATCCATGCAATCAAAAGCTTCACAGTAAACAAGTGTTTTATAGGACATCCCTTCACCTATTTCACAACCCACTTAATCTAACTTTGGGTCACAGAGAGTCTGAGCCATTTTCAACAACATCTGACTCAAGGCAGGATTCGGCCTCGAATGGATCCCAATATTTCACATACTACACACTCATGCAATCATTCTTATTTACAGATAATCTTTTATAGTGAGCACTATCAAAAACTGCTTACAGGACAATCAGTTTTAACACCTTTCACAGCAAGCCATGTTTCAGGACAATTAATGTAATATTTTAAAAGAGCCCTTCATAGTGAGCAGAATTGCAAAAAGATTTAATGGGTAATCAATCTCAATTTTTATATAGCATCCTTCATAGTGAATATTAGCCAAAAGTGCTTACAGGACAATGAAACAATTTTATAGGATCCTTCATAGTAAGTGAATTCCAAAGTGCTTTTAAAAATCAATCTCAATTTTTGTTTATGGCACCTTTCGCACTGAGCACTATGACGCAGTGGTTTAAAAGCCAATCAGTCTTGATTTTATTATAGCACCCTTCATAGCAAGAACCATCCCAAAGTGATTTAAAAACCAATGAATCTTGATTTTATAAAGAAGGTTACATGGGGAGGACAATCCTCACACACTTTACCGGACATCTTGTGTAAATTGTACTTAGCCTGTGATGAAGTGCTTTATTGGACACGTGTCTTCTGACCAGTTTAATCCAGTCCAAAAGACAGTGTGTAATAATATTTGTTCTAGGTATTTGCCAGAAATCAGTCCATTTTCAAAGGCTCTATCCAAGCACAGTTTGTGGGTCAATCACAATTTCACATTACACCTTTCTCAATGAGAACTATCACAAAATTCTTCAAAGAATAATCAGTCTTTATTGTGTGTATCGCCTTTCCTAGCATGTTGCATCACAAAATGCTCTAGAAAGCATGCATTCTGCATTCGAACACATCTCTCCAGTTCTGATGTCACTACATTGGTTACCTGTATCATTTAGAATTGACTTTAAAATACTGCTTATGGTTTACAAAGCCTTAAATAATCTCGCTTCATCCTATATTTCTGAATGTCTGTCACCTTACATTCCAAATGGTACCCTTAGATTTTTAAATGAGTGTCTCCTTGTAATTCCAAGAGCTAAACTTAAAAGGAGTGGTGAGGAGGCCTGCTGCTGTTATGCACCTAAAATCTGGAATAGCCTGCCAATAGGAATTCGCCTGTCTAATACAGTGGAGCACTTTAAAAAACTGCTAAAAACTCATTATTTTAACATGGCTTTCACATGGCTTCATTTTAGTTTAATCCTGATATTCTGTATATGCATTTAATTCTCATTATCATTCATGGTGGCTCTGAAATCTGTACTAACCCCTACTTTTTCTGCTGTTTATTTTTCTGGTTTTCTGCACCACCACCACCCGTTCAAAGCACTGTGATGTCCCTACATTGATGGATTAAAGGCCAGAAGTCCACATGACCGCCATCATCAAGTTCTTCCATGTGAAGCCTGAATACCATGAGGACTGATTGGGGTCATTTATGTTAGGTAGAAGGCCCAGTGGGGGCTTGGCGGTCTCGTGGCCTCGGAACCCCTGCAGATTTTGTTTTTATTTCTCGCGTCATCTGCCGTTTTTTTTTCTGTCCTCCCTGACCATCGGACCTTACTTTTATTCTATGTTAATTAGTATTGCCTAATTTTATTTTTTATATTTTGTCTTTTTTCTCTTTTTTCATCCTGTAAAGCATTTTGAGCTACATCATTTGTATGAAAATGAGCTATATAAATAAATATTATTGTTGTTATTTAAGAGTGTTATAAGGGTGCAGATGGGCCATTACTTATTTTTCTGCTTGCTTGTGGTATTCCCTCCAATATCTCACCCAATAAATGTGTTCTAGAATGTCAGTGTGTATTACTTTGAAGTGTATGGTGTGCCCATTCCAAAAATGCGTGTTAGGTTAACTAGTGCCTCGAAATATGCCTTGTGTGAGGGTGTGCAGTGAACAGGCACTTCCCTGAGGCAGGCTGTACACCATCTATAATACCGAGTCGATTAGATGGAGGGTAGATCTTCTGATGGCTTTACCTTTGATTTATTGATAAAGAAATTCCTCACAGACAGGGAGCTCGTAGCAAAGCGCAGGCTTCCTATTAAATTATTCCCACATGTAATGATAAGTCACACTAGTATGGTCTTTCATCTCTAGGGATGTGTAGCTCTTAACACTAACCTGGTTGTATGAGAAATGTCACAAATATGGTGAAGAAGGCTTACTTCTTCTGTGACGTTCCGTAGTTTGTCCTGAGGATTTCAGGCACAGTCTGATGGAGGAGGCACTTGTCTTGTGCTGATACTCGACAAACACTTTCCGAATGGCACTTACGTAACGTGTTATTTCACACTGATTGACATATCTGCGCTTCCTGATAACGGTGTCATATCTTATCGGCAAGCCTCAACATTCAGCTTCAGTGGCTAACAAAACAGGGTTAGCTTTGCTTCATTCCTCTGTAATTATTTGTAAAAGCCTCTTCTCTCTGATTTTTTTGGAGCAAACAACGCAGGACGCCATGGAGCTCTTATATTTAAATTTGTCGAAACATAAATATGTTAAATATGACTGGGAAATGTAACACAATGCAATATTCATGACTGAAGCATTCATTTGAAAGAGTGCTTGAAGCAAAAACAATTGCATAAAATAATGGGATCCTTTCACTTGCTGGGGATGATCCCTTAGGGGTAGGGGGGCTTATCGATTGAAGACATTTTTCACAAACACGAGCTGTTTGACAAGCTGCATTCTGTATGGTAGGTAAAAGTTCATAAAAAAGAAAGCTTTAAATGCACTTAAAACACGCATATTCTCAAAGGTATACAAGGAGAGCATTTTGAATTCAATTATTATCTCATAAGAGAGAAAACTATACATATTCTGGCAGGTGGCACTAGAATCTGCATTTAATGTATAATGTGGTCTTTGGCAATTTAATATAATATCGGGAAAAGAATAACTGGTGCTTCCTCTGTGAATCTCTCTCAAAATGAGTGACTTTAAAAGCATGCAAGTGCATTAATTCTGAAGCCACTTACTGTATTTTGGGATTTGTTCAGCAGTAGAACCATCTCCATCTCAGAACGGGTAATCCACATGAAGCTAAGCATGTTTGGGCTCAACCAGTACTTAGATGAGAGACCATCTAGGGAAAAAAGCTTGGGTTACGCCTGGAAGAGTTGTTGATGAGGCCACCAGGAGAAGCTTACCCTGTGGTCTGTGTGTGGATCCCAATGACCCATTGCAGTGACACTGCTTTAAAAATTATCGCCATTCTTTAGATGAGACATAAAACCAAAGTCTTGATTCTCTGTGGACATGAAAGCTCTCTAAGCATCTTTCAAAAAGAGTGGGTTTACCCCAATGTCCTGTCTAAATTGCCCACCATGGTCTGGTCATTCTGGCCCCCTAATCATTGACTCACTGTGTCCCTCACCCTTCACTTCCTAATAGCTAATGTGTTGTGAAGTACTGGTGCAAGAATGACTGCCGCTACTTCATCCAGGTGGATGTTTCACATTGATAGTGGTCTATGTAAAGTGCTTGAGTAGGTTAAGAAAGCATTATATAAATTTCATTCATGCACTCATTCTCTCATGACTGTATGTTTATTCCAATTGTCCCATCCTTAATCTTAATACTTAAACAAATCTAAAAACACCACACACAAATCAACAGTTTAGAATTTATTGTCTTCTCTCGCTTCTCATACTTATATGCTTTATATATAAAATGCACCATGGTAGCACAGAGGTAGTGTTGCATAGTTCCAGAGTTCTGGGCTCCACTTTCAGCCCAAGGAGTTTGCACTTTTTTACCTGTATTTAAATGAGATTTGAAGATTTATTGGTAATGCTATGACTGATCGTGGGTGTATGTGTGCACCCCCACCTTTAACCAGATGACACCCTAATTTAACTGACTGCAAGCAGTACCCTTTGCACCATGTCAGGATAAAAGCAGTAAGGAGGCACACATAAACAAATGTTTATTTCCTTATTAGAAATTCTTAAAAATATCTTCTCTCCATCATGCATTTTTCCATTTTTCTACATGATACTCATAAAACTATTCACAGTATAGCATTCACATCTTTGTAAATATAAAGTTATTTACAACTACTAGCTGTGCTAGCCGTCTAAGATGGGTTGAGATCTAAGTAATAAATGTGTACCTCTGCATTAACGTTTGTGGGACACCATGCAATGCAAGTCTCTGTTTTATGCCATTTGATATGGGTTAATGACTGTGATGCGCCATCTATGCGACAGACACACGAAACAGACACTTTTTATTAAGGTGGATTTAATAAATAAAAATATCAAACCTTAAAAGAAATGAAAAATGAACAGCAGTAAAATAAAACACGCTAGCTTTTTCATAAAGAATTTTAAGTGTATTTCATAGCCAAACTGTGTGTTATAACTTATAACATACTGCATCCGTCAAAAGAAATAAATAGATTAAATATAATTATAAAGAATTCGGAGAGTGCTAGTAATGCTTTCTTTACCCAAAGGTGTCCACAATACATTTGGCAGCCCAGTAGCAGGAGTTGCCAGATTTGACAGGCACTTTTCAGACCAATCAGGGTCAAAACCATTCGCAGTCCTACAACACTGGTTAATCCATTTCAAGTCAGAAAATTGCTCTCAAATACTTTGCATTACATGCAAACTGCAGCTATCCATGAACGTTACTCACCTCTGATTGGCTTATTGGTACAAATATTGCATGAGTGGGTGGAGCTTGGTTATCAAATTTCAAATGTAAAATATTCCTAAATGACTGTGGGCTTTGTCTATCAGAGAATGCAACCTACAGAAAGAAGCCTTGAAATGGATTGCATAAAATAAATACTATGAACAGTAGAAAAAAAATATATAATGCATCATGTTTTTCTCTTTCAGGTGAAACCTCGTAACATAAAGTTAGTGAAGGGCTTTGTCAGTAAGCATCTGCAAAGGAAACAAAACACAAATGCAAATGTCATACTGAAATACAGCACATTTTGTTTACAAAGGAACCGTCCTTTAAAAATATATTGCTAAAGTTTTATGTTTTTATTTTTTGTATACGTAGTATAGAGAAAGTATAGGAATCATGAAAAAAATCAACCTGAAGATTTTGATGAATCTTGATGTTTTAGACCTTCCTGAGTCCAAAAATACCATTTTTGAAATTATGTCTGTCTATGTGTCTGTGTGTAAACACAATAACTCGAAAACACTTTGACCTAACTCAATGAGATTTTGTACACCTGCTTTATATCAAAAATAAGGAATCCTATCAACTTTTGGACCACGTCTGGCAACTGGAAGTGGTACTTTAACCAAATACTTTTGCTAATTTTCAAGTAAACTATGGTTAAAATTACATATAGATTATTGAAATTTTGTATAGATATTTATAATGATGAAAAGCAAATAGATTTGAGAAAAATTACTCAACCGGAAGTAGTATTTTATTTAAACAACCATCCAAATTTTTTGCATCATGGAAATATAAATGTGTACGTGATATGAAAAGCTGTATTCAATATAACGTATATTCTTTCAATAATTATTAATTTTATTTTAATTTATATATCATCAGTTTAACAATAACGTGTAAACATTGAACATACCATGTAAATATAAAGATGTAATGGGAACAATAAGCTGCTATGTCCCCGTTGTGTTCCTGGTAATATATTTAAGTTTATGATTTTTTTTTTATTTCCACCATCATTATCATAATTAAATGTAGCTAAATGCAGTTTTACCTATAGCCATTTATTGCAACAAATATTATATAATACTAACACTTTTTCTGTTTTTAGGTGACTATAACTCTTTTTACTTTGTACGTAATATAGGTAATGCATATCCATCCATCCATTATCCAACCTGCTATATCCTAACTACAGGGTGTCACATACGTGCGAGTTGGAGGCAGTCAAAGAGCCTAAAGGTGAGTGAAATATCGCAAGACAAAGGGCCATCACGTGGTGCTTACCTAAATCTCTTTTCACCTACAGAAAACCTGAAGAGAAATAAGAATCTTCATTTCAGGGTTCAAAACGACGTCACTTCCGGTTTGTCACGATGACCTCACTTCCGGTTCCACAATCCATTGCTCCTGTCAACTCCTGATGACGGTTCCATTTCCTGCATCCAATCGTCACTTCCTGCCAACCATTTCCTGTCCCATCATCCATTTTGATTACAGTAAATTGTTCAATGTACTGAAAAGTCATCTTAATCAGCTTCTTTATTTCAATTGTCTGGACGACAATATATGGGGACAATCCCCAAACCTTTATCTGTTTTGTGGAAGTATTTTTATTCCGAATATCTTATCACAAGGGTCATGGCGGTCTGCTGGAGCCTATCCCAGCCAACACAGTGGCGTAAGGCAGGAAACAAACCCCGGGCGGGGCGCCAGCCCACCGCAGGTAATGCATATGTAATCATGAAAAAATTCCATCACCTCCCTAAGTGTGACAATATCATTTTAATATAAAGTTTGATTATAATTAGAGATAAATGATTGTGTATCGATATTATCAATTAGCTATGATGAGAAACAAAGAGATATGATATTTGAGAAATATTGCGCCACTGGAAGTGGTTCTGATGATGGTTTCCTCCATCTCTGTATACGAGAAAGTTGAGGGAAGCACACTCTGGATTTTTTATATTTTATTCAAATAAGAATGGATTGCTTACCAGATATGCTACTGCCTTTAATCCTTGTATTGCTTCAAAGAAAAGAAGCAATCGATTGTTTCAGATCTGGATTATCGTCCTATACTTTCCAATACATTTTTTTTTATTGTTAAAATATTTTTATATTTTCCCCACAAGTTTACAGAACACAGACCAAAAGTAGTAGAGTTACCACCAAAGCAGTTTCAATACTGGAGCTTGTTATATTTTAACATTTTCTGTCAATGATACAGTAGATTGGCCGTCTAGCTCTGTGAAGAGGATTACTTGTGTTCTGTTCTCTGTATTGTATTGTATTGAGCCCATTTTTGGACACCCTTTGCACACCCAACGTACCTTGAAAGGGTCCTCTCTCTGAATTGCTTTTTCCAAGATTTCTTTCATTTTTTTTTTTGTATAAGGGTATTTTTTTGGGAGTTGTTTCTTCTCTTCTTAGGGAGTGAAAGCTGGGGTACTGTCAAAAAACATGACCTGGTAAAGCCCATTGTTGCACTCCTTGTGTGATTTTATGCTATACAAGAAATAAATCATTGTTGTTGTTATATACTGGAGTTATCTCTCCTCTACATTCCTGTTTTGGACACCCATTTGTGCTTTTCTTTTTTAGACTGTTGTTTTGGGAGCTGTAATTGTATCAATAATGTGGTAGCAATAGCTATGCTGGCAAGGCAATTACTTGAATGAACTGTGACTATCTGTGAAATTGACAGGTTTTAAACCTTAAATGAAGGAGGTTGTGCAACATTTCACTGTCGTAGTTTGAAAAGAAATATAGACTTAAAGGGGTGTGGGAATACAAATAGACATTTACGTCTATAGAAAATAGCACACAACTAAAAAATAAATCAAACTGTTAAAACCAAGTGATTTTTTTTTATGCATGGCGAAAATAAAAATATCCCAGTTGGGCATGAAACCACCTATTCTGGCAACAGTGCCTCGTGGTGTAATGAGGAAAACCTGTTTGTGTTGTCTATGGAGCATAGCAATAGTTTTTTTGGTTTGCTAACACACTAAAGCTTGTTCAACTGACAAATTCCCCAACCACGTTATTTCAGCTGTCAGTAGATCAACACTTTTCCCGATAATTCAAGCACAATTCTCATTTTTTTATGTTTGTCAAACTGTAAAAAGCATCCATCTAAACTCTATTAGAAAGTATCCTCAGGTATTTCTGATTTCATCATATGTTCATGCAGCAAATGCTATCAAGCAAAACATTTAACTTAAGTCCTACAACCCCAACTCAGTTAACACTCCTTTATCACCTGCTTCACTCATGTCACAATCCAGGAGGTTTGCTGTGTGGTGGGTGAGGCAACACGCTATTAGCACATTCTGTCAACCTATCCAGGTGTAGACACTAATCGTCAAAAATATTCACTCACCAGTCATAACCTGAGAATATAAACAGTGTCAAAGATATGTCATGTTTTGGAACAATGGATCCAAACAATGTGATGGAGAGACTTTGTGGAAGACAACCTCACAGAAGAAGAAAAATGAGGAAGAAGAGTAGAAAGGGATGGCAGGCAGGTCACTATTCAGGGAATGGTTGTAGAGGTGGTGCCCTCCTTCAAGCACTTAGGGGTCCACATCAATAAGAATTTGGGCAGGTGTTGGAAGACAGAGGAACTGTATAAGATAGTCCAGAAGGCCAGAGCAGGCTCTTTTTTCTCAGGAGACTGCTTTCCTTTTATGTGGGAAACTGCATCCTTTACATCTTCTACAACTCTGCGATGGCCAGAGTAATTTTCTATGCTGTGGTGTGCTGATCTGATAGTACCACTTCAAGAGAGGCCAACCCAATAAACAAGCTGATTAAAAGGTCAGGCTCATTTATAAGACCCACTCTGGACCCCCTGGAGATAGTAGCAAAGCACAGAATTAAAACCAAACTGAGCGCCATTATGAACAATGTTGCACATCCTCGCTCTTACACATCAACACTGAGGACTTTCAGGCAACAGATTATTCAGCAGAAGTGTGTCAAGAAATGCTACTGGGGCTCCTTTATACCAATAGCAATACACCTGCATAATGCTTCACTGTGACTGTGAAGAAGTTTTCTGTTTAAATTTTCTTTCATTTTAGTCATTCTGATGTGTGTTCAGAACATAGTATGAAAATATATATATATATATTCACATATATATGTATATATGTATGTGTATATGTACTGTGTGTATATATATAGTACAGGCCAAAAGTTTGGACACACCTCCTCATTCAATGTGTTTTCTTTATTTTCATGACCATTTACATTGGTAGATTCTCACTGAAGGCATCAAAACTATGAATGAACACATGTGGAGTTATGTACTTAACAAAAAAAGGTGAAATAACTGAAAACATGTTTTATATTCTAGTTTCTTCAAAATAGCCACCCTTTGCTCTGATTACTGCTTTTGCACACTCATTCTCTCGATGAGCTTCAACAGGTAGTCACCTGAAATAGTTTTCCAACAGTCTTGAAGGAGTTCCCAGAGGTGTTTAGCACTTGTTGGCCCCTTTGCCTTCACTCTGCGGTCCTTCACTATTTTGAAGAAACTAGAGTATAAAACATGTTTTCAGTTATTTCACCTTTTTTTGTTAAGTACATAACTCCACATGTGTTCATTCATAGTTTTGATGCCTTCAGAGAGAATCTACCAATGTAAATGGTCATGAAAATAAAGAGAACACATTGAATGAGGAGGTGT
>JANRMT010027041.1:81505994-81516981 GCA_026402145.1 Polypterus bichir lapradei
ATATATATATATATATATATATATATATATATATTGGGTGTAAAGTATTGTTTATTATGAATAAGTTCTTCTTAAGTTTGCATATGCTGGATTTATGTCCAAGTGTCTGTTGATGGTGTTCTCATTTGATAACCAGGATTCAGCCAGTTCTCTGGCACTTTTATTATTGGCTTTAAATTTTACTTGTACATCGTCCCAATTAAATGTATGTCCTGTTGATTTAGTATGCGTATAGATCAATGATGGTGAGTCCTTTCTTCTAAAGGCGTTGCGGTGTTCCTGTACACGTGTTGCGATTCTTTTTGAAGTTTGTCCAATGTATACCGCTGAGCACGAAAAACAAGAAATCAACAGCAGAAACACGAAACGCAGTGTACAGCATTCCATGCAGTTCGTGCTCAGCGGTGTATTTCTCAGTTTTTTAATTTTTAATAAATTTGCAAAAACCTCAAGTTAACTTTTTTTCACGTTGTCATTATGGAGTGTTGTGTGTAGAATTCTGAGGAAAAAAATGAATTTAATCCATTTTGGAATAAGGCTGTAACATAACAAAATGTGAAAAGTGATGCGCTGTGAATACTTTCCGGATGCACTGTATATATATGTATGTATATATATATATATATATATATCTATACTAATAAAAGGCAAAGCCCTCACTGACTAACTGACTGACTAACTGACTGACTGACTCACTTACTCACTCACTGACTCACTCATCACTAATTCTCCAACTTCCCATGTAGGTAAAAGGCTGAAATTTGGCAGGCTCATTCCTTATAGCTTACTTACAAAAGTTAGGCAGGTTTTATTTCAAAATTCTACGCGTAACTAGAACCTACTTTCGTCCATATACTGTATACGGCCATAGCCTGCAGGTCGGTCGCCGTGTGAGGCGGAGTTGCGTCCAGCATCATCACGCCTCCCACGTAATTGAGTGCCTGCCCATATAAGGTAAATATTCGTGGGTGAAGGACTGTGCTTAGCATATTCGTAAGTGCAGCTACGACACACACACACACACACACACACAGGCAGCACGAGAGAGAGACAGATGCAAACACACAGTCAGCGCGAGCACACACACACAGGCAGCGCAAGAGAGAGTGACACACACACAGGCAGCGCGAGAGAGATAGCGCGACACACACACAGGCAGTGCGAGAGAGATAGCGCGACACACACACAGGCAGCGCAAGAATGTTAGCGCGACACACACACACAGGCAGCGTGAGAGAGATAGTGCGACACACACAGAGGCAGCACGAGAGATGGACGCAGACACACAGGCAGCGCGAGACAGAGCTGGACGCATTAAGATAGGAAGGCAGTTAAAGAATGCACTGGTCGTGATTTTGTTTTCACTTCTGTTTCCAGCAATCTGTTCATAGCGTGCATTGTTGCAATGTTATTTTTCTTGGTGGTTTATTAAATTACGGATTTTTTCAAATGTTCATTTTTTCCTTGTGCTTAAAACTCATTAAAAAAAGTACTTTTAGCCAGCGGTTGGTAACGCTATAGAGTGAACTATTGCAGTGTTAGTTTTCTCTGTTGCTCAAGGTTTTATCAGTGTTATTCAATGTTTTTAAATTTAGTTTACTATTACGCTGTGCATTCTATGGCATAATTATATTTGTGCTTAAAAACTAAAAAAATATATATTTACATACAGTTCGTATGGTCTGGAACGGATTAATTCTATTTACGTACAATCCTATGGGGGAAATTGCTTCGGTTCATGACCAAATCGGTTTACGACCAGAGTTTTGGAACGAATTATAGTTGTGAACCGAGGTTACACTGTACTGGGAATGCCTGTTAAACATCTTAGATTCACGAGTAGCGATTTGGGTGGTGAGATGTCTATCGAGGTGATCACTGTAATATTTATATGCCATTGAAATGTATTATTATCAGCCATGGTTTAGGTACCTTTGTCATCAGGAAGGCACAAGAAAAAGGGACCTCAAGGTTAATATTATGGAAGTTAATTTAGAGCACAGATGCCGTGAATGTCAGAGCTGTAATAGATAAAGTTTCCCTGCATACTTTAAAAGAAAGTCTCGCCATCATTTCATTTTTCACAATTTGTGAAAACAAGACATGGTGTCAGAATAGAGGACAGTCATGGATTTTGTTGGAGTTCCCTCACCACGAATTGACTGGGATTCTCTTAACCTGCCTGGGGAATGGAAAAAGTTCCGACAGCACGTGGAGCTGATGTTTTCTGGCCCGCTAAAAGGCAAAGACGAGAGTGAGAAATGCAGCTACCTGCTCCTGTTGACTCTTACCCTGGAGGAAGCCAAGGTACTGAAAACTTATTATGACCGCTTTGAGGCATTTGCCATGCCTAAGACGAGTATGATATTCGCAAGATACAAGTTTAATGAGAAGACGCAGGGTATAAATGAGACTTTTGATCACTTTGTAACGGAGTTAAAATTGCTGGTGAAGGACTGTGCTTATGTAAACCAAGATGAGATGGTCAGGGATAGAATAGCGTTTGGCACAAACTCAGCGAAAGTGCGAGAGAAACTTTTAAGTGCCGGGTCTGAGCTAACATTAAATAATGCCGTGGACATCGCAAGATCGCACAAGCACAGCTGAGAACCTTCAATGCATGTACTCCGAGCGGCTCACGTGAACTGACTGTGAACGCAGTACGCAGACAACAAGCAAAAGCTCCAAAGAGCGCTGAATGAAAAACCCATTACACAACTGAGAAGGTAGCAAAAGAATATGAAGCGAGTGGCGCATACAAGCATATTCATAAGTGCAGCTACTGCGGAAACAAAGCACACGGTGGAAAAAGTCAATGTCCAGCTAAAGGAAGACAGTGTAAAAAATGTGGTAAATTGAACCCCTTCGCTAAAGTTTGCAGGACTAGGAAAGGTAAACCTGTGCATTCAGTGTGTGATGTCTC
Source organism: Polypterus bichir lapradei (assembly GCA_026402145.1). Classification (NCBI taxonomy): domain Eukaryota; kingdom Metazoa; phylum Chordata; class Cladistia; order Polypteriformes; family Polypteridae; genus Polypterus; species Polypterus bichir. The sequence goes on from JANRMT010027041.1 coordinate 81,508,918, forward strand.
AGATAAAGAGGAAGACGAGCTGTTTATTGATGCAGTAAGAAAGGAACAACCCTCTGAAGCTGAACAAGCCTTTGTAGACATATCAATAGGAAAGCAAGGTGTAAAGCTTAAGTTTAAATTAAGTTCATAGACACGCTGCCGCTAAATATTCGTATGCAGATCCACAACTTAATACGGGAATGCCTGTTAAACATCTTAGATTCACGAGTACCGATTTGGGTAGTGAACACTTCGATGAATGAAACCTGACCAGAGAATCTTATTTCTCACCATCTCAGAGTCCTTCAGGTGTCTGATGAGACCAAGATAGAACTTTTTGGCCTTAATTCTAAGCGGTATGTGTGGAGACAACCAGGCACTGCTCATCACTTGTCCAATACAGTCCCCACAGTGAAGCATGGCAGTGGCAGCATCATGCTGTGGGGGTGTTTTTCAGCTGCAGGGACAGGACAACTGGTTGCAATCGAGGGAAAGATGAATGCGACCAAGTACAGGGATATCCTGGACAAAAACCTTCTCCAGAGTGCTAAGGACCTCAGACTGGGCCGAAGGTTTACCTTCCAACAAGACAATGACCCTAAGCACGCAGCTAAAATAACGAAGGAGTGGCTTCACAACAACTCTGTGACTGTTCTTGAATGGCCCAGCCAGAGCCCTGACTTAAACCCAATTGAGCATCTCTGGAGAGACCTAAAAATGGCTGTCCACCAACGTTTACCATCCAACCTGACAGAACTGGAGAGGATCTGCAAGGAGGAATGGCAGAGGATCCCCAAATCCAGGTGTGAAAAACTTGTTGCATCTTTCCCAAGAAGACTCATGGCTGTATTAGCTCAAAAGGGGGCTTCTACTAAATACTGAGCAAAGTGTCTGAATACTTAGGACCATGTGATATTTCAGTTTTTCTTTTTTAATAAATCTGCAACAATTTCAAAAATAATTTTTTTTGTCTGTCAATATGGGGTGCTATGTGTAAATTAATGAGGGAAAAAATTAATTTAAATGATTTTAGCAAATGGCTGCAATATAACAAAGAGTGAAAAATTGAAGGGGGTCTGAATACTTTCCGTATCCGCTGTATATGTATGTATATATATATATGTATATATATATATATATAAGGAGACCCGGGTTCGCTTCCCGGTCCTCCCTGCGTGGAGTTTGCATGTTCTCTCCGTGTCTGCGTGGGTTTCCTCCGGGCACTCCGGTTTCCTCCCACAGTCCAAAGACATGCAGGTTAGGTGGATTGGCGATTCTAAATTGGCCCTAGTGTGTGTTTGGTGTGTGGGTGTGTTTGTGTGTGTCCTGCGGTGGGTTGGCACCCTGCCCAGGATTGGTTCCTGCCTGGTGCCCTGTGTTGGCTGGGATTGGCTCCAGCAGACCCCCGTGACCCTGTGTTCGGATTCAGCAGGTTGGAAAATGGATGGATAGATGGATATATATGTATACTCATAAATATATATAGAGTATACACATATATACACATACACACACACACACATAAGTATCTATTCATGTATTTATTAATTTAAAGAGCTTCTGTAAAAAGCCAAATTCTCCCCTTGGAGCTGAATAAAGTTCTATCTAATCTAACAAAAAAGTTCTATCTATTGCCATCATCTTCTGTAGATGCCCTTACATTGTATCACTGATCTTGGTACTTGGAAATACCAGTTGGGTTTAATTCCAAGGTCATCCTGGTATCTACTAATTGGAAATTTGTTAAATCTGCATTTATTCTTAATATTTTATTGTTCTGTTGCTAAATCAAATTTTAGTTATAATACTGCTAGCCATTTTAAACACCTTAGAATGGATACTTTATGATTAAACACCTGTTGAAGGTGCTATATAAAATAGGTGAAAAGACTAGGACACATTTCAGCAGTTTACATGTGTACACAAATTCCCTCTGTTCATTATATCTTGGAGTAAAGATGAGGCCAACCAGTGTGTTGTTTTGGCTAAAAAGCTGAACTTCAAACCCCACCAATGTTGCTTCAACTTCTGCCATGTTAAAATAGAGCCGATCAGAGCAAGTCACTTAACCAGCTTATGTTACAACTGTACTGGCAAACAGGTGTATAGTTTATTTGTATTTGTGAAGTGTCCTGGAAGTGTGTTGCCTATAGACAGGTGCTATATAAAATTAATTATTTGCTAATAGACCCTGACAGAAATGTCATTTTGGATGAGTTGTAGAGACTGAAAAGTGTGTAACCTATTATAAAATAGATAGATAGATAGATAGATAGATAGATAGATAGATAGATAGATAGATAGATAGTTAAAAACAAGTAGGGAGATGTTAAGCAAAATGACACCTTTTATTGACTAACTGAACAGATTATAATATACAAGCTTTCAAGACAACTGAGGCCTCTGATTACAACCTATCTGAAGAAGGTGCCTCGAAAGCTTGCATATTGCAATCTGTTCACATAGCTAATAAAAAAATAAACTTCTCACTGCATCCATCATGACTAACGCAGTACACAGTACAGTACTACTACATTAAAATCAAGTAGAAATTGTGGTGTTACAAAAGAGAATACACTCAACATAAAACCATAATAACAATAAAAATTTCCATAATCTAATTAAAATGAACATATTAGTATGGAGTGGCACGGTGGCACAGTTAGGAGACCTGGGTTTGCTTCCTGGGTCCTCCCTGCGTAGAGTTTGCATGTTCTCCCCATGTCTGTGTGGGTTTCCTCCCACAATCCAAAGACATGCAGGTTAGGTGCATTGGTGATCCTAAATTGTCCTTAGTGTGTGCTGGCGCCCTGCCCGGGGTTTGCTTCCTGCCTTGCGCCTTTTGTTGGCTGCGTGACCCTGTAGTTAGGATATAGTGGGTTGGATAATGGATGGATGGATATTAGTATGGCTAAAACAGTCTAGTCAGAGGTCATCTGATAACTTTTAATGACAGCTGTTAAAAAGATCTCCACTAGCCCCGCCTGGATTTCCCTAGCGGAAACTTCCCTGTGTTGTGTTGTGATGCTATGCAGGTTGCTCATAGTTTTAATTTCCTGGATGTCAGATCTCGTTCATGGTACCCAGGAGCTTCCCCAGCTTCCTTCTCCCTGCTACTGCCTACAGAGAGTTTATATTTTGATCCAGAATAGGACCAATCTTCTTGATTAAGCCTTTTGGTGTTTCCCATTTTTAAGTTGCTGCCCCACATGTCATTGTGTAAAAGAGCATTCTTTAAAACCTCAGGTCGACAGAATGCTTGTAGAAACGTTTTTCATGTGGCACATGACCTGTGCTGCCTTAGGAGATTCACTGAACTAATTGGTTGAGCTGCAGATGGTTCAACCTGCACTTTTCAGCAAAGCCATTCCCTAGCCATTTGTAGCCTTCCTCCTCTTCCTCCTGTCCAGCACTTGTACACACCAAGATTGAAGGTGCAGGTGGTGGTGCCGTGATTTTGGTTTTAAAATTAGCACAGCTTAGACATGCGAATGTAGGGGTATGCTGGGTAACTTGTGCGGCCATGGAGTGCTAATGCAGGAATGGAATATTTAGTTATGCATATGCAGATGAGCAATTTGAACATACAGTTAGGACCATAAATATTTGGACAGAGACAACTTTTTTCTAATTTTAGTTCTGTACGTTACCACAATGAATTTTAAATGAAACAACTCAGATGCAGTTGAAGTGCAGACTTTCAGCTTTAATTCAGTGATTGAACAAAAAGTTTACATAAAAATGTGAGGCAACTAAAGCATTTTTTTAACACAATCCCTTCATTTCAGGGGCTCAAAAGTAATTGGACAAATTAAATAACTGGAAATAAAATGTTCATTTCTAATACTTGGTTGAAAACCCTTTGCTGGCAATGACAGCCTGAAGTCTTGAACTCATGGACATCACCAGATGCTGGGTTTCCTCCTTTTTAATGCTCTGCCAGGCCTTTACTGCAATGGCTTTCAGTTGCTGTTTGTTTGTGGGCCTTTCTGTCCGAAGTTTAGTCTTCAACAAGTGAAATGCATGCTCAATTGGGTTAAGATCTGGTGACTGACTTGGTCATTCAAGAATTTTCCACTTCTTTGCTTTAATAAACTCCTGGGTTGCTTTGGCTGTATGTTTTGGGTCATTGTCCATCTGTATCATGAAACGCCGCCCAATCAATTTGACTGCATTTAGCTGGATTTGAGCAGACAGTATGTCTCTGAACACCTCAGAATTCATTCAGCTGCTTATGTCCTGTGTCACATCATCAATAAACACTAGTGTCCCAATGCCACTGGAAGCCATGCACGCCCAAGCCATCACACTGCCTCCACCGTGTTTTACAGATGATGTGGTATGCTTTGGATAATGAGCTGTTCCACGCCTTCTCCATACTTTTTTCTTGCCATCATTCTGGTAGAGGTTGATCTTGGTTTCATCGGTCCAAAGAATGTTTTTCCACAACTGTGCTGGCTTTTTAGATGTTCTTTTGCACCTTGCAGTCCATCCACTGTATTTACTTTCATGCAGTCTTCTCATTATGGTAGACTTGGATCTCGATACGCCTACCCCCTGGAGAGTGTTGTTCACTTGGTTGGCTGCTGTGAAGGGGTTTCTCTTCACCATGGAAATGATTCTGCGATCATCCACCACTGTTGTCTTCCGTGGACGTCTAGGTCTTTTTGCGTTGCTGAGTTCACCAGTGCTTGCTTTCTTTCTCAGGATGTACCAAACTGTAGATTTTGCCATTCGTAATATTGTAGCAATTTCTCGGATGTGTTTTTTCTGTTTTCGCAGCTTAAGGATGGCTTCTTTCACCTGCATGGAGAGCTCCTTTGACCGCATGTTGTCTGTTCACAGCAAAATCTTCCACATGCAAGCACCACACCTCAAATCAACTCCAGGCCTTTTATCTGCTTAATTGATAATGACATAATGACGGACTTGCCCATACCTGCCCATGAAATAGCCTTTGAGTCAATTGTCCAATTACTTTTGAGCCACTGAAATGAAGGGATTGTGTTAAAAAAATGCTTTAGTTGCCTCACATTTTTATGCAATCTTTTTGTTCAACCACTGAATTAAAGCTGAAGGTCTGCACTTCAACTGCATCTGAGTTGTTTCATTTAAAATTCATTGTGGTAATGTACAAAACCAAAATTAGAAAAAAGTTGTCTCTGTCCAAATATTTATGGACCTAACTGTACATCCCTCATTAGCAGTTCCGTGAGTTAATTAGTGCATGACCTACACTTGCAGGGATAAAAGAGAAGTCTGAGTAGCTGGTTACGGAAGAAAAATAAAAACAAACGAAAGAGGATAATACTGAATTAAAAAGAGTGAGAGCAGGATCAGCCTGAAGCAAATGCAGACGACAGGAGGCAAAGTGGTCAGGAGACCCTGCAGGAGAGCTAGGGATACGGCCCTCCAAGGGAACGATTGTAGAACAGGAGCAATCAGGGCTCGTGTAAAGTGCAAAAGTCAGATTTACTGGAATTTATGTATTGGTTTTATCTTTAATCAAGCACTGTTTTTTGTATTGATTATTTATTAATGAAGAAATTTGAATTGCACTGTACTTTGACCACTTTGTATTAAATAATTGCACAGTACACCACTCTTGCCTGTTTGTGTGCAAAATTACACAAGTCCATCCCAGAAGTGACTATCAATGACTGGGTACATGAAAATGCCAGCTGCAGACACCCAGGCATCACAAGTTGGCACATCTTAGAACTGTACCTGAAGTCTGACGTGTATGTAGTGAACAGAATGGGAGATAGGACAGCTCCGTGGAGGAGCCTCCGTGTTTTTCGAGCACACAACTCTAGAGCTGGATTATTATTATTATTATTATTATTATTATTATTACATGGATTATTATCAAAGAAAATGCATCAGCAGTCTTCCAATTAGCACTTCACCTAAAATCAGTGTGCTGCTTTCTGAATCCTTAAATGCTATGCAGTTCACTTGAGTTCGCCTGAGATACTCCCTACTGTCCACTGCCAACAAAAGAAACAGTAATTCAGATCTGCTTGAAACAAGACATGTGAAGGCAGCAGTGCTAATAAAACAGCTGGGTATTGACTGAGCTCATTAGGAAAAGTTCAGATATTGTTAAATTTAATTGTATTGTGTGACCAGACGTGAAAGTTTTATTAACAATTTGGACTGTATGGTTGTTTGCTTTGTACCTTCTTGTTTTGGTGTTCACTGTGAAAGGCAATTTGTGAAATAGCTAGCTGCGATACTAGGCTAGATTCCTGATTTATAACTCTTAAACTCACACATAATGTAGAGTATGTGCAGAGTCAGGGCCAGACTGGGAAGCTTATTCAGGCCGGGAATCCCAAGTTTAACCCAGGCCACACAATATACATCAGTTTTCTTGTACAGGCACAGACTCAAAAAACCAACAAACACCATTTTGTGTTGGTCAAAAAAGAGCATTTTGAATTTCCTCAACAGACAAAAGACTCAAAAATTCTGTCAAACATTTTTTAAAGAATGCACATAGTAAACAAAAAACTATGAAACATTTTGTGTAGCCTGTTCAGTCACTCTCTCATCATAATGCGAAGGTTTAACTCTCAGAGCACAAGAGATGCATTTTAAAAATATTAAAATAAAGTAAAAACAAGACACATTCATTAATATACTTATCTATACTAATAAACGGCAAAGCCCTCACTCACTCACTCACTCACTCACTCACTCACTCACTCACTCACTGACTGACTGACTCATCACTAATTCTCCAACTTCCCGTGTAGGTAGAAGGCTGAAATTTGGCAGGCTCATTCCTTACAGCTTCCTTAGAAAAGTTGGGCAGGTTTCATTTCGAAATTCTACGCGTAATGGTCATAACTGGAAGTTGTTTTTCTCCATTTACTGTAATGGAGTTGAGCTGGAGGGGCGGAGTTCCGTATGACATCATGACGCCTCTCACGTAATCACGCATTACATAGAAAGCCAGGAAGAGCTACAAAACGCGCTTTAGAAAACATGCATTATATAATTAAGAAGGCAGCGAAACAATTAGAAGCGAGCGACTGACATATAAAACCATATTCAGCGGCTCACGTGAACTGACGCAGTGCGCAGACAAAAAGTAACAGTTCCAAAGAGTGCTGAACTAAAACCTAATTACACTGCTACGCTCGAATAGATAAACCACACGCAGTGGCGCGATGGTAAAGCATTCGCCTGTAGCGCCCACGTCCGAGGTTCGATTCCCGAGAGGGGATGCACTAATTATGTACGCGCGCTTCTCGATTTATTTTAACCTCGCATCCCCTTAGTTTGAGACATATGAAAACGCATGCGGTTAACGCAGAAAGACAGATCACCTATTCACCTATTGAAGCTTCATGAATAATGGATACTTTATTCGCGATCAATGATTGTTTTGGTAAAGCCATACTCAGTGTATTCATTAGATGAACGGTAAAAAAGTAAGATCGAGGGGACGGTAATTTACTGAAGCACACAAGCAAAACCACAATAGCACGCGGGCTCGATGTACTGACTTGCGCGATCACATTCCAAAAAATATTTCTTTTCAAATTCAATTTAGTCCATATGAGTCAAACTCAAAGCCCACGGGCCACATCCGGCCCGGCGTGTAATTATATCCGGCCCGCAAGATCATTTTATATACTGTATTATTGTTATTAATGGCCCGGGTATATGAAGCGCTGGTAACACAATAAACTACAGATCCCATAATGCAGCGCTTCACCTGCCTTGCCGAACACTTACCGCGTTGCTGCAAGTTATTGCGAAGCTAGCTCACACGATGCCGAAGAGAAAAGTTGATTCTGAAAATAGAGCCTTTAAAAACCGATGGGAGGCTGAGTATATGTTTACTGACATTGCCGGTAAACCCGTGTGTCTCATTTGTGGAGCTAATGTGGCTGTAATTACAGAATTTAATCTTTACAACGACTGACAAACACAGAATGTAACTTGAACACAACACATCGTACAAATACGACCCTGATTGAAACAAATAATGATAATCGAATCCTTGATCACAGCAACACTCACAAAGCAATTACTGTATATTGACAATCATGTTACGTTATTTTTAAAATG
>JANRMT010027041.1:81521981-81537517 GCA_026402145.1 Polypterus bichir lapradei
TTTTTGGAATGTGATCGCGCAAGTCAGTACATCGAGCCCGCGTGCTATTGTGGTTTTGCTTGTGTGCTTCAGTAAGTTACCGTCCCCTCGCTCTTACTTTTTTACCGTTCATCTAATGAATACACTGAGTATGGCTTTACCAAAACAATCATTGATCGCGAATAAAGTATCCATTATTCATGAAGCTTCAATAGGTGAATAGGTGATCTGTCTTTCTGCGTTAACCGCATGCGTTTTCATACGTCTCAAACTAAGGGGATGCGAGGTTAAAATAAATCGAGAAGCGCGCGTACATACTTAGTGCATCCCCTCTCGGGAGTCGAACCTCGGACGTGGGCGCTACAGTCTAATGCTTTAGTATCGCGCCACGGAGTGTGGTTTATCTAGTTGAGCGTAGCAGTGTAATTCAGTTTTTGTTCAGCACTCTTTGCAACTGTTACTTTTTGTCTGCGCACTGCGTTAGTTCACGTGAGCCGCTGAATATGGTTTTATATATATGTCACTCGCTCGCTTCTAATTGTTTCGCTGCCTTCTTAATTATATAATGCATGTTTTCTAAAGCGCGTTTTGTAGCTCTTCCTGGCTTTCTACGTAATGCGTGATTACGTGAGAGGCGTGATGATGTCATACGAACTCCGCCCCTCCAGCTGAACTCCATTACAGTAAATGGGAGAAAAACAGCTTCCAGTTATGACCATTACGCGTAGAATTTCGAAATGAAACCTGCCCAACTTTTGTAAGGAAGCTGTAAGGAATAAGCCTGCCAAATTTCAGCCTTCTACCTACACGGGAAGTTGGAGAATTAGTGATGAGTGAGTGAGTGAGTGAGTGAGTGAGTGAGTGAGTGAGTGAGTGAGTGAGTGAGTGAATGAATGAGTGAGTGAGTGAGTGAGTGAGTGAGTGAGGGCTTTGCCGTTTATTAGTATAGATATATATATAGATAGAGAGAGAGAGAGAGAGAGAGATGACAACAACACTCATATCAATGACAAAACAATTACATTAACAATCATGTTACGTTATTTTTAAAATATTTCCTTTTCTTTTTCATAACTTCTTTAACACACTACTTCTCCGCTGCGAAGCGCGGGTATTCTGGTAGTCATGAAATAAAGAACAACAGGTATATTTAAAAACACAAATCATTCTACTCACATATGTGTTTCATTAAAAAAAAAGTAAAATTAAACATATCTTGTAGCCTATTCAGTCACTGAAAAAAAACGTTAAAAATGTGACCATGAACTACACTTCATTAAAATTTTAAACAAAAATAAAACAAAATAAATACACAGTAACAAATACCGAAACCCATTCAACATCCAAATATAATGCAAATTACTGTATATACTTGCATATAAGTAAGGTCTTGAAACCCGAAAAATTGAACATAAAATCAGACCCCGACTTGTACGCCTGTTCAAAAATACAACACTTACATTTTTTTTGTACATCTTCTTGTCTCCCCCAATCTCTCACCAGTTTCTCAGACACACTGCATTTTGTTGCAGCAGTGCAGTTACCAATTTCTTTCACCACTTCAACGACTTTTAATGTAAACCCAGCTTCATATTTTCTTCTTATCGAAAGCTCCATCGTAGATAAGGGATGCGCTTACGATAAAGGTTTATGAGGGTGTCAGACACACAAAATGGTGCAAACGTCGCTTCAGAATAGTTCGGGTATTACCGTGTGGTCACGTAGGCACAACACATAGAAAAAAAGGCAGTGTGCTCCGTGGTTACTCTCTCAGGTGGACGTTAGCATATCATAATCTCTTGGACCAATAGTGTGAGTTTTCCGCATTCGACTTATACGACTGACATTATAAAATACTGGAAATGATACAGTAAAATGAAGCCTTGACTTATCCATGGGAGGACTTAAACACGACTATATACGGTATATTATAAACTTTTCAACAATTGTCATATATAACATTAATCAAAAAAGCACCAGACGTACGCACTACGCACCTCTCATCATAGCGTTCTTGTTTAACTGTCAGAGCGCGAGACACATGCAAAGTCAAAACTTGACTTGAACAAAAACAAGAAACCAACCAACCAGAAACCAGAAAAGAAAGCCTCCAACATTAAACCAAAAGGATTTGTGCCTACTACAGAGCAATAATGCCTCCTCATTTTCCAGTATAACATTATATAATTTCACCATTAGCTTATTTCACCAGGCCAGGCCAGGCAGTAGGCCACTGAGAAAGCTCGTCAGATTGTAAACATCAGTCCAGGTCTGTGCAGAGCCCAAAAACAAGGTAGTTCACAATGTCAATGTAGGTGAACAGAGTTATGTTGTTGGGGCGCTTTGCCCATTCCTTGGCTAGCAAGATATACAGGTCCACATTGTTTATTGCACTCAGCTAATAACATTCTTTAGTGTCTTGGTTTAATTCACCTTCTTCCATTTTTTGTTCGTTTTCTTTGTTTTTAAAAAATTGTTGTAGTTTCTCATATAATATCACTACTACTGGTTGTAAACAAGCCAGTAAAATCATCTAAAGAAGGTGCCCATGACCCACAATGCAATGTGGTGTGATGTATCGCTCATTCCATATGCGTGGCATCCATAACTAGAACAAGAGACCCACAGAGACAGCGTAACATTATTGGATAAGAAATTCATCATTTTTACCCATTTGAGTAAATACCGAATGGGAAATTTTTGCTACTTCTAGTCAAATATTTCCAGCAGCCCTACACTCACCCCTTTATGTCCTTTAATTTATTGAACTCAATGTGTCAGATTTTAAGATGACAAGGACAGTGGCATAATCAGACCATGATGGGCCCTATTGCTTACAAAAAACACCTACCTTTATGTGAAATTAAATTAAATGTAATTGAAAAGTGACTACCATCAATGATATACATCAAGCATATAGGCCAAATAAAAGGTCAACAGTCATAATTAATCTCTGTAGAGCTGTGGGAGTGATAACCCCATTAACCTTTTCATGCTGATGTCAAGTAGGTGAGCATATTAAAATAAAGCCTTGTGAAACAACAACCACACAATCACTGCAGGCTCCCCAGCCCCATGTGACCTGGTAGAACTGCTCCAACTGTGCTGCCTATAATTACGCCATTGGTCAGGGAGATAGAACTTGTCTTAGTTAATGTATACTTCTTTTATGTTGTACTTCAGACGTTAGCACAAGGAGATTCCGCATTAAACAAATAGAAAAAGGTCAAAACAGTTTCTCAAGTGAGGCCCTTAACATTGAAAATGTTTAAAATAAAAGAAAAGTGAAGCAACTACTGAGCATGACAAAGTACACCCTGATTGTCTGTGGTGTTTAAATAACCATCAGATCAATGTGACAACTGTCAGTCTGAAGCAACTTAGTAATCAGCATTCACAGCACTGAAATGGCTGCCCGGTTTTTGGAGCCCACAATGTGTCGATAATTAAAGCTGATAGTGAATGAATCCTGCAGTAGCACACCAAGGTCTTCACTGAGTTTTTTTCCCAAGGTTACCCTACAAACTTTAAAAAGTGAAATACATTTAGGTAGAAAACAGAACACTGAGGGTGGTATAACTATGTAGTACTGTGAAAAGGTACTGGCACTCTTCAACGCATTCTTTTATTATAGATAAAGTTAGTGTGTCCTGCTGGCTATGGTGATGGACTGTAGAATGTGAAGCTGTCAATTCAGCTTTGACCACTGACTCACCTAAGTGACCTCGAGCAAAATCACTAGCCCTGTCCAGATGCATTTTTTCAAAAAATGTCAACATTTCAATGATTTCAAAGTCATATTGATTAAAAAGATCAACTAAATGAATGGAACAAAGTGTAATAAAGGTTATCAGATTTTCAGCACAATAATGGATAAAAAAAACCTGAGTGAAGGTAACATAACTTTTAGAAAATATGCTTAATTCAGCTGAGAGTCACTGGGCCAATACCCATTGTAGTAAATTCAAGTATAAAGGGTGCCAGTACATTGTAGGGCACAATCACACTGCACGCCAATTCAGTATTGCTAATTAGCTTAACCTGTCTGGACTTCTGAGAGACAAACCCACACTGGCACTGGGAAAAAGTGCAGACTCCACACAGAGAATGGACAAACACAGGATTCAAGAGGCGGCAGCATTCAGTGTTTCAGGATATTTTTTAGTTTTAGTTTGTATTTAGTTTTTTATTTTTTTTTGTTTTAATTCAGTCTTAATTTTTAGCCATTTTCTAATTTTACTTTCTGTTCCTTAGTTTGTTCAAATGTATTTAGTTTTAGGTTTTTAGCAGTAAACATTTAGCTTTTGTATCATCAAAAATGTCGAAATGTGCACAGTTTTGTAAGTGTAAAACACAGTTTTCCTTATAGCTGCCAATTTTATCATTCATGTTGTACCTATCAACTTAATTCGTAAAATTTTACTGACTATGACATTTTCTACCAATAGTGTGACAGTTCAAGGATTCCAGTTTAATTTAAAAAATGCAAGAATCAGAAAAAAATGGACACTGATACAATTTGTTACTTAAACATACAACAAGTTTAAGCAAATGGTTATTTAATTTTACACACGCTTTGATTTTTTATTTGTGACATTCTCACTGTTGAGGACACAAGTGGCTGGACCAGGCCAAGGGGACACCCACGTAACATCTGGTTATGTGGCAGATAGAGGGTCATTTCCAGAGGGTGGGACTGGACTGCGTGTCTGCCTGGGGAGTTGCCAACCACGATCCCATGCAGTTTCGTCATGTGGTGGGTGCGGCAATGCGCTGTACCAGTGCATGCTCCTCAATCTGACCTGATCATTTGTTAACTGTCAGATCATCACACACATACAGTCTTATTTTATATTTATTTTTAAAATCTCTTGATGTGGATGATGTAATCAAACCATTGTGATGGGCAGCCGGCAGTTCAGTCCGGCCGGGACGTCCCTGAAAGAAAAGAATGGAGGAAGGCAGTCTTTTCAAGGCACTGCATCCTCCGAGACGCTAGGTGGCAGCTCCCCTGGATGGCAACGGTTCGCCGGATTCCCTCAAAGCATCCTGGGACGTGGAATCCGTTTCCTCAGCCCTGTTGGGTGCCGTGGGTGCCGCCAGGGGGAGCTCACAAAGAACCTGGGGACTACTCCTGTTACGACAACCCGGAAGTACTTTGGAGTCACGAGGACAGAAACCCGCAGTACTTCCGGGCTACTTGAGAACTAGTAATGTGTTGTTTGACCCGGAAGAAGAGGAGGAACACTTCCGGACTATTTAAAGGACTGGTCGAGACCCAGCAAGGAGAGCCGGAGTTGGGAGGTTGGGTGATGAAGCTGCTGGGAGTGGAGAATTATTGTGATTATTGATTATTGTTTATTATAATTGTTATTGGAGAATTGTGGTGAGTGTGGTGCTTTGTGCACTGTAATTGAGGAAAAATATTAAAATTCTTCTTGGTGCTTTTTATAAGTGTTTCTTCATGGGGCAACACCGACCCCTAGCATCCACACCATTTTGAAACTTTGAAAGAGTATTCTTTCTTACTTTGCTTATTTTTTTAAAATACTATTAAAGTCACAACTTGAATTATGCTATTAACAATAATAGCAGAAATAGAATTAAATGTTTTTTTTCCATGTATATACTGCATTTCCACTAGCATGCAATTTACAGTAAATAAAGAAAATCTGTTATAGCAACATCTCAGGTCATTCACTTAATAAGCAACATGTAAAACCTGGAGTGCTCCCTGTGAGCCTGTCCTGGGAGGACTGTAATTTAGCAACACATACAGTACAGGCCAAAAGTTTGGACACACCTCCTCATTCAATGTGTTTTCTTTATTTTCATGACCATTTACAGCACTCCATCACTCTCCTTCTTGGTCAAATAGCCCTTACACAGCCTGGAGGTGTGTTTGGGGTCATTGTCCTGTTGAAAAATAAATGATCGTCCAACTAACCTGACTTCTGCACAACACAACTGCTGGTCCCAACCCCATTGATAAAGCAAGAAATTCCACTAAATAACCCTGATAAGGCACACCTGTGAAGTGAAAACCATTTCAGGTGACTACCTGTTGAAGCTCATCGAGAGAATGCCAAGAGTGTGCAAAGCAGTAATCAGAGCAAAGGGTGGCTATTTTGAAGAAACTAGAATATAAAACATGTTTTCAGTTATTTCTCCTTTTTTTGTTAAGTACATAACTCCACATGTGTTCATTCATAGTTTTGATGCCTTCAGTCATGAAAATAAAGAAAACACATTGAATGAGGAGGTGTGTCCAAACTTTTGGCCTGTACTGTATACGAATAAACAGATTTTGGCAACTGAGTGTGCTTAATAACACACTTCCACTATTCTGCTACAAAACAATATCTGAAGTTACACACACTCAGCCCACATACACATGGGAAAACATGCAAACTTTATATAGATACCGACCAGTTTAGCAATCAAACCTGAACTCATGACACTGTGTAATAATATTAATAATAATACATTTCAATAATAAAGCACCTTTCTAATGCTCAAAGTGCTTCAAAAATAGTCAAAAAAATACAATAGAAATAAAAGCGCTTAATAACACAGGACACAAACTAATATCAAACATTAATGAATATTTGAAAGTCAAAGTTCTGAATTAGATTACAAAAGAAGCAGGGAAAAAAAATGAAAAAAAGCCATGGACAAATAACAAAATTTGTACAATTACATGTAGGGATGTAGGGATATAAATGTAGACTTTACAATCCCCCCACAGTAATAAAGAACAATGAATAGGTTAAGAGTGGATTTCGCTCTATTTACAGCCAAGCGCTGGACAACATTGACCATTAACCATTAATCAATATTTGTTTGCTGTTCAGTACATATCTAACAAACCCAGCCTGATCTCCACTGTGCTGCAAAGTAAACACACCAGACACAGTCGTCTCGCTTACAGATGCAAACTCCGCAAGGTTTTGTTTTTCCCAGTTTTGCATGAGAAAGATTGCAGTCTGCAATTAATCAGATAGTTCTAGAGCTTTAACTTTGTATGTTAAGCACGGTAATGTTAGACAGCACAGTTCATTGCACACAGATCCAACGCCAGAGTTTATTTTAATAGAACAGATTTGGTACATTACTCCTGATAAAATAAATTCTGAGTAGGATGACGTACTTCAGAATGAACAGTGCTGATGAGCTCCCAAGCACAGCACTTCACAATCCCTTGTTAAAAACTCTGCAATGCTGCTGCATCCTAAATATATTAGAAAATGTAGAGAGAATGGGCCAGTCCTATCCACTTAATTCTTCTAAAACAAGTCTAGTTTTGAAAGTCCCTAAAGTCCTACTGTCTACCACACTACTTGGTAGCTTATTCCAAGTATCTATGGTTCTCTGTGTAAAGAAAAACATCCTAATGTTTGTGTGAAATTTACCCTTACCAAGTTTACTGTGTCAACGTGTTCTTGATGAACTCATTTTAAAATAACAGTCTCAATCCACTGTACTAATTCCCAAAACTGTACACAGTAGTCCAGATTAGGCCTCATCAGTGCATTATAAAGCTTCAGCAAAACTTGCTTGGACTTGTATTCTACGCATCATGCTATATAACCTAACATTCTGCTAGACTTCTTAATGGCTTCTGAACACCATCTGGAAGTTGATAGCGTAGAGTCCACTATGACTCCTAAATCCTTCTCATGAGGTCTAGTTTCAGTTTTCAGAACTCCCATTGTGTATTCAAACCTAACATTTGTACTTGCTACATCTAATACTTTACATTTACTGACATTAAATTTCATCTGCTACAAATGTACCCAAATCTGTCTGCTGTCTAATTGTTTCTGTAATGATTCAGTGGATTCTAGATTATCTGTCAATCCACTTAGCTTGGTATCATCTGCAAATTTAATAAGTTTGTTACTTATATTCCTATTCAAATCATTTATAAATATTAGAAATAGCGACGGCCCTAACACCATAACCCTCTGCTTCCTTTGTCTGGGCCAATTTTGCACCCATCTACACACTACACCCTCTTTTAGTCTGATGATCAACCTCTCATGCACCTTATGAAATGCAAACATGCGCTTCAATTCCTCTAAGATTGAGTCCCTGGCTATCCCAACCTCTCTTTTTCTAGGAACTGGTTTTTAGGTGGTCCATTGTGGCTCCTAATGCCTGTCAACCTGCCTCTGAATTTTCTGAGACCCCATCCAGCTCTACAAAGACCTGAAAATAGTTTGACACAATCTCAATTCTGAGGTTGATGACCATGGACAGTGTGCACCCTTTACCTTGCACCTTGTGACTTTGTTTTTTTTTTCCCCTTTTTATTAATTTTATTGCAATCCATACAAAGCAATCAAGTTTTTACAAAAAGAAAAATTAAGTTAAGAACAGATCGATCCCCACCCCTCACCTTGTGACTTTGGACCACCTATCTTTTACCTGTCTGGTCTGAAATCTTTTCTCACACCACCTTAGGGGTGCACACTAGCTCGCTAAATGATATCTGGGCCAGGTCTGCCAATTCTCCTTCTGCAGTTCAGCGACCCTGAGCTTGAGGTGTTGGAACAGCTGGCATCTCCTGCAGCTGTAACCCTCATAGATGACTGACATCTCAAAGCAAACCTCTAAAAAGTCCAACATCCGACAGCACTTATATTGCACTAGCCTCATTACTAAAATTTAGCTTTAGATTACTAAAACTGCACAACTTTTTTTTCTTTTTTTATTAAAATAAATTGATTTAACTTAAATGGTAAATCTAAAACAAATTAAGCCAAAAAAATTAGGTTAAAAAACTACTATAGTTATTTTACACCTTCTGGTCCCTTAAGCTCCTGTTATATTCTCCCACTCAACTGCCTGTTGTTTGTCATTCTATGAGGTTAACATTTCTGTCTTTTCTTCTAACTTTGTGCTCCTCTTATTCCTTCCTTAAAAGCTCTCCTCTTGCACCACTTGTATTCTTTCATATTAATGAACCCTTATGCAGTCGCCCTCTTAACTGCTATAATTTCTTGTGTGCTAAGAACTGTTCAATCTAGAAAAATCTGCTTACTGAATATCTGCAACCAGTTAATTTCTTACTGTGTTGTCTGCTCCTACAGCCACTTGTGCCTGATTGGTACCTTAATGCTAGTTGCCTGCCAATGTACTGCTGATCTCTTCTTTTTACCTCTTTGAATAGCGAGAACAAGTACAAGTAACAAGTAACTTTTCAAAACATTCCCATTAAACACTCAACTGCTTTTGCTCCTGTGCAGGCAAAAAAAGCAATAATAATAAAAAAAAAATTCTAAACAGAAAAAAAGCTTTAAAAATTTCTACATGGCACCTAAGCAGCAATGAAAATACAAAGGTTTTAGGAGCATAATGTATTTTTAATTAATTCTCACACCACAGAATACAAAAACACTAAGCCGCTTCTCTTTCATTTGTAAAGATAATATTAAGATTCTTGCAGTCCATCCATTTGCAATCAATGAAGCACTGAGCCACTGCACCACCCATGTTAAAACATCATTATTAATAACCTGATTATAACTAAACATATACATGTTACGTCGGTATGGTTGATATTTGCCTGCATGCTATACATCTACTGTTGCTGGAAAGGTACCATAATTAAAGAAGTAATATCTGTGCAAAGTAAGACTAAATTACTGAAATTCCTACCTTGTTTGATATATAAAGATATGCTATTCAATCCTGAAAAATCCTCCATGGCTCTAACTGTCAAAATATTTGGCTTCCAATGTAAATATGTGGCATGGTTGATTTTAAGCTCCTTTTTATCGAAGTTTAGTGAAAGTTGCCTACCTTACACTGAGAAAAGGCTAAATTGTGATTGATGGTTAATTGTGGCTATGATGTAGCTTTTACAATTTCATTGTACTGGTGCAATGACAATAAAGGCTTCTTAAATAAGTCATTAACAAGTAGTGAGGCTTTAGTATTTGCTGTCAGTTGTAGAAGAGAAAGCTTACTGATCGCTGAAATGACCAAAGAAATCTACAGATTCTGATGTCAGTTGCGAGGAACACATGCACACAAATTAATTCCCGTTTCTAACCAAATTTACTATTGCGTCATTGTAAATAATATTTAACAAATATAGTATTTGTTATATTACAAATAGTGAGACTAGTGTGGTAAAAATTAAAATGAAAATTACAAAAAATTTTGGTTTTGTTTTTAGTTTTGCATTTTCGTTTAGTGCTAATTTTCAAATATTTTCATTTTCTTTTTTAGTTTTGATTAATGGCATGATTATTTATCCATTAACTACATATTTTGATTTAGTTATGGGAATAACAATTCCAGCACTAAGCATTTGAGGTACTTCATGATGCATCTGATTCAGCAAGAAAAGTGTCCTGTGATAGTACAGTCACTGACTGACTGAACAACCTTCTCCTCTAATAAAAGCAGTTGAGCACTTCCTGTAATTGTTCATTAGGCTAGACTAGAAGCTCATCTAAACTAGAAGCTGTAGATATCAGAGGTAACCTACAAAACTCGATCTCAAGTTAGTTAGCTGACAGGATGAGATATTGGAGCAGCTTAGGTATTAGCTAAACAAAAGAGTTTGATGGACTGAATGGTCTCCAGTCGTTTGAAACATTTCTTATGTTTTATGTTGCAGTGGAGAATTTTCACCATTCTTCTAAATCTCCACCATTTTGACCCATGTCTCTGACTGGAGCACCAGAATAAAAGGAATTCATAATGTTTTTGTCTACTTGGTATTTTTCAAGAATGAAATATTTAAAATATTTTGCCACTGGAATTTGCACCACCCTGATCAGGATAGCCACAGTAGCAGGATTTTATACTGGTGAGTTGGGATTGCTTTCTTGTTTTATTCAGACATAAGGCTCTAGACAATTGTTTTACAAGACTGAATTAATTAGATTGTGAGTCACTGTTGGTACCTACTCTCAGCCTGATTCTCTCCAGGATAGGCAGTAGACCCTGCACCATTCAATTGCATTAAGCAGGCACAATAATGAATACTGCTAAAATAGTCTCTGGCACCTCACAAGTTAAACATGTTTGAGATCTTACGCCATGCTATGTTATGAATTTGCTAGGTTATGTAATGATTGAAAAGATAGAAAATTAGGTAGGCGCCTACACAAGAAAATAGGCTATTAGAAGATGATCAAACATAATTTGGTATTATTTTTTCCACCAAGTATGTTATCTATTATTACAAACGAGGTCAGAATATACACTGCTCAAAAAAACTAAGTGAACACTTATTCATCAGAGTCTAACACCAAGGCAATTAAGCTTCAGGGATATCAATCTGCTCATTTAGGAAGTATAAGTGATTGTGAATCAACTTCATCTTCTTTGGTGCAAATGAAAGTAACAACAGGTGCACTGGAGAAGCAACAGCAAGACAACCCCCAAAAAGGGAATTTTTTTGGAAGTGGTGGCCACAGACAATTGCTCTCTCCTTATCCTTACTATTCTCTAGTTTTGTGTTTTTCTAGTGTCCTTATCACTACTGGTAGTATAAAGCGGTACTTGTAGCCAATTCAAGTTGAACAGATAGTCCAGCTCCTCCAGAATGGTACATCCATACATACTGCTGCAATATGGTTGGCTGTGTCTCCTGGCACAGTCTCAAAACCATGGAGGAGATACCAGGAGATGGGTCGTTAAATGAGGAGAGCTGGATGGGGCCGTAGAAGAGCATCAACTCAGCAGCAGGAGTGGTATCTGCTCCTTTGTGTGAGGAGAACAGGAAAGCAGGAAGTGTAAAGCAGGTCAAGCCCATACACTCAAAAGGAACAAAGATGATGAAACCTTCAACTGCATATAAAAGTGAGCAGGGGGCAATTTATCTGTCTATCTATCTATCTATTCACTAACAACTAGCTCTAAGTAGACCAAATAACCTAACTGTAGATGAAAGATGGCTTATGTAACAAAAGAGAGAGGGGTTAGGAGCATACATTTATTCAGCACATTGCTGAAACCCACCACATGTCAAACCACCTCAGGATCCCAGATTAGGACCCGAGTGCAGCCATGCAATGGGTGACACTTCAGCTCCACACTAGTTCAGATGGAGTGTGAGGTTTTTTATGGTGGCTGAAGTGCCAATTCTTCCAACAACCTTGAGGTTTTCTCCTGCAGGTTGAAGGGCCTACTTGCAGGGCTGGATGCAGGTTAACATCATACCCAGGATGGAGCAATTGCAGGTTAAGGGCCTTACTCAAGGGCCCAATGGAGTAGAGTCACTTATGGCGTTTACAGGGTTTAAACCGGCAACCTTACGATTGCCAGTGCAGTTCCCTATCCGCAGAGCCACCACTCTGCCCAAACAAAAGAGTCATTCACTTCATACTTAAACTGATACACATCTACATTTAAGGTTGCAGTGAACCACAATCTAACTTAGAATTACCGAAGGCAGGGCAAGAACCAACTGAAAATGGGGTGTTAATCCATCATAGAGCAAACTCACTAATGTGCAATCACTCATACAAGGTCAGTGTCTGCATATTTTATATATTATTAACATTCTTGACAAAACTGGGAGAGCATCCCAACTAAATAGGGCAGTGAAAGCTATGAATTAATCTCTGGAACAGTAATGCAGTAATGCTGACTTCTGTAACTCCATGGTGTTCTGTTGTGGTGGTTCACAAGTTCAGTCATGGTTGCCCCAAATATCACTAGTGAGTCATTTTATCTCTAATTGATCTCACTGTTCAGTTAGCTGAACTTTTTATTGTTCCCTTATTTTACATTTGGAAAATTAAAAGTAACTAAGAAATAACTGCATTTTTGTTATATTTTTCACTGCTTTACTCTGTTATTTTATGTTATTTTGATTCACTTTTTTCTTTGTACTTTGCTCATTTAATTCTATCTAAATATTAACAATTAATAATTAGTGGAGCAGAACACTGAATGTAAATGCGCAGCATCTACTTCAGTGTGACCCACTTGTGTGCCTATTAGTAATTAATGGCTTAAATAACATGCACATAAAAACATAAAAAAGAATTAGGTATTAAAAAGGCAGAAAGAATAAACTCTTACCCATTTTACACACATTCATTTTTCTTCATTCATTAAAATGAATTTCATTTACTTCATTCAATTAGCAGACCAGTATATAATTTCTGGATTCATACAAACAACATAAAAGCTGTGGATTGAAAGCTTGCTGCATTACACATCAATCCAATTTAATAAAGAAATTGGTGGAAATGAAAAACAGCAGCATCAAGGCTTGAAAATCACCGTCCTGTTGGAAACTGAAACACCGAAGTGAAACTTAGGGCTCTCCAAGAGACCCAATGAAGAGACTGTGAGTCTTGAAGTGTAATGCTTCAATTCCTGTACTTTGTTTCTTTTATTTTCCTTGAATACTATCTGCAGTTTGACACATGCATTCTACATATGGTAGAGTGAATGTGCAGCACCAGGCACATCTTGGTCATTATAGATTGACTCATCATCTTGAACTGTCCAGAAGCAATCTCATGAGCTCTGCTTTTAGCTTGTGAGTATTTGAATTATTCACCGGTTATCTGAGTATTGGAGTAGTGGAGGACATTTCTCACTTTTGCTATTTACTCATATATTAGAGATATATAAAAGAAAGACCTGTGTGTGTGTGTGTGTGTGTGTGTGTATGTGTATGGAGCAAACTGCTCTGCTCACTCTCAACCACAGCCACTAGATGGCGCATGCATGCAGTTTTAAATTTTTTTGTCTTTTGCATACACCTCACTTCCCACTATGAAAGACTTGTGTGTGTGTGTATGGAGCAGTCTGCTCTGCTCCTCTCATCCACAGCCATGGGGGTTGGTGTGAGTTCTACAGAAGATGTAGAAGCTTATAGAAGTGTGACTTGCACTTGGTGAAATGGCACATGCATGCACTTTTACATTTTGTTGGCGCTTGCATGCATCTCACTTCTCATTCAACCCAAGCAGACAGATTCAGCTTTGTGGTACATGCACGCGGTACAATCACACAATGAGTTACCATACGTTTGCCTGAGGCAGGTTCCAGCCTGTCCCACTTAATTTGGTTCACAGCCACACTCGACTACACGTCCATCTCGGACAAAATACAACCTGTTTTTTGTCCCAAAGACTACACACAGGTAGTATTATTTATATTTGAATATATAATTTGTAGCATTGGATGCAAAGCCGGAAGCAGACCTTGCTGGGGCACCAGTTTGTCACAAGCCACACTTAAACCCATATCTGTTGTGACCTTGGATTCAAGTTAGACAAAATGTAGGTACATGAATAAATATTTCACTGCATTTAACTAATATTAATACCTTAAAGATTTCCTCCAGTGATTTGTGATTTTTACGGTGTGTTTAACTTAAGTGATGAGTTTTATTCAGATGTGTTGAACAGAACATTTTCAAATGAAATAATTTCTTCATTATGCTCTTCATCCATAAGAATGTCAGTCTAATGCACTAAACATGTTATGGTGCAAGTGAAAGTCCTCCAGAGAACCTTGAGTCCAGTGCAGTGTAACTTTCAATAAAGTGATTACTGTCAAGGTAAATCATTCAGAAGAAGCTTAGTGTGGGTAACAACATGCCCAATTTGTTAATCATTGCGTCAATTACTTTAATCACTTTGATTCTGCTTGATAACATGTTGAGCTCTGTCAGCAAACGTGGCATCATATGCTACATCATGTCATAGCTTACATTATAAGCAGTGGTCAGCTGACACAACTGTTGCTGCCATATATAGGTTGCCCAGTTAACTTTTACAAAATTGGCACCTTGAATTAATACAAACCAATGTGGAGAGTTGCTAAAGGCTATTTCACATTACAGAACTTTTCCAGAGATTTTCACTTGTAGCCTTCATTTAGATAGATAAAATTTTATTTGTCCCCAGCGTGAAAGGGTTGCACCAATGTTGCATCTCTCTATTATAATAAAAAAATCTTGGGAGATGAGACTTTTTATCCTGCGACTAGAAGTGATCTTTTGAAGAGAGACGCTTTCACATCCCATGAGACGAGACTTTGTGCCATGAGATTTAACCACGCCCGGGGCCGGAAATAAAAGACAAAGACCAGATGACAAAGTAGAACATCTTAAAGAATTCAAAAACACTGGCACGATACACATGCAGAGCAGGTTAGAGATCATGGAAGTATGAAAATTTGAAAGTCTCAAAAAAATTATAGTAAAGATCGCATTATCACAAACAAATGAAAGTTATTACTTGGTGAAACAGCGAAAAGAGATCGATATATTGTTTGGATTTAAAGTTTAAGTCGGAGTCTTGTAGATCGTCTAATTTGTGTTGCCATCAGGGAAAAGTACTGTTTCTTCCCAATGAAGAGGCCTATCCACAAGAATTAAAAGATTTTTTGTTTGGTGAAAGTGAAATCATGAGAGAAAATGTCAAGCCCCGCAAGACAAGATTTTATGCAAAGAGCTTTGGAAAAATCCTGCCCACATCTAAAACATTTACAGCCACACACACGGTTCAATCATTTCTCATTTAGATAGATAGATAGATAGATAGATAGATAGATAGATAGATAGATAG
>JANRMT010027041.1:81537527-81547873 GCA_026402145.1 Polypterus bichir lapradei
TAGATAGATAGATAGATAGATAGATAGATAGATAGATAGATAGATAGATAGATAGATAGATAGATAGATAGATAGATACTTTATTAATCCCAAGGGGAAATTCACAAATTTGTGTGAATGCCATTGTCAGACACAGTTCGTGTAGTGAAAAAGAAACGTTATTCACTCACAGGCAGTTATACGTTGCATTGTCACAAGGTAATTCCAAACACGGAATCAAAATTCAATGCGATATTAATGAAAAGTTAAAGCGAAAAGAGATTGAATATATGGAAATAGGTGATATGACAGAAGTATGTAGATATTGTTTGGCTTTAAACTTTAAGTCAGAGACTTGTAGATCATCTAATTTGTGTTGCCATCAGGGAAAAGTAGTGTTTCTTCCCAATGAAGAGGCCTATCCACGAGAATTAAAAGTTTTGTTGTTTGAGAGTGGCAGAGACGTAAAGTTGCTGGCGCGTAGCGCAGGCAGGGGGTTGGCGAGCGAAGCGAGCAGGGGGTGAAGCCCCCTAGTCATCAATATTAAAATGAGCATAGACTGGGGGCCCTGACGTACTTGACAGGCCTGCTTGTGCTCATGTCATTGGCAATGCAGGCTTATTATGTGGATGGTTGCAAATAAAGACGTCACATGGCACAGGAAAGAGAGATTTCTTTAAAAGAAGGTATAAGGCTATAGAGTCACATCCATAAAAAGTGGCACACATGCTTCTGATCGATAGATAAAACTTTTCTCAATTCTTGAAGGCCTGGAAGGAAACACTCATGGCACATCAGCGTATATAAGCAAGTATACATAAATAAATAAAAAAGAGCATGGCCACAACGTGTCACAGTATCACCCTGGCCACACAGGTACATACACTGAACCAGAGCAAGAAAACATATTTGATGTCCACACAGGCATCAAGAAAATAGAACCTTAGTGGGCTCTTGGCTGGATGAGCCAGCAGTCACTGATGAAAGAAAGACAGGAATCAAAAAACTATTTTTTATAAAACACTGGCAGGAAAAGCTGCTGTCCAAATGTTGATGAGTAAAAGAGGAGTAAATAGATGGGAAAGGCCACTCTGAACGGCTGCCAGTTTTGTGCTAGCTCAAGCTGTGTGGGGAGGTACATGGCAGGGGATCCATAAAAGAAGACTTTTCCTTGGGTGTGGCAGCAGCAGCCCAGCTAGCATGACTCTCACAATGATGAAGGCTCTCACAATGATGAAGGCTGACTTAGAGTGTCTTTCACAAAAGTTTTTGAAACCTGGAGTCCTTCAAGGCAGGCACAGGCAAGGTGAAGACAGGGAAATGTAAGACGAGCTTAGAAAACATCCCACAGCTGCAAGAATTAAACTAATAACACAATGAAGAATAATTGAAGTGGGTTTCAAGGAGACATCGTGATTTGTATTTTCAGGTACAAAGCGGTCGTTTGATTTTGAATCAAGCGTAATTGCCAGAGTAATTATTCAGTCATTTCTGAAATCTGAAATAGAAGATTAGTGTGTCTACGTGACAGAAAATCACACACAAGCTAACTCTGCCTCTGAGCTTGATGAATGACAAGTGGTTTCCAATGTTGAGATTCAAACCAGTGAAAAAGGGAATAATACTACAGAAGAACAGTAGTCCACCGTGCAGTACGACACGAGTGGCTTCCCCAACCCTACTCTTAGGAGTATTTGATAATCTATAACCTATATTTTTTATATTTATTATAATGGCAACATTTTAAAAATTTTACACTAATTATATGCAAAAATCCTCAAAACTAGTTTGTTAAACTAAAGAAGAATCCTAAATGAGTAAAGCTTTGGTCACATTTCTAAATTACTAAATCAATATTTATTTGGGTTTCTTTTTCTTGCACCTAAACATAAGCTATAATAACATGCACCTCTATATTCTAACTACTCAATTACAATGCATCGTCAAGCAACCCAACATGCACATTTTTGGGATATGGGAGAAAGAAATGGAGTACCAACCAGTGACACAGGGAGAATTGCAAACACCACACAGATAGTCTCCATTGTCAGATTTGAACCCAGGACTTTGCTGCTAAATACTAAAACAAGGGACAGAACTAATCCCAATAGCACTAAATGTCAAGACGTAAAACAGGAAGGACCATTGTAGAGTCCATTCACATTTATAGCCAATTTGGAATTTCCAATGAACCAAACTTACATATCTTTGATAATGCAGTGAGAAAACAAGAATATCCTGAGAAAAATCCACACAGTTAAAGGATCAATGTGCAAAGCACACATAACCAAATTCCAGGTGATTCTTGAGGCAGTACTGTGTGCTACCCACTGTGCCACCATGCACTCCAATCACAAAATGTATCTAAAAAAAAATAAAAGGTCGCATGCAACACTGCTCAAACACTTCATATTCCAACAGCATGATTCTGCTCCATGCATGCCTTACACAGCAAAGTGACGTCCCTTCCTAAACCTCTTTATCTGCTGAGGTCCTGCTCCCCTTCTGAATGGAGTTCCTAGTTCCCAGCATTAGTTCAAGTTCAAGTTGAAGTTCAGGTTTATTGTCAAGTGTATACAGTACAATGAAATTATTGCTTGCATGTAATATGGAATATATGGAATAATGAGGAAGATATAGTACTAGTATAAGACACACACACAAAGTAAACATTCATAAAGTGCAACATACATGTATAAATGTATAGACGGTATTTGGAGGAAATAAAACTGGGCAAGGCATAATAATCTGGGCAAAGCATAATAAAAAGATGAGGTTGCAACACACACAAGGGGTGGCTCTATCATATAGACAAGCTAGGCAGTCACCTAGGCAGCAACGTTTTCAAGATGGGGTATTTTGCTAAGTATAATAGACTTGGAGGTTGGTATCTGGAGGGGGTGGCTTTGGGAGATCTGTGTTGCCCAGACCCTGATTTTCCCAGCCACTACCTTTTCCCCTAATAACCCACCCACACTTTGACCTCACATCTTCTCCACCCACAAATACACTTTGATCCGAAATTTGTGTACAACTTGTGCAAAATCACAAAGGGGAATCCCAATCCATGATCTGTAACAATATGAATAGCAATTGCCTTCAAAACCCTATGGTTTTGGTGCAACAGTTTCACTTTTGCCTAAGGCAGCAAAAATGCTAAAGCCAGCCCTACTTGCAAGCAGAAGACAAGTGTTTTCAAATGTGCTGTCAAAGCTCTCCTGCAGAAGCATAAACACCACAGGCAGGGTTGACGACCACAAATGGAGTTGTCAGCCATGAAATCTGATTGAGGCAAGTAAGAATTACAGCCAGCTGACTTCCCTTTAAAAAACTGGAAGATGCCCAGAACTGCTCTCAGCTTAGAACTAGTAGAAAACACTGGGACCCTCATACAACCACCTACAGTTTGGGGAATTCATATCAGAAGTGGTCTTCATAGAAGAGATGTGGCCAAAAAGCCATTCCTCTGAGATGAAAATGAAGCCAAATGTCTCACCTGCACATGAAAACACCAAAACTGGGGTGCAGAAAAATGATAGCGGGTGCTCTGGACTGATGGTTCAAAATTTGAAACGCCAGCCTTGCTCCTGAAACTTTTCCACAGTGCTGCATGTGTATACAGAATATACGGTTTATGCAGAATATACACTGTATATACATGTATACAGTTTTGTTTTAATGTTACAAAATGTATTGTTATGATAGTCTGTTTGTAATTTTATGATCTATGGATATAAAATGTTCACTGCATTGATTACTGTGAGTGCCAATGGTCCAAGCTAACCGCAAATATGGAATGTTCTGTACCCTTTCTATCTTTCCACACCACCTTGTAAAACAGGCTAAAAAATGAAAATCTAAAGGGATGGGCAAGTTAGTGAAATAAAATCCTGTACAGTCGATTATTCCGATAGCTGAATGTATCTTGTGTAAGTCATAGGTGTTTACATATTCCCAGTCTACTTTTTTCCTAAGTGCACTTCTTCTATCCAGGGTCAGTTCCCACCTTTCTGCTAGAATAAGCATTAGCTCTCTGCAACATTAAACTGCATAAACGAGTTAAACATTTAGATCAATAGATGGACAGAAATTGCTCAGATATATGTGTTTGTTCTAAGCCTTCCTTCACCAATGTTGATCATTGCAGAAGTGGCCGGCATTAAGACCCTGATTTGTCCTAACTTCATTTCCTGCGCTGTTTCCTCCATTTAAGTTCATCTTCATATCTCTTTTCCTCACTTTATTTGCACTGGCTGGAGTAATGCTTCTTGTCACTTGTAAGGGCCTCCTCTCACCTTTTCTGTGCACAGAAGTACTCTGCAGAAAAAACATTATTTATCTTGATGTTGAGGTTCTTTGTTTTAAATCTCTGAACAGCAAACAGATGCTGTTTGCAAGTGGTGCACATTGTCGGCTGGGTCATCCGAAGCCACTCAGGAAAATGAAAGCTGGCTCTCAGAGGATTCAAAGAAGCCAGTGTGGCAGAGACGAGAGATTGGAAGAGTAATCATTTTGGCTGATGGAAAATTACCTGCTGCTAAGCTGGCATCTTCGGTCATGACAGAGAGAATAAAAAAGAGGAAGAGGGGAAGCTGTCTCCACAGGCTGATTTGCTTTACCTGTGAAAGTGTTGTCATGAGAGACAGGTGCCAGAATTCACACATCTAAGGGCACATTTCACATGCCTACCACACTTCACCTGGCACACCTTGGTCATGTTGGGGTGACAAGCAAGGTGGAAGGATTTTTAAATATTTAATATGGGTAAGTGGCCACAGTATAAACTAAATGGATTCCAGATCAGACCCCACCACAGTCTTGTAGTCTCAGCTTACCAGTAGGAAATTTCATATAAACACTTGAAGTGGGAGCTCTGAGTCAGACAAGTTGGAGAAAACCATGCAGTCCAAATTCACTTCATGTCAGTCAATACAAAAATAAAAAAGTCTTAATGAGCATAAGCTGCCCTAATTTAGGGTGTTCAAATGAAATAACTTACTATGGGAGGTAGCAACAACAACAATAACGATTTATATAGCACATTTTCACACATCAATGTAGCTCAAAGTGCTTTATAGAAAGTCACAAGAAAAGAAAAACAATTAAGATTAAGCAATAATATTAAAGAATATGTAACAACAAAACAAGGTAAGTTCAGTTCGGCCGGGAGTACAGAAAAAAATCTGCAGGGGTTCCAAGGCCAAAAGACCACTCTCGGCATTCTACCTAACATACATGTTCTTAAATCTATCCTCTTTGTTTCCAGACTTCACATCATAGTATTTGATGATGTTGGTCTCGTGGACAGTTGAGACACCCGCCTTCATTCCAACATCTCAGGGGGCTGCATTGTGCTCAGAAGGTAGAAGTACATAATACGCAAGAATAGTTGCATCAAATATTTAAAACATTAAAATGTATGCTGTAAGTGCCATGGAGGATGGATGCAATATGATTCTTGATGACTGGGATGCCATAATGAAAAGGCAGCAGAAGTGGAGACACAGCCTGACCAGGACACCTTGCAACCCTCAATGCGGTAGGAATTCTACTCTGTAGACAAGCATTAAAGATGTGAACTTAATATGTGGTATTACAGGGACCCAATGCTGTGATCTGAAAAGATTAGTGACATGTGCCAACCTCTCATTTTGAATTATCTGCAGCCGCTTGGTGACACATGCTGATACTCCTGCCAGCAGAGATTTGCAGTAGTCCAAATGTATCAAGACCAAAGCCTGGACCAGAAGTTGTGCTGCATACTTTGTCAGATACAGTCAGATGTTATGGATGTTGTACAGAGTGAATCTGCAAGACTGGTAAACCACAGTAACATGTTCCTTGAAGGACAATTGGCCATCGATCAGCACCCTAAAGTTGCGAATTGACTTGGCAAGTTCTGAATAGACTTACAAGCTGTGATAACAAGAACCTGTTTTTGCCAGAGTGAGCTGGTGATGGTTTCCCTTCATCTAAGTTCATCAGTAAGAGATGCAGAGATTCTAGCTAACATCGTCTGGTCCTCGGGATGGAATTACAGGTACAGCGGTGCATCATCAGCATAGCTCTGATAGAAAAACCCATTGCACTGAATGAAAGGGCCTAGTGAGGAGGTGTAGGGAGAGAAGAGGAGAGGGCCCACCACCCTGTGCTTGCCTAGTGCACCGTTGACTATTCTCCTCCCCAGGAACATTGTAGGATCTTTCCAAGAGGTACGACTCAAACACCTGAGGGCAGTCCCAGTGATGCCAAAGTCAGAGAGTATGGCAAAATGAAAGGTACTTGCATGTATATGCTAAATTTCCTCCGGCTGGAATAATAGAATAGTGAATGGACTGTCAGAAACTTGAGACCCAGAGCAATTCAGCACTCCATAAGACAGATGGCAGTATCCCTCTCGAACAGTCCCCGTCTGGACACCCGCAGGGATACATGGGACTTGGAGTATGGAGGTGCAGCCCTGTCTGGGTCCTTGCGTGTCGCTAGAGGGCACTTTCTGAGGAAGAACATTTCTGGTTTCCATATAACCAGGAAGGACTCTCAACAGGTCAGACTGTGTTACCACAACCATTAAAAAATATAAAACGACAATCCACATCCCTGAATTACTGATCCCCATGTTTTTGAAATTGTGTGAAAAGGAGTTACTTTGACCCCTCGTATCCCATTATGGGGTTAAACCCAGGGGTCAGGTCCTTCTGCTCATTTCTGTTGAAGATACTTACTGGTTTTCTTTTTATAATAAGTGTTCATTTCCTGCACAAAATAGATCCAAAATGGCCTAAAAAATGAGAGATTTTCAGGTCTAAAGGACCAAAAATAAGGATGAACCCCAAAATGCTTAATTTCTTGCATAACTAGACATAAAGACAAGTTGAACAGCATATTTCTCGCACTTGTGAGACTAGACAAAAAAAAAAACTGTCATTCTTATGAACACAAAACTCTGATGAGCCAGAAGTGGTATTTATGTATATGTTTAGCAATGCAATACACTGTAATGTGTTTAGTTTGTTAGTTACTATGTTTAGTTGCTTTTTGTGCAGAATAGGTAGTATATCCTTTTCCAAAAAATCTGGAAATTTACCTAATGAAATATGAAGATGAAATGTTGCATGTGGAAACTCCCAGAATTTGCACATCAGGCACAGCATTAATTTACCATAACTCCAGTTATAGAAATATAGTGAGAGCTACAGTAATGAAAGGCTTTAAATTAAATAAAGCGTACTCTTTTATAAAAAGACATTGACGTAGTAACCTCCATAAGTGCTGGCAAGGCCATGAGAATAGCTCCTGAACAAGTGACGTGACATTGTGTATTGTGGTGGTAGAATGCAGCTGCTTGGGGTTCAAGAAGTGAATGTGCACATTACAAGTAATCTACTAAACAAACCATCTTTACACAATGCACATTCAGCTTTGTGATTGTACCCTGCAGGACCCTTTGTCTAGATCTATCCATGTGACTTGTGATAGTGAACACCTCCAACATTAAAATAAAATGCTTTACCTGTTTTGCAATAGGTTTGCTGCATGGCATCTTTATAATAAACATATCAGGGTAACAGCCTAGCAGGAGATTAAATGGGGGCAAAGCTCCTTTAGAACAGAGAGAAGTGAAAATAATTCTCCTCATTGCAGTGAATCCCTCTTGAACACATTTTGTCTGCAAAATATATCACTCTGAAGCCTACTTGGTCCAATTCTGAGAGCAGTAGGCAGAAGGCAGGAAACACTCATCCACATACGGACATTTAAAATTGCCAATTAACCTAACCTGGGTGCTTTTGGGATGTGAAAGGTAAACCCCGAGTATGTGGAGAAAAATGTACATGGACAAATGTTCATATCATATGCTAACAATAATCACATGTGGTATTTGAGGTGATAATCAACAAGGCTGTAGTGCTAGCCACTGCAATACCATGGAAGTCCACATTAAACGTAGAATCACATAGCCAATAACCAGTGGAAAAAGAAGGGTGGTGCAAGCAATTTGTTTTCACAGTTTTGAAAATGTGCACTGAATAGGTGGCATGTTCAATAAGTGGGGTAAAGGGGTATGAGTGAGTGAGTGACATCATGCCCCACAAGATCATACTAAATCAGACAATGTACATGTGTGTTGTACTCTCTGGCTGGGAGCAGAAAAGGTTAAAGATCCTGTCATTCACTGATTCTATAAGATGTTTTACACCCTTCACCCATTCTTTTTGATTTATACGTTGTAGGAGATGTCAATCAAACCTTTTAAGACTAAAGTACCATTCATTTTTGACTAATAGTGTAGAAAATGTCAAGATTAATAGGACCATCTTTAAGTCATCATCCATTCTACACAGACACCCCTCGGGGTTGTATGAGCTCACTGATTTTAGTGGACTTACTGGCAGTAGCTGAAGTAATTCTCTTTTAACATTTATAGATGACATTGCTATCCTTTATTTTACAGTATGAATAAAAGAAACAGGTCTGTGATGTGTAGGTCAGACTCAGATGATGTGCCATCTAACCCTAAGGCTGTCAGTGACCACTTACTTGTGTGATCCACCACAGAGATATTGCTCAAGAGTATTCAAGGTGGTAACCTGAACTACACAATAGCTGCTTCAGAACCCAGTAATATGTTTACATTCAAGTTCATTGTCATGTATACTCATGTATACAGAAGGCAACACAATGTCTACATTTATATTTACATTTATTGGCTTAAAAGACACTTTTAACCAAAGTGACTTGCAAAAGAGGTCAAAATAATTGAGTAAACATCAGTTCTGGGGAAAGTTTGAGAACATGTGATACTGCATTAGATTACAAAATTAAGCATAACAAGTGAAAAGCTCAGAACAAAATGCATACTAGTCATAATTCCTAGGTTACAAAACCATTAGATAGACAGAAATTCACCAAACAAATGCTTCTAAAACACATTAAGAGAGTCAGAATTTCAAATGGAGATGGTCAGCTCTTTCCACAAGTTAGGAGCTACTGTACACATGAAAAAGGGTCTGGATTGATATTTGATACCATACTGAGGTGGCGTCATCAGATGCCATTCATCAGGAGACCTGAGTGGTCAAGAAGGAGCATAGGATCTAACAGGTATCCCCTTATATAAAGTTTAGGTGCTGAAGAGTTGACTACTCTGTAGACAAGCATTAAGGATGTGAACTTAATATGTGGTACTACAGGGAGCCATTGTTGTGATTTGCAAAGAGTAGTGACATGTCCCGACCTTGGCTAGTTGAACACAAGATTTGCCCCTCATGTTGAATCATCTGCAGCAGCTTGGTGACAGGTACAACTATGTATCATCAGCATAGTTCTGATAGGAAAAACCATGGCACTCAGATGTTGTGGATGTTGTATAGAGTGAATCTGCGAGACTGGGAAACCATAGTAACATGTTCCTTGAAGGACAATTGGCCATCGATCAGCACCCTAAAGTTGCAAATTGACTTGGCAGGTTCTGAATAGACAGACAAGCTATGATAACAAGAACCTGTTTTTGCTAGAGTGAGCTGGTGATGGTGTTCCTTCATCTAGGTTCATCAGTGAGAGATGCAGAGGCTCTAGCTAACACCGTATGGTCCTCTGGATGGAATTACAGGTACAGCGGTGCATCATCAGCATAGCTCTGATAGGAAAACCCATTGCACTGAATGAAAGGGCCTAGTGTGAAGGTGTAGGGAGAAGAGAGGGCTCACCACCCTGTGCTTGCTTAGTGCACCCTTGACTATTCTCCTCCCCAGGAACATGGTAGGATTTTTCCAAGAGGTACGACTCAAACACTTGAGGGCAGTCCCAGTGATGCCAAAGTCAGAAAGCGTGGCAAGATGAAAGTTACTTGCATGCATATGCTAAATTTCCTCTTGGGACATCTATCTATCTATCGATCTATCTATCTATCGTAGCGTGCGGCTGGGGCCCTTGCCCAGCCAGGAAGCCTCCATGCTGAGCCATTTTGGGAAGTTCTTCCGCCACATCCGGAAGTGCTGCCGGAACCTAGGTCATCAAGCACCTGGAGCACTTCCGGGTGCAGTATAAAAGGAGCCAGCAACCACTAATCAAAGAGGTAGAGTCAGGAAGGAGGAAGACGAAGCTTGACCGGAGGAGTGGAGGAGAAGAGAAAGAGAGGAAGAGAATTGTTTGGGTTAGTGTTGTAAGACTTTATTGGGACTTGTGGGAAATGGGGCATTTCCCACATGGAAATAGAAAAAAAATAATTTGTGTGTGATTTGAACTTGTACCTCACACTTGTCTGTGTCAGGTTGATGTGGCGGTGCCTACCTGGTGGTCCACATTATCTATCTATCTATCTATCTATCTATCTATCTATCTATCTATCTATCTATCTATCTATC
>JANRMT010027041.1:81547883-81621161 GCA_026402145.1 Polypterus bichir lapradei
ATCTATCTATCTATCTATCTATCTATCTATCTATCTATCTATCTATCATGATAACTCCTTGATTTTTTGGAATAGTGAAGATAATTATACTAATGTTTAACCAGCAGGGGTCAGATTGACATTTAGGCAAATAGTCTTTTTGTTAAATCTAAAAAGCCACCTGGAAAACAATATCAAGAATCAAAAAAAGATTCAAAACCAGACAAGTTCCATGAATTAGTTTAGTTTTTTAATTGTAAGCTGAAATGAATTATTGTTTCTAGTATCTTTATATTTGGACACTGTTCATTATGAACTGCCATCTATATCATTGCCACCATGATGTCATAAGTTTGCTTTTTGACTATAGTGTCTAGTCTAATGCTTTGGTTTTGGTGCTTGGTGTGGTTAGATCTTCTGGTATTATTGACCCCAGTCTGTTTAAGAAAATTCTCTTGCCTGCTTTCTCCATTTCCTGGTTTGAGGATCAGGTCTTCAAAATTGATTGATAAAGTAGATCCCACAAAATTCTTTCAGTTTAAGCATGAATCACGTACTCAAGGGCATCCGTGGAAATTAAGGGAAAGTGCATTTAAGATTAAAGCTGGGAATCACTTTTTTATGCAAAGAGTTGTGGGAATCTGGACCAAGCTACAGAGATAGGTGGTCGAAGCAGAACCTTGGCAAGTATCTGGATAACATATATTGGGACAGTTAAGTTATTAGCTAAACAAACAAGCTTGATGGGCTGACTTGGCTCTTCTCATTTTTACATTTTCTTATTTTCTATATTTTACCTTTCCTTTGATCTCTCTACCCTTTTAAGAAGTCATAACAGAGCACTTCCATTCAAGAGCCTTTCCTGTCTACGCAGCTGTTGGTGTGGATTACTGTCTATGCAGCCACACCACTGTAAGCAACAGTAAAAAATAAACCTGAAATTACACATACAAATTTGACTACAAGACTAATTAACTATAGCAAGAAGCTTAGGATGTCAGCTTACTTGCTGAAAAATGTGTCCACTGAAGATTGCCATTCAGAAAATAAAGGAAGTGAAACTCACAGGTAGTTTGTCAGCATGCATGTACCCATCCATCAATTGTATCAGTACAGAGCTACAGGGAGCCTTAGCCTATATGGGCAACATGGGGCACGAAGCAGGAGCACACTTAGCATAGGATGCCAGTTCATCACAGGATATATATTCATCCAGAGGTAATTTAGAATCACCAGTCTCTCTCTCTCTAACTCTCTAAGATGCAGGTCACTGGGAAGTGGAAGAAAACAAAGGTACCCAAAGAAAATCCTTCCAGACATGTGCAAAGTTCACATAGTGAGTAACTATCAAAAAAAGGGCAGAGAGAAGCATCTCCAGTGTCACTGGCACCTTATTCAAACACTGAAGGCTTCCCAGGCACATGACTTTCTACTTAACGCCTGGGTTTAATTATTAAGAACTACGAAAACCAATCATTAGGAAAGGTATTGACTTTTGGCAAAGGAAACTTTAAAAAATGATCAGGAAATCTTTTGCCATGAGACAACCAATATATTCATGCTTCTTTCATTACATTGGTAAACCTTCACTTTGAAGTAATTAGTGACTGATCAATATGTCTATTGATTCGTTAGCATTCATTAGAGTACAGAACCAGAGGGACTGCACGTCTGCTAATTTATTGTCTGTGGTTCTGTTCAATTATTTGCTGGATAAAACAAGGCAAAAATTCATAAATCTGGGATGTTTTCAGAGACAGGCATGACACAATGAATTAATCCAATATAGCAGGAACCTTTTACGGCAGTGGACAATAACAATAATGGAATTATTTCGGGAATGGTTAGCGGAGGATTGCAAACTAATAATAACTGCTTAAATAAAGAAAAAAGAAGTGATTTATGAAGTAGAATTTATAATTAGCACATTACTAATATATGGCTAGGCAAAGTGTCTTTGTTAAAAGGTATTAGTAACGATTGTGCTGCTCTCCCGTTTAAAGATATTGTTAACACTTGAAAGGACAGGTAGCCATACATTGATATTGGCAATAGATCTAACATTGCCTCATTATTTGTTTTCTCCATGTCTATTATGAACAAAGTCATCAATCCATGAATTTCTGAGCCACACCACTTTTGACCTTTCACATTACCTGCATTTACATGATGTGATCTCACGCAAGAAACCTAGCGTACCCATGGGGTAAGAGTAACCAGGTATTTTGACAAACACATCTTGCGATGTGTTCCTGGTATGCGGTGGTTAGTACCTGCCAAAAGTGGCCTAAGGAAAGACAACCAGGAACCCAGCAACAGGGTCATTGGTGCCCAAGGCTTACTGATGCGAATGGGAGGTGAAGGCTTGCCCATCTGGTCCGATCCCATAGAAGAGCTATTGTAGCAGAAATTAATGTGAAACTGTGAAACTTAAGGCTGGCCATGAGAGGAACATGTCACAACACACAGTGCATCACAGCTTACTGTGTATGGGGATGTGTAGCCGCAGACTGGTCAGAGTGTCCATGCTGATCCCCATCCACCACTGGAAGAGCCTGCAATGAGCATGTGAACGTCAAAACC
Organism: Polypterus bichir lapradei; assembly: GCA_026402145.1. NCBI lineage: Eukaryota > Metazoa > Chordata > Cladistia > Polypteriformes > Polypteridae > Polypterus > Polypterus bichir. The sequence continues at coordinate 81,550,446 of JANRMT010027041.1, forward strand.
TGAAAAATATGGAGCAATGAAATTAGGGTGGCCTGATCGCATTTTCTTTTAGATCATATGGACAGCCAGGTGTGTGTGCGTCATTTACCTAGGGAAGAGATGGCAGCAGGATGCACTATAGGAAAAAGGCAAGCAGGTAGACAGAGTGTGATGCTCTGGGCCCTGTTCTGCTGGGAAATCTTGGGTCCTGGAATTCATGTGGATTTTACTTTGACATGCACCACCTACCAAAAGGATGCTGCTGACCATCCTCCCTTCATGGCAACTGTATTCATTGATGGTACTGTCTACTTTCCGAAAGACAGAACTGATTCTGACTTTGATTGGTAGTCTTGGTATTTGTTTATTAGTTTTAACTTCACAATAGCACAGTTTTTATGGAGGATTATTTATTGAAAGACAGGCACCAGGAAAATAACACAACTTGGTTTTCAACTTTCAAAGCAGGATGCATCAAATCCCAAGCCTTGTTTTCCTATTCGATGAAACTACCAAACAATTAAAAACACAACACATTACAGAATGGTTCTTCCTGAACAACACTATACATTCGAGAGGACAACAATAATGCACATGACCTTAGATTGAATTAATTGAGAAGGACCTAGGAGTTGTAGTGGACTCATCACTATCAACATCCAGACAGCATACATAAGTCTTTAAAAAGGCTAATGATACATTTTCTATTCTAGTAATTATGATTAGAGACAGCATTTCATGTTCATCTTGATTATTTTACTCTTGATCAAACTTGCACAACAATGGCATCATCAGAGAGGCATTGCATTTTGCTCCAACTGATGCCACTGCACGTGCATACCAGGGTGTGACACCACAGTGGTGATTTTATGTAAATGCACACGGTCATTGAAGCTGCATTGTCTAAACTTTGTTTTTGCAGGGCAAGGACCAATTTAGGTTGGGCAGGAAACTTCTTCCCTTTAATCTGGATGGGGCTATCCAGCAAACTGCGGTCCCCTTATCTTATTTCATTTAACACTAGAATTACCAAAGCCTACGAAAAAACTCGTAAATCCGGCCCACCTTAAATCCCTTCGCACCTCTCCATCAGCATCTTTTGTGCTGTAAATGTGCCAATCAAGGCCAGCAGCAAGCAGCCTACTATTCCATGCCACCACCGCCGCAGAACGGGCACAAAGTTCTCCCAGTTCCAGCCTTGATTATCTGGGAGTGAAATGTTGGAGATTTAGTATGGAAATAATAGATCATTATTTGGAACACATTCATTTCATGTGTGTTCCGTTTCTACAATAATCTGTGTAAACAAACACATTATTAAAACAGAAACGTTTTTCAAATTTTAGTAATAAATGACAAAATGTTATAATGTGTAAAGCCTGAAGTCCAAAGATCAAATAAACACTTACACAAAAGGTTCAAGGATGATACAATGGCTTCCGTGGTGCAGCGGTAAGAATTGCTGACTTATAATAAAGAGTCCCCAAGTTCGATCCTGACTGCCTTGTTTTTATTTTTTAATTTTATTCACTCAGTCACGATCATGATACAAACTACCGCCCCCACCCCTCCACCCCCCAGGGATCTGACACTGTTAGTTTTTATTTGAAACTGGGAATAAATTTAGATGTGAGTGGTGTTTTGAGACAATGGAACTGGAAATTCTGTGATTTGGATGGATTAAAGCTGACACACACTGGTGAATTTTCCTTCTTCCTATCTCATTGTCACTAGATTTTTTTTTATTCAGTTTTATTAAGTGTCCCTGCTTACGCTGAATTAGTATGTGCCTTATGGTCCATGATGTCAAAGCCGCACTGACAAAAAAACAGAGAGATAGGTATATACGATATTTGGAATTATTCATTTTATGACCTGTATAGTACATTTTGGAAAACATTGTGGCACGGATGCAGCATTATTCATATTATTCATATTCATTCGCATGGCTTCTTGTGTGACAGCGTGTTTTTTTTGTTTTTTTTTTAATCTTGCCCAGTCTCCACATTTTGGTGTATGGTGCTGTTTCCTTTGTACTCCAGGAGGGGTCAGTAGTATGTACTGTAATCGTGACTGAGAGAATAAAAGTGAAAAAAAAAACGGTAACTTTTACAAGTACTATAAATTTACTCTGACTGTTACAGACACAAATCAAATGTATGTGTGTTTATTGTATAATATTAACAATAAGAGCAGCTCACTACTCAAGACGGTAAATATATGAGACAGTCAGCCTCGAAGTGGGGGACTCTTGATTATAAGTCAGCAATTATTACCGCTTCGCCACGGAAGCTGTTGTATCATCCTTGAACCTTTTGTGAAAGTGTTTATTTGATCTTTGGATTTCAGGCTTTACACATTATATAGATTATGTCTACATTTTGTGATTTATTACTAAAATATGAAAAACATTTCTGTTTTTACAATGTGTTTGTTTACATACACAGATTATTGTAGAAACGGAACACACATAAAATGCATGTGTTCCAAATAACGATCTACTGTTTCCATTCTAAAACACCAGCACTTCACTCCCAGATAATCAAGGCTGGAACTGGGAGAACTTTGTGCCCATTCTGGGGGAATGGAATAGTAGGCTGCTTGCTGCTTGTCTTGATCGGCATATTTACAACACAAAAGACGCTGACGGAGAGGTGCGAAGGGATTTAAGGTGGGCCGGATTTACAAGTTTTTTCGTAGGCTTTGGTAATTCTAGTGTTAAACCATTGAGAAAAATTGTGCTTAGGTTCTTTTTTATTGTGTTTTCTTTCATTAGTTCTTCGTTTCCTCTGTCTGATCACTTTTGGTTTGTTTCTATCCTTGTAATTGGTAATGACTCTAGGCTGTGCATTATAAAGGGTGTCAGTATGTATTACAGCATTTTTCCCTGCCTCAAGTGTCTTTTCTTTTAAGTTTTTTTTGTTCCTGTCTTTTTAATTATATTTTATTACTAGCTGTCTCCTGTGGCTCTGCCCATGTTGTAGTGAAACAGGACAAACTTTAAAAAATCAATCAAAAAAAATATTCTGGCCAAGAGGATGGTAGGTACACTCCAACATCAAACATTGGCACTGTATCTGATCGTGTTCAGCTCTGACATGGGGAGAAAAGCACATGGCCATGATATCTCCCGCAAATAAGCAGCTACCCTCCAAAACACACGCAGCTCAGATCTCTCTCTCAAAAACGTCAAATGTTACTCCTTAAAAATCACTAGATGATAATGTCTGCTGAACAAACAGGTATTGCCAGCTAAGCGGTGGCAAGGTACGCTCTAACACGTGGTGAGAGGTAGAACGACTCGAACGGAAGCTGGCGCGTAAGTGAGGAGGGCCCCGACCCCCTCCCCTTGTTCCTCAGCCACTCACTCGGATTCACGCAAATAAATCGGTACCACAAGTGAACTATGATACTTAGTCTGATGAGAGAAGTTGCAAAATCAACCGGAACGTTCAAGCAAATTATAGAAAAAAATCCAATCTAAATCCGTTAAGTACTTCTCGTGTGAAAAGTGGACAGACATACAGGCAAATAGATTATTTCTGTTGTATGTATTTGTGCTTTTTTATTTATTTTTTATTTTTCCATTCATATTTTTGTCAGTTAGTTACTTGCTATTGTTGTGTTATTTTATTTATTTGTCCTTTTTCATATGTTCCTTGAACAAGGATTGTTGCAGAAGTCCTAAGCGTTCAGTTCTTACTGTGCTGCCACCATCTTCATATCGATTGCAGATCACGGCTATTCTTTCCAGAGTTTATAACAGAATTTTTATTACCCACAGGAAGCTGTGGCAAGTGGGACGAGGGGTAAGAGTGAGAGTAGAGGTTATCCCTGTCTGGTACTGAGCACACTGCAAAGCTGACAACTGAACTTTGCAGAAACCTGGCATCCAGCTAGTTGAACATCCTCCTTTTTTACATGATTTAGTGTCTTGGGAATTCTGGTTGTGCCCAAAAATTAAAGAACCTCTAGATGGAAAAATGTTTTAGATGTGTGATGAATTGATTGATGCAGTAAATGAGCAATGTGAGAGCTTAACTAAATGTGATTTTGTTGCTTGCTTTAACAAATGGATGAAGTACACGAAACAGTTCATTGATGCTAAGTTGAAGTTATCAATAAATGAGCCGTTTCTTTTAACTGTTATGTCTTTCATGAAAGGCTAAGGAGTGAGGTAACGTCCCTTATACTGTACAGTATATGGAGGCAGATGCTGTTGAGGCAGCACCTTCAGCCTTTATAACTGACAGAAATATTTCAGTTCCTCACCAAGAAATTTTATTTTTCTCTTCTGTTTTTCTTCTTTACTTGATCCATTTGCATATTGTAAGTGCATTTTATGATCTTCTAGTTTATGAACTCTGTTATTTGATTGTGGATTTGATATTGTTAACTTTTAGCTTGCCTTTTAGGTTATCCATTTTGACTACTTTTGCTATTGCGTTGCTTTTTATGTTGTTTGATTAACTCTTTCAGGGCTGATGTCGACTTTTGTCGAAATTCAGAGGTAGAGGGCGGTAATTAACTGTAAACTGCAACAAAACTCAACCTTACATTAACGTTTGACTCACTTTGCTAGAAGGATAGTTAAGTAGCGTTGTTGATTTAACCTTGACTCCCTACATGAGTAGCGAAGAGCAAAGAACCTCTAAAATGGCATTGACATCTGGCTAGAGACTAAATACTCCACAGACATTTTACATACTATCACTGAATCAGACTCTGAATTGTCGGACTTGGAATTTGATGCAAGTGATCAGGAGATGGACATCAAAAATGAAAGTAAGGGACCAGCATCAGCTGATCAGTCCCCAGTTGATCGTTTGTGTAGCTGATACACCTACAGCAGCGTTCGCCTGGGAGGACCACCACTTATTATGACAAGAGGTACAACCCATATTGCGTCACACTGTGACTGGCACCGCTACCCACTGGCTATACGAAGACAGCCAGCCCACCATGCATTCCTGCTGGCCAACAAGGTGCCCCTGCGCAGCCACTGCCGCCAAAGTTGCCGAACATGCGCCAACAGCAGCCAAATCACGTAGCAATAGATGTTTTATGTTGGAATCATTGCTTTGTGTGCTTTTCAGAAAACTGAGTTTTTTGGAAAAAATATTCAGCCCTCAAAGAGTTAAAACCATTAAATGTAATAAGGAAGATTGTTCTTTGAAGATAATGGTTGTATATGGTACCTTACTTTTTTGTTTTTTTTTATTAACAAGCTAATAACACTAAGTACATTTGAATGTTTTTATGGTTACTAATGTTGTAAGCAAACCTAATTGTATTTATGTTTCTCCGATAACAATGCTACAGTTTTTGCATGCTATGGTGCATGTATAGTTTTTAGTGTCTTGTGTTAATTTTTACTTAATGCCAAAAGTTGATCTGTTTTTTACTGAAAATGTCCCTTTCCTTGTCTTTCGTTTGTGTTGAGTTGGGGCAGTTTACTTTGAACTAAATAGTTTTGCAGGTTTTTATTTTTTTACATGCCAGGATTTGTAATTACTACTGTGAAAAGACAATGTCAGAGATTTTAAAGGTAGGAAAGTAGAAACCTTTTATTACTTAAAAATTTGTTTTTCCCCTTTAGATTCATTACTATTATGGATAAAGACCCCAAGATCTGTTTTATTTTTTAACCAATTTAAGGTTATATGTATAATGTAATGAAGTTCGAGCTTCTCATTATGATTTTCTCAATAATAACTCTTCTGGTTTGGGTATGGGAGAGTTTAAGTTTTGTAACAGTTTAAGTCTTTGATGTGTACTAAACAATGTTAAATGTTTTTTGCCCTTTTTTCTTAATTTTTACAGATGCCATCATTTTTAGTATGTTTTGTTGTAGCACTGCTAAATAATGACCAGCTGCAGTCACTTACTGTTGAATTCTGCTGTGCCCTTGTAATATTTCTATTGCACTATTATATTGTATTGAGGATTACTTGTGTTTTGTGTATCGCATTTTACTTACCCCCTTTTTTGACACCCACTGCATGCCCAACCTACCTGGAAAAGGGGTCTCTCTTTGAACTGCCTTTCCCAAGGTTTCTTCTGTAATGGGATATAATTCAGTGTTTTAAAGAAAATGACATTTCTGTGTGTTGCTTAGTGTAATGGGCTGTAAACTGGTGTTTTAAAGAAAAGGCAAAATTTCTGAAAATTTCAGCTACAGGTTATTGTTAATGGCTATCTACAGGACATAAATATTTACCTGTCTTGCTAAAGAGTCACCTGCTTTGAATAGTCACACTGCTTTGTTTAGCATCTCATCCACACACGATGTGGTGATACAGAACTGCCTGCTTCCTTAGAAAATGAACAAGTTCTGGAGACATTGATTTCTAATCAGGTACTTCTTGATAGCTGACCACAATACTATTGTTGAACCAAAGTAAATGTGTTTACACTGTTGTTCTGCAGAGGAAATTGGCATGCACCATTGGTTAACCGATCGTCATGCTGATCTATGCAGTGATTGAAGCATTTATATATTTCTGGGTAAATGAGAATAAAGGAGAACAGAGAAGTATGGTCTGAGACTCGGGACTGCTGCCTGTTTCTTTTATGCTTTTCACCATATCACTGTGCTTACACCCTGTAGCAACAGTGGCTTGTACCTGGCCCAGGTTCCACTAGGCCTGAGGCCAGTAATACTTCCATTTTTTTTCCCCTACAAGGTTTTTTGGGAGTTTTTTCTTGTCTTCTTAGAGAGTCAAAGCTGGGGGACTGTCAAAAGGCAGTCCCTGTTAAAGTCCATTGTGGCACTTCTTGTGTGAATTTGGGCTATGCAAAAATAAATTGTATTGTATTTTAAAATTGTACTAAAGTTCAAATGCCCAGCGATTTTCAGTCATGTAAACTGACATAGTCGGGAGACAAGATCAGCAACAGCAGTCAGCAAATCTGACATATCCCACAACTAGAAGTCACGTAATATGACATCAACTTTATGACATATTAGGTGCAACAGGAGAAAAGGTCAGCGCTGATGTTTCATGTCTATCCGAGACTGCAGAGAAACAGTAAATGAAAACCATCAATTTAAAATTTGGGCAATAGCTTCCCTGGTTTTCTGGTCAGATTTTAACTTCAGTAGCTGATTCTCTAACTTCCTGCTTCCAATCCTTGATTTGTTTTCATGGTTAACATCTTGCCTCCTGACCAGTATTTCTTTTACTGCTAGAAGACCATTAGTAGCAGAACAATAGGAGCTAAAGACTCTCCTGGCAGCATCAGGCGCAAGACAGAACCAAACCCTGAATAAGGTTCCGGTCCACCATGTTTTGAATTTCGACTTCAGTCATACATAAGTACTACTGTATTTAAATAGTCTACCTCATGTTTTGAACTGATAGATTTACATCCCACAGGCTTAAAGGACATGAAGAAATCTGAGGGGAAAACATGAAAAAAAAAGAAAGCACATGCACATGCATTCACTGAGTGCCAGGAGCATGAGATGCAGAAAGCATATGTGGGATCTCACCCAAAACAAAGGCCCCTTGTGGTGTCTGTTTTCCCCACCAGCATGGAGTGGAGAGTGGGAGTACAAGCTTCTAGGAACAGATGCTCTGTATCATAGCCTGGCAGACTTAAGAAAAAAAGTCCAGCTTCCCAGTGTTCTGGAAACACACACACACACATGCAGTGGCCGAGCTGTTGGAAACACACCACACACACAAAGATATGTGCTGGGCTTTACAAGCATGCATGCATACATTTGCTACAGCTCACTTTCACACACACATTGACCTTAACACTCACATACACACACACACACACACACACACATAGCCCTGCAGGAGAGGACTGAGTGTGGATGGCACATGGTGGCTGAAAGATTCTATTTGTTCTCGTATTCACATTCATTCACTGCAGGAGCTGAGTGCTGCAGCATGCAGATTTTCTGTCAGATTTCACAATAGTGGGAATCCATTCATTCTTCATTTCTAACCCACTTCATCCAGGTCAGGATACAGTCAATGTTTGTTGCAAGGCAGGAAGCAATTGCATACTTCTTTATACGTGGCCATTTGTGATTTTGGTGTAAGGGAGGAAAGCAGACTTCCAGGAGAGACACCCTCACAGACACAAAGAGAATGTGCTGCTTCCATACATTCACCTCACTCCTGGTGTAAAAAGGGAGCAGCGGTGTCTACTGCACCATCATTCTGCATATCAGGAAAACATGTATTTGTAATATCTCTGAGGCTTTTAGCCATTTTTTGCTGCAAATTAATTAGTGTGAATGCTTTTTTATAAATACAAAATGAGAGCAAGAAATATTGTCTTTCCTTAAAGCTGCATTTCCGAATGCAGATGAGCCACGCCATAAAGCAACTGTACAGATCGCCTCTCCCATCTTAAAGCCAGCCAGAGCCTCCATTCAAAGATTTTAATTTGAGTCACTAATCTCCCTTCTGTGTGAGGAGAGCCTTCCCCGTTCTTCGCCCAGCTATTCTTAGAAACTCCATTTGCAGCTGATCACAACATTCCTTTAGTGCGGCTTGCCAAACTCATTAGCGCACCACACAAACGCTCCTTCACACGAAGCCCGATCTGTTCGCACTCTTAGCTGACAGTGCTAAAAACTGCAAGGCTTTCACTTCATTTGGCTAATAATATTTTGCTAAAAACATTTGCTCAACATTTAGTCATTACAAAGGTCGCTCACGAGACTTTAGCATGTATTTTGGGTGGCACTGCTTCTCTCGCTCAGCCTACTTACAGGCGATGCTGAGCTCTGAAATAAGGCCTGGCTCTGCACACCTCTGTGCAGCCATCACACTAGTCTGAGCGACCAGCAGTGCAGCTGGGGACTCGTCACACAAGCTCCACATACACTCTGATTCAAGCTACAAAACACAAATCAGCTAGAAATGGTTAATGATGTCAGAATGAGAATACTTCATTCTTCAAGTTAGTCAAAAAAAATCATCAGAGGAGTTTAAGGATGCCAGTGTGTTTAGCACCTCAGCTTGGCAACAGATGCTTCTCGAACAGGCTGAGGACCTCTGACCTCACTGTGGTCTAAGGCTGTGTGAAAGGTTGAGGAAGGTGTGAACCTGCAGGTACAGAATTCAACAGCACTACGTCAGGTGTAGTTTAGTGACTCAAGAATGTCCACCTATCCCTAGTGATCCTGGAGTTTAGTCACGACGATTTCTATCCAGGATCCCAGTGTCCTCTTAGCCTCACCTTCCATGGCTTAGAGACACAATAATGTTCGATTAGATCCATGTGTTTGCTGTTCAGTGAATCCAACTATTACTAATTTTATGCTGTTTAGTAACTGTAATTAATAATTCAATCAGTCAGTCATCTCATAACCTGCTTATTCCTGAACAGGGATGCAGAGATGCTGGAGACTATCCCAGCTAGCATAGTGCCAAGGGAGGAACAATTCCCTGGACAGGGCTCCAGTCCATTGCAGGGCAAACACACATACCCCGACCACACACTAGGGCCAGTTTATGGCCAATGCACCTAACCTGCATGTCTTTGGATTGTGGGAGGAAACCAGAGCACCCGGAGAAAACCCACACAGACATGGGGATAACATGCAAACTCCATGCAGGGAGGACCCCAGACGTGAAGCCAGGTCTCCTTAATGCAAGGCAGCAGCACTACCACTGCCCCACTGAACTGCCCATAATTAATAATTAATTAGCTAATTAATTAATTATATTTATTTAGAGCTTTTCTAACCTACTCTAAGCTACTTTTCATAGACAGTGAGGAACCACTTCAACCACCACCAATGAGCATCATCTACTTGAATGGTGCAACAGCAGCCATTCTTACGCCAGTAAGCTCACCGCACATTAACTATTAGATGTCTTGGTTAGAATGTTAACCAATAAGACACAAGGAAGTATTATGGATCCAGAATGACTATACAGTGTCTAGTAAGCACCAGTGGCTGATGTATGTCAAATCCAAGATATCTACTTAGTCCCAGTTTTGCGGTCCAGGGTCCTACAATTGCCATTCACTAATTCCAGAGTCCCTCGGCCCTGGTGGTGGTGACTCAGTGGCTACACAGAGTCCAATTAAACCTAACGAGTGTTGTCCACTAATTCCAAGGTACCAAAATAATCAAGTTGCTCACTGTCCAGTGATTACATCAAGTCCCCATTTTCCTGACTGAACATTGTCCACTTGGTTGATGTTCAGCAGTTCTAAAATGTCTTTTGAGTCTCTTTGGTGGCCTTATTCAGGCTACACAAAGTCTACATGTTGTCCTATAGACACTCATGTATAGGGGACATGCAAGTAAGATGGCACGTGAACCAAAAAAATTAAAAATGAACAAATTAGTAACGATGAGGGAAAACAAGAAGTCAACGGCAGAATAGCTAAAAACAGAATGCAGTTGCCCAGTGAGTGACAATCAGCTTGGCTGGCTGCTGTCAAACAAGGCAGTGTGGTGCAGTGGTTAAGGCTTTGGACCTCAAACCCTGAGGTGGTGGGTTCAAATCCTGCTGCTGACACTGTGCGACCATGAGCAAGTCACTTCAACTGCCTATGCTCCAATTGGATAACCAAAAGAAATGTAATTAATTGTACTATAAATGTTATAAGTCACCTTGGATAAAAGCATCAGCCAAATATGTAAATGTAAGACACTTAGGAAAATACGGCTGTTGTCCACTCACTGTGCCCTGCAGAAGGATGGAACTAAAAAATGTTAAATGCTTTGTGACATATGAACTGGAGGTAAAAATAGCTTATCATTTTGCCTTTACATTCATTTCTTCATAATTGTATGGTGAGCACAGTTTTCAGCTTATATTGCTTAGGGGTCTCAGAGGTGGCTGGCTTGTAACAAATAATTAGATATTCTGGAGCTTGGTGGTCAGTATTCCACTATATTAGACAAGAATTGGCCACCTGTGCAGAACCGTGTTGTGAAGGAGAACTAAACTGGACAGTATTTTAAAAAGCATTGTAGCATGGCCCCAGTCCTAAAAGTGAGCATCCTTTGGTGCTGAGAATATCAATTATAGTTACATAAAAATAGCTGACTTGTGCTTCTGATTTAAAATATACTGTACATGTATGTCTATATCTATTTTTAAGTATATGAGTTGGAAAATGTTACATACTCATTACCACATGTAATAAGTATTTCACTGTACTCTCTACATGTGACATTGTTGAGCCCACTAATCTATGTATATGTACTGTATATGTACAGTATATGTATATGTATATGTATATGTATATGTATATGTATATGTATATGTTGCAACAGATGTCCGGGGACATTGCCCCACCGGGATGCTGGGAGAAGGGAAGGACCGGGAGAGAGGCAGTATTTTCACCACAACATAAGAAGGCAGCCTTCCTGGGTTGCATGGGGACCACAGAGCTGGAACGCTCAACCCTGCGGGGGACATGGCCACCGCCAGGGGGTGCCTGGACAGCTCTGGAATGGTGGTCAGCAGCACTTCCGCCACAACAGGAAGTGCTGCCAGAAGAGGAGCTTAACTCATATGCAGCACTTCTGCCATACCCGGAAGTGCTGCTGGATGTTAATCGAGAAGCACCTGGAGCATTTCTGGGTGCAGTATAAAGGAGACCATCACACTCCACTCGAGAGCAGAATCGAAAGGGAGAACACAGAGCTATGAGTGAGGAGTAGAGGTGGCCAAATAAGAAAAGAGAAAGAGAAAGGGGATTGAGAGATTTAGCACTGTTAATTTGTGCATTGTGGTGATTGTGTTGTGTAAAGGAAACACAATAAATCGTGTCTATATTCAGGATTTTTGGTGTCTGTCTGTCTGTGGTTGGGCTGGTATATCACAATGTTTATGTATATGTTGTAAGAGGAGAAAAGGCATCCCAGCCAAGAAGGAGGATGGTTTCATATAAAGACGGGAAGCTATAGCATAAGAGCAGATGGTTTAGCTGGCAGGGGTAGAAAATAACTTTGTGCCCAGCTGGTATAAAATAATGGATGGTCCAGTGGAAGCAGAGAGTTGGAAGCAGTTCTGTCAACCATATGCCAGATGGAAGTGGTCCTCGTGTGGCAGCCCAGTTGGGACGTCTGCAGGGGTGCTTGGGAATTAGAGTCCTGAAGTGTTGAAACCCTGTCGGGGTCCCTAGAAAGCTCTCATCAGAGAGCATTATAGGGTGAGAACCTTACTACTTTATATATGGCCCGAAGGTGCTTCCAGGAAGATAAGGCATGACATCGGAAGCATTCCCGGGACCAGCTTAAAAGGATTTGGTTTAATTTATTCTTATTGTGTCTGATTTTTGGAAGGGTAATTTTTTAAATGTGCTTGGGGATGAATAAATACCTTTTACGTTAACCTAGAAACATGTTGGGATTTACTGTGTCTGTGGTTCGGGGCTCACAGGCGCCCCCTGGTAGTTACAATCTTATATTTATATGTATATTGTCAAGTATACACACTTGGGGGACACCTTCAGGGCTCTAATAAGGTAAACAATACTGCCCCTAGCAGAGAGGGGCCGCATCACTAGTAACCTCTCCTTTTCCATCTGCAGTCGTTTGTGGAGATGGGCAGGTGGCCCCTAATTTTAGGGGACCACCCACAAAATACAAGGAATGTGGCACAATATAATATTGTCAAATAGAAACTAAATAATCAACACTGATAGCATTCAAAATGATTGAATTAGATGAAAATATGACATTTTAACCACAGGCAGGTGAAGAACCTTGGCGGAAATATAAAATCACGAAGTAAGGGTCATTTTGAGGACCACCATTTGAAGAAAACAGAATGTTCTCTCAACTCTGACTTATACCAGTTTTGCCCTCAGGTGTGTATTTAATCTTCAATTTTTTTTTACCATCATCAAATGGAATTTCTGGCTGGTACTGAAATTGTTTTTGCCTAATGTGCCCTTGAACCCATTCCAAAATGTGTGTGTATATACATATACCATTCAAGAGAGCATGGTGACACCTCATGGCATCCTGGACTGGAATTTCATGCTTGGTCACTGCCTGTGTAGAATTTGCATGTTCTCAATATGTTTGTATTGTTTCTGTTAATACTCCAGTCTTCATCCAAAATATATGTGCATGATTGTGACTGGCAATCCTAAATTTGCCTCACTGTATGTGGGTTAGCAGTCCCTGCAATGGACAGATATGAAATCCAGGCATGGTTTTTATTTTGTACCCTATATATTCAAGATTGCTTTGTTCCCCCCACGATCCTGAATTGGAGTTGAGAAAATTACATGTTATTATTATTTACGTTGGTACTAGAATGTTGCACAGATTGTCAAGGGTAAAGGGGCACAAAGACTAACAAAAAAAAACAGTTTAGAAAAAGTAACAATAGGTTTAATGAAAATCGTAGGCTGTGGATTGTTGGCTTAAATTCTGTGATATAAGGCACTTTTTGTTTCTGTATCTGTAGTAATATAGTTAAAGTGCTTATCTGAGATAACTGCAGCGTAATCATTTTCTGCCTGGCATCCATTCTGCACTAGGTGGTCACTAAAATAATGGTACATACTTGGCAGTACTGTGTTGGATGAAACTAAGAAATAAAACTCTATTTTCTAAACAGTTCTTATCTGGTTCTGGGTCATGTGCCCTGTATGCAACAACTAACACTAGACATGATGCCAGTCACATGGCATGCCCATATTGGGTCAATTTCCTCTATTATCAATCACTAAATGGGTTGGCATGCTTGTCTTTGGGAAATGGAAAGAAGATCTGAATACCCTGAAAGATCATTCAAATTCTATAGATGATGAACTCAGGAAGGGATCTGAAACCATGGGTACCAGTGCAAATTAACCAGTGTACCATAGTGCCAACAAATAACCTGCCTTTCTATTCAGAGCACCCTACCAAGGTCACTTCATTGATTCACATGTTTTGCACTGAATTATAAAAGAATTCTTTCCATAATTCTAGAGATGTAGCCCACTAGGGTACCTGAAATCACTGGGTACAAGACTAAAATAATCCTTTAGTGGCACAACAGTTCACTGTAGGCCCCATTCACTCAGACCAGTGGCGATTTAGTGCTGCCAGTTAACCCAACGCATGAGCAAACAGTGAAGAAGATGCAAACTTCATACTCAGTGACCAGGCTAAGTCCTGAACCCACTACTCTGCTGCTTTTACAAAGTATTATTATGTATGTCATTGATGACTTTGTTCCAGGGTGACTTACAAAATCAGCATACATTACAACTGTTTACAAATATATATATTTTTTTAATTTGGAACACAAGCAGGTTAAGAGACTAGCTCAGGATCACATATTTAGGCAAGGGTGGGTATTGAATGAGCAGTCTTAGGATTTAAGTGCCAGTGCCCCATACACTACAACATACTGTAATATTCTCTGTTCCATAATACAGTGTAGACCCCAAAATATGGAAATAAAAAGGGGAAATAAAAGACAACACCTGGCATGAATACACTGGTAACACAATGTCATTGGTGCAATCCATTTTCAGACCGACCTAGTAGACCCACTTTATTTGGTCTCTGTAATTCTAACACCTTTATGGGAGCAAATGCCTCCTAACATTTCTGACAGCCTACGGTAGTAGATGTTGACCTTAAATATTCACTGGGCCATCCAAACAGGCAGAGTGTGCTTTCAGCAAAGGCTTTAAACCACAAGGCCGCTGGTTCAAATCCCACTTCTGGCACCCTAAACAATTCAATTACCTATTCAGGATTCTAACAGTACAAATACATGGGTAGCCCAATTGTTGTGATTTATACACATAAAGAATAAAAGGTTTACTTCAGTGGGTAAATATGTATTTAATTTGAGTTGAAGGCCTAATGCCATGTATTCTATCATACCATATACAGACCACAAGCATTTGCAGAAACACATTATTTGTAAACTGTAAATTGACACATTAACTGACAGCTCACAAAATGGCTTGACATACTTCCAATACAGTTAGCACCCAGTTCTCCCTGCACAAAAGAAAGAAGCAACTTGCAATGTCTTCAAACCGGACAGCTGCATGTTCAATGCTTTAACTTGGTCTTCTTCATTATCTAAAAAGAGGCTCTTTCACTTTATTTTTATTTATTTATTTATTTATTTACTTATATTGATTTTATTGAAATCACACAACATTACATACAAATAGATCAATTTTACAAGAATAGGTGTGAAAACAAATCAACCCCCACCCCTTCACTTTAGAAAATGTCACCCACTCTCACAATTCCAGTTTCCTCCTAAATATAAAAGATGTACAGGTTTGGCTGACCTGACCATAGTGAACTGTGGGTGTGCAGCTTGGTGTCCCCTCTGGGGTTGTTCCCTGCCTTGCTCTTAATGATGCCTGGATGCAACCTGACCTCGATGAAGCCCTGCAATGGATTAAGCAGGTTGCGAAACTGGATGGCTGCATGCAGGTTGGCACTCTGCTGCAGAATGAAACTGGACTGATTTCTAAGCAGACATCTGCTCCAAAGGGAATCTGATTTGCAGCTAGCATTATGTCTGCTCACTGATGTAGAAATGGCGGAGTCGTTACCCGACACTTTCTGTGTAAATGCATACTTGCAATTTTTTCATTGATCCTATAACAAATTATCTCATTTTCAAAGCTAAATTATTTCAGCTAGGCAACAGAGTGATGCAGTGGTTTGTGTGTCAGCCACACAACTGTGACTGTCTGTGTTAAAGTAACTTGCTCGCCCTGTGTCTGCCCATTTTTTAGATATATGCAGGTTAGTATAATCAACAGCTCTAACTGGCTTTGTGTGATTGAGTGTATCACAAGCCAAAGTCTATGAGTCACAGTCAAAAGCAATAACAGCCACCCAGACTTCAGGGGTTGTCCTATGGCCCAGCTGGTAATGAGACTTGTGGATGCCTGTACAATGTGAAAGGTACAACGACCAGTGAGACCTGAGGTCATATCTCTGAAGTTGTGACTGCAAAGTGCTGTCTCATTCAGAGCCTGTGACCATGTGGCCTACCATGGATTGTCAGGCTTCCATCTAGTGCTGCCAGGATGAGCTCAAGGTTTCCAAGAAATCTGTAATTGTATTATACAGACTGAGTAAATGGAGGGGTAGATCAGTTCAGCCATGACCTTGTAATAGATTAAGCAGTTCAGAAAATGGCTCAATGAATAAATTATATTTCATTATTAATTATAGTGCTCTTTTTCTCCATAAAAAGTGAATTTATATTTCAATGCAATTATAATTGTTGGTTTCCATTGCATTCTTCAAGTGCATTGTAATCTTACTCATGGCAGAAGGTGCCTTATAAACCTGCTTAATGTAAACTCCATGCTAACCTAAAGAAAACACCTTTCTATATTTATGGATCCTACACTGTTAACTCTAATGCTCTTTTCAGCACTCGTCCTACCATATGGGGTCATTCCTTACAAACCTGCACTGAAATGAATGGGTACGCAAATCATAAAAAAATTTGAAAATGTACACCTGGTGTAACATTCAGGTGCATTCAAGGATTGTGCA
Organism: Polypterus bichir lapradei; assembly: GCA_026402145.1. Taxonomy (NCBI): domain Eukaryota; kingdom Metazoa; phylum Chordata; class Cladistia; order Polypteriformes; family Polypteridae; genus Polypterus; species Polypterus bichir. Next base: position 81,566,911 of record JANRMT010027041.1, read on the forward strand.
GGTACTGAAGCCCTCATTGTACTGAGTCCAGTCGGTAGGTTCTAGAACCTTCTCAATCCATTTCAGGGCTTTGTGGATCAAAGACTGTCTCAGCAGGATGAGATAATCGCCTTGAGCATGGGAAAGGCACTATATAGATAACATTTATTATTATTGTTAAAAACAGGGTGAAAAAATCACTGGGACCACTCTTACACACACACAACACACACACACACAACAATTTAGAATTACCAATTAACATAACCTAAATAAATAAAAAAATTAAATTAAATTTAAAATTTTTTTTAAGTAAAATGATTTTATTTATGCTGCTTGCGCAGATTCACTTGGGTCCTCCTTTGGCTCAGGAATGATGTTCGTCGGCCCCGCCTTCAACCAGTCACCGATGGGCACTCGACACAAGCCATTCAATCCCTCGCCTGCTTCGAAGAGGGCAATCCAGTCCTCCACCACCCCCTCATCCCTTTGATTGGGCCCGATGGGAAAACAAGCTTCCGGGTGCCTTTCAGCCTGCCGTTCTTGTAAGAAATGTAGCAATTCCTTGTCCTCTTCCGCAGTTGTCTCGCCTTCACTCCACGGGTTGGCATGCTTCGGCCACAGATGCGGAACCAGGCAGTCCCCTTCTAAAAAGTAAGACCAGGGGACAACAAGGTAAGCTCCACTAGGCCAATCGCCATTGTGCACAAGACTTACCTCCCCGGATCTCGTCTCCCGGAACATGTTTAAGCTGGGTGGCCTCTTCAGCTGCTGTGCCGACCCGGGCATCTGTGATAACACCTGTTTGAGGACTCGCTACCCTCAGGGATTCCCTGCCCTTCTTCTTCCGCCTGCGGACCTCTGGCGGCTTTCTTTTGAGCTGTTGGTTGTGTTGGGTGTGTGCATGCTGCAACATGTGCATGCCTTCGTCTGCTGTGCCGGGTGGTTAATAAAATTATTTTTTAAACGGGTCCCCCGCCTTCTACCAGGCAGGAGGTCCCATCTGGGATGCCATTGTGAACTTGAACCTGGACACGGACAGACATGGGCACCAAATGTCCCCAGAACACACGTTTTATTCTCAGTTCTTTTGCACAACACAATGAACACAGTGCACCAACCAACCACAATGCTCAGTCCTGTCCTTTTCTTCTGCCACCTCCACTCCTCACTCACAAGCTCTGTTTTCTTCCACCCAACTCCAGCTCCCCGAGTGGAGTTAGGTGGCCTCCTTTATATTACACCCAGGAGTGCTTCAGGTGCTTCCTGATTAACATCTGGTAGCACTTCAGGGTGTGGCGGAAGTGCTGCATGCCAAGGCTCTGGAGCTGTCCAGGCACTCTTTGGTGGTGGCCACGGACTCCCGCAGGGTTGAGCTTCTAAGCTCCAGTTCCATGACCCCGATGTAAACCAGGGGGGTTGCCCTCTCAGGTCCCGGGGGAGGTACTGTTGGTGATGTGTCCACTCCCCAAAAGGGCATCCCGACTGGGCAGTACTAAAAAGAATTATATTTTGGTCTCTATTTTTCTGTCTAGGGTCTTATGGGATTTGCACTTGGACGCTGCGAAAAAAAAATATCGATGACAGAACAGCAAGCTTACGATAACACTTCCTCACGGTGATCATCAAGGCTACTCCTTCTCAAGAGTAAGCAAGTAAAGTCGACATGCATATTTACCCACTCCACTCACTGGAAGAGGCAAGTGGGGGCAATCCGATGCGTCTCTCACTTGTATGCTCCTATATCGCACTATATTCTCTCTCCATCATTGTTGTGCGTGCATAATTGGAATCGCATAACCATTGATTACGGGAAAATTTGTTACGTAATTGCATTGGTTTTGACAGATTATTGTATTGTCATCGATACTGAACACGTATGTAAAATTTGAAGAAATTCACTTTGCTAAAAGTGGGTGTAAAATCAGTTGCAAGATTTGACCCAGACAAACAAACAATCGGAGGAGTGAAGTTAAATAAAATTGTTTAATAATAATAATAAATAAAACCCTTTTGTAATTCCTTTTATGCTTGAGCATGTCTGTCTGCTGTAATGTTCAGGAAATGGGACTTGCAAAGCTCAACAGTTATGACAAATGTCAGAGATTAAAAAGAAATGAAAGGCAAACTTTATTAGAGCCCCTGACTATTAAGGATATCAGGTGACACAATCTGTTGGTAAGTTATGGGGTGACCAAACTTTCAAAGTCTCAAACCAGGACTCTTGTGTAGCATGTATGCGCATGCATAAAGCCCATCCTCATTTGTTTAATGTCTACTTTACTCAATGATCATCAGAGAAGAGATCAGGGTACAGGGGAAAAATAACCAAACACTTCATAAATGAACACACAGAAATCAGCACAGTGTTTTATATGGAAAAAAATAAATGGCAGTAATCTGTTTATGTCAAGTTCTTGGTCCTCGCCATAAAGCTCTTTAAACTTAACACAAATTCTTAATCATCCTTACCCTCCTGGGAGTTTTGACTCTGCTATTATACGTATATTACTTTGAAGAGTTTGTATATGGGCTTCCCCCTTGGAGCTTCATATGTGTTACTCTTAAGGCACTGTGAGGATGTTTGTTTGGTTGGAGCAATGCGTTATTAGATTTGCAGCTTGTTAAAATTGGGACATTTGAGTATTCTTCAGTTATTTATGGGGCTGTATAGCCTGAAATTTTGACGGTTCCTGATACTGGGATGTCCGGTCACCCGAGTAAATTATAATGACAGTGAAATACTAAAATAGGGAGGTCATGAAACCTATTAGAATTTATAAGGAATTAAAAGGTACAATGAGTACAATTGGTCTCACTTACATGCTAAAGCTGCTTTTATGTTCATTTTTGTTGTACCACCCAGTGGTAATGCCAGTACGGAAACAAAGCGCAATCACAAAATATAGCAGGTAGTTTCATTATGGCAAGCATTGCTGAAGAAAAATGAGCCCTCCATTACTCCACACATGGGATTGATGATTTATATGTGTGTGTAAATAACCACATATTTTTCATGTCAGAAGAGCCTGTGCATTTCCCTTTTCCATGAAAACAGGAAGAATAATTGAGCAACACTGTGAAAGTTGCAATTTTAATTTAAAAATGATGAAATGGGAGGTGCAAGGCTGCAGTAGAAGGTGATTCATGACGAATGAAGAACGGAAAGGGCGGTCATGCTTGGCCTGTCTAAAGCATCGGCGGCTACACTGCATGGCTAGCTTTCATGTGAAGACAAATCAGAAAAAGTTAAACAGATGGCATTCATTTTATTATCAAGAGAACCTGTTGACAGCTGCCTCGGCATTACAGATTGAAGGTTAATGAACTGTATCTGCTTCTTGTCGGACACCAATGCCAGCATGGCAACCATGGCTCTTCTATAACTTTCATTTTTATGATTTGTAGTATGATATTATTAGTTTTGTTATGGACTGGCATTCAGTCCAAGGTCATCTCTTGCCGTGTGCCAGTACCTACCATATTGGGCTTTGGCCTTAGCAACTCTAAGGTGGAATAAATGATGCCAGTGAATAAATTAACGAGTTCAATTTTTTTATGAAATGAGAAAACATCCTCCCTTGCACCCATGGCTGCCAGGATATAATTCCACTGTCTACAGCACTGAATTAGAATGAGGGGAATTTACAATAGGCGGCACGGAGTGGGTAGCGCTGCTGCCTCGCAGTTAGGAGACCCGGGTTCGCTTCCCAGGTCTTCCCTGTGTGGAGTTTGCATGTTCTCCCCGTGTCTGTGTGGGTTTCCTCCGGGTTCTCCGGTTTCCTCCCACAGTCCAAAGACATGCAGGTTAGGTGTATTGGCGGTTCTAAATTTTTCACTAGTGTGGGTGTGTGTGTGTGTGCCCTGTGGTGAGCTGGCGCCATGCCCAGGGTTTGTTTCCTGCTTTGCGCCCTGTGTTGGCTGGGATTGGCTCCAGCAGACCCCCGTGACCCTGTAGTTAGGATATAGCGGGTTAGATAATGGATGGATGGATGGCATTTACAATATTACGCTACCTTATAATCAGACTAGCATTCATTCAGGGCTGGTACAGTAGAAAACAGATGGATTCTGCCCGTAATGGCCTTTCTTTATTAGAATAAACATTAAATGCAACCACAATAGGCTTTTGTCTATTTGTTCCTTTGGTTCCTGCTTTCGGTCCTGTCCAGAGCTGGTTCCTACTGTTATAGGCTCTGGTCCCTGGCAACTCTTGAGTATGACTGAGCAGATTGGAGACTGTTATGTTATTATTTTATGTTTGACAAAACTAAAATGCAAAACTTGAAGAGGCAATATATTTCTTGTTTAATGTATTCATTTATATAGTTCTTACAATTATGCAAAATCAGAATTACACAAATGATCCCAAATTTGAACAAATGACATATTGGCAGGTTGAGGAAGTTGTGGGTCTACAGCCAATTGGCCACAACCATAAGTCCAAATAAATTTAAATTATTTTAGAAACACAAGCTCAGTTCAAATCAATGAGCTGAGCTGAACAGGCTGATCACATCAAAACACTGGCAAAGCATCCACAAAAACACTCAGTAGTTGTAAACTTCTTATAAGAATTAATATCGGCATTGCTTTTCCAAGTGAATATGCCCATTGTGGCCAGGCTGAGCAAAGATGTGATCAAACATTGCTGAGGCGACAGTGTTAATGTCTTGAATTACAAGTCTGACAGGAACAAACAAGAGCCAACAAAAATGATAGAGACTGTCCACTAGGAACGAGTGATAATTCTAATGATAAAGAGCACCTTGTTTGCACCAATTCCACCACATGTCCATTTTATACACCAGCAAAGCAAATCAGTCCTTCCCACACTTCCTGGGTGACTTCATCTCCTTAGCAACACACATTTGACGGGCCCATACAAATGGATCCAGAAATAAATTTTTTCAATAAGGACGGCTTGAGCTGCAGTCTTGATAAGCAACCTATCACACATGTTGAGTGTAAATAGCTTTTCCATATCGGGCACTTCATCTCAGTTTTACATTTTACTTTTAACTTACCTCATATAAAAGGAGGAAAGCCTCTTGACTCCGTATAGGCTGGTCACAGTCTAAATGCGCAGTATGCAACTTTCTGGGCATTTTATTGGAGGAAACAAGGGCACTCTTATTGAAAAGTCAATGACTGGTTCTGATTTATAGATGCCTTCTTTCTACATCTTGGTTTTTCACAAGCTCATTGAATCACAGATTACCAGGTCATTATTAAGTGATGGGCATCGGCTGATTGGCCAGTAGGAAGGTGGGCAACTGGTGACATCCGTAACTCCGAATTGTTTTTTGGATTTACTACAGATATATCACCGTTCATATTTACCCTGTTTGTTAACACTACTCTCACAGGGCCAGGTCTATGGCTGGTGGCTGAAGGCAGTTCTTGGTCTTATCTACTGTTAGAAAGTTAGTGGCAATGGTTTATTTCTTGTGCTTTATTCACAAATATCTGATCACAAAAAATAATATCAGTTCACTGCAAGGTATCGGCATATTCCTCTGTTCTTGTGCATTCTGGTTTCTGCCAGGAAGCAAACATTTTTGAGCATTTTTGCTAAGATTTGAGTATTTTTGTACATCTTACTTTTGCATGTGTTTTGCAATTTCCCTTTCATTTTGAGATTATTATTTTGTGGATAGAATTTTATTATTTTGTGCCTCCACTTTGTGTTGTGCTTTTTGTTCATGGATGCTACTGTGACGCCAAGCTGGGGTGAAGAAGAAAGAATGAATTTAAAAAGATTAGGAAATGAACCAGGAGAATAAATGTAATCCTTAAACCAAAACAAAACTAAGTTGAAAACTTGGAAAATCACAAGACCTGTTACCAAGGCAAAAACATGTTCTGGAATTACCTTCCCTACTACCAGCTTTAAAAGGGCAACATGGTCCCACGTCTCCCAGTTAGAGACTGTGAGGTGCCACCTAACATGCTGGATAACAAAACTGAGCCTTCTTCTAGTTCTGTTGAACCATAACTTTAAACTGTTCAGTTTTTCCAGACGGAGGATCATTCGCTTCCCCCTATTGACCAGAAAGTTTTTTTTTTCTCACCTTAACATCTTACGCTTCATTAAGTTACCTGCCCTTTACTGTCATAAGAGAATTTGCAGGTCTTTTTCCCACTCCACAGTTCTCTTACTCCTGAGCTTCACAGGTGCCATTGGCCATTAAAGCTCAGCAGCACTTTGCAGCTCCTGCCTCCCCAAACTGGCATTTAGCTTCTCTTGCCATGTCACTATGTGTGTGTGTCTCAATTTACAGGAGGTTCCTATTCTGAATCATGAAGGTTGGCCTGCTGTTCACCCTTTCCTACTACCGTATATACAAACGTTTAAGTTCTCTCGCGGATAAGTCGTGGCTTCATTTTACCATATAATTTCCAATATTTTATAATGTCAGTCGTATAAGTCAAATGCAGAAAACTCACGCTATTGGTCCAAAAGATGATGATATGCTAACGTCCACCTGAGAGAGTAACCGCAGAGCACACTGTCTTTTTTCTATCTATTGTGCCTATATGATCACACAGTAATACTCGAATAATTCTGATGCGACATTTGCACTGTTGTGTGTTTTTTGTATCTCACACCCTTATACACCTTTATCGTAAGAGCATCTACGATGGAGAGTTCGATCGGAAGAAAATATGAAGCTGGTTTTAAATTAAACGTCGTTGAAGTAGCGAAAAAAACTGGTAACTGCGCTGCTGCAACAAAATTCGATGTGTCTGAGAAACTGGTGTGAGATTGGAGGAGACAAGAAGATGTAAAAAAAAAAACAAATAATAATAAGTGGCGTATAAGTCGGGGTCTGATTTTACGATCGATTTTTCAGGTTTCAAGACCTGACTTATACACGAGTATATACGGTGAATGATTCTAAACTGAAACACTGGGAGGTTAAGTCAAAGCCATTGAAGGTGCAAACCACACCAATAATTTACTTTAATATTATTTTAACAATTGAACTGTACGCATAGATCCATCCATCCATTATCCAACCCGCTCTATCCTAATTACAGGGTCACAGGGGTCTGCTGGAGCCAATCCCAGCCAACACAGGGTGCAAGGCAGGAAACAAACCTCGGGCAGGGCACCAGCCCACCGCAGGAACACACATCCAATCACTAAAGTCTACATTTTAGTTAATGATTTGTACTTTCTAGTTCCTACTGGTAAGTACACAAAGCAGAGAAGATTTCAACAAGCCAAAAAGTTGCCATGATGCTCTAAAATAATTTATAAATTTTAGCCTGCCTATGTATTATTAAGATATTAATTTTCATTTTCTACTTCTGTTCTCTGTTCTGTGTGGTGGATACCGTGCTTCCCACAGGGCTGTTTTTAAAGTATAACACATCAATTTTAAATCATTCTGCACTTTCTAGAAATAAAACATTTTATTATTCTTTTATTATGTATTGCAACTGAGGTTCTCAACCTTTTATCTGTAGTCACATAGGGGCTTCTTATGCTTCTTTTTATTTTTGCAGGACTTTAGCATCATTTGACCCCGTCAAAAAGAGTACACTGCACACCTTTTCATGCTAAAGAAAGGAAAACCCAAAGTACTCGCATCCTTTACAGACCTGATCAGATGTCAAGAGTGAAAGATTGAAGTATCTAAAGAGAACAGAAAGGAAATTATAGCCTTAAGAAATAGAGTACTAAGAATACACATAGTACAAAGCAACAATGTACCAACCAGTAATTGTAAAAATAATGCCTAGTCACTGATATGTGGTATCTACGGATTTAAGTAACAGTCAACACAGAATAAGGAAGTGCAACATTCCTTGGGAGCTGCTGGCTTATCCATTCATGTTCTGTCCTTCCTTTGTCACAACTGCAGTGATTCTCAGACTTTCATCCCACTTCTGTTTCAATGAGCACTTAAATGTAACAGGACTGAATATGGTGAAAGCAACTATAGGTATGTTTAACTGCATAGGGATGTTCCTAATGCACTTCTCCAAATATGTAGGTTGTTTAGAAGATATTTTAAACTGTTCAGGTAAGAGGCCTTTTATCTTCTTAGTTTAAGATCTTGTCAATGAACAGAAATGTAGTTAATCCTGGGGAAGTCAGAACACTAAGCTGGATTTTTTGTCATTTCTCATGTCATTCTCTGACCTGCTTAATCCACACCAGGGTCAGGGCTGCAGCCTATCCCAGGTGGAATAGGGCACAAGGCAGGAACAAACCCCAGACAGAGAGCCAGTCCATTGCATGGCAAACACACCCACACACCAAACACACACAGGGACTAAATTAGCATTGCCAGTTCACCTAACCTGCTTTACTTTGGATGGTGGGAGGGAACAGAAGTACCTGGAGGAAAGCCATAGGGACACGGAGAGAACAGGCAAACTCCATACAGGGAAGACCCAGGAGACAAACCCTGGTCTACTTACTGAGAGGTAGCAGCACTATCAATGTGCCACCCTACCACCGCAATATTTTTTTGTTTTATTATTTTATGCCTTTGCTTAACGTATATCACATTACATGACTTTTTGAGTGATTTTTAGTTCCATAACTTTAGTGAGTTGGAGATGGTACCCATTAAATTAGTCGTGTAATGTGACATGTCCAGTGACTCCCTCCAACTAGTCTGTGACTCGCTCAGTAATGATTTTGCCTTTAGTCATAGTGGTTGGCTCTGTGTTCATGAGAGCTCCAATAAGAGATCATCTGAAAGCACCAATGCATTTGGTGTAGAAACAAAGAGCAAGGAACGTGGGTGCTTTGGACCTCACAAACAGGAGAGAAGCTTGTCTGTCTTCTGTCTCATGTTTTACATGCCACGACAGAATGGGAAAAAGAAACAAAGGGTTGAGATTGCAGGCAGCTGTTAACCCTTTGCACAACACCATCTCCTTGAAGCAGCACACCACTGGCTTCAAGGAAAAGTGGATGAGCACAACTCTCCTGGGAAATTGGCACTCAGTGGGTAAATTATGCCGGGCATACACTGTGAGATTTTGGCACGATTTACAATCAGCCAGATTTTCAGTTTCATTGGCCATTATCAACCATCATTTCACATGTAGCATGTGAGCTGTTGCGGTGCCCGATTGCATTTTACAATAGGGCTATCACACGATCGGAACAATTTTTTGTTATGCGAGAAACATTCCATTGGCTACCTTGTAGTGTTCACAGTCTCATGACCTGATTTTCTGATGACGCTACCAAATTTGATTGTGCATAGATTGCAGTATATTGTACATTGGCTATTGCCATTGTCATGCTCATTTTCACATTTTTGATTTCAGAAATCTAAACATCGTATAGCAACACACATCCTGGTAAATGGCCAATAGGAAACCTTTACTGGAAGAGCTCAAAATAAACATACACTCATTATGTAAAGCACTTCGACTAGTGAGAAAAAGCTCTATATAAATGTAAAGAATTATTAATATTATATCTAACTGTACTAATATTGATTGCTGTGTTGTGTGCCAATTTGTAAAATCAATTGACTTTGTTTTTACTTTGTATGCTGACTTCACAGAGAGAGTGCATTTACCTGACTGACCATAGTTTGCTTGTCAGCTATCTTGCATCTAAATTATTTTGTAATGTACCTTGCATTATTTTCTTTTGTTATTATAGTAAACTGCTTTGTGAATGTGGTTGTTATGAAAGGCATTATACACCATTGACTGATCAAACATGAATGCATAAAATAAACAGCACATACCTTAGACATATAGAGAAGTGGTATACTTGTATTTTAACAGAGTAATGTTTTAAAACCAAAAAATATATGTATTTTTTGCAAAACATAGCATAACGTTTGATGAGGCCTCTCCTGAGCTTCGTTATTAATATTTGGTGAGGCCTATCCCAAGCTTCATCTGACAAGATTAGAACACATTTTTAGAGGGATCTTGGACCACTCCTTCATGTAGAACATTTCAAGATCCAGGATATTTTAGTCCAAAACCTGTGACTTTGCCACAGTCCTTTCAACAACACAATGAACCTAAACATACATCAAAATCAACAGAGTAAAGGTTGAAGAAACATAAAATCAAAGTTTTTCTATGGCCATCTCAGTCTCCAGACTTGACTCCTATTGACAGCCTGTCGTCTGAATTAGACAGCAGTCCGTAAGTTCAAACTCGATGCTATCAAGGACCTTGAAATGTTCTGCTCAAGATCTCTCCCAAAGTGTCGTTCAGCCTTGTGACACTTTACAGGAAGAGGCTCAGTTCTGACATTTACTCCAGGGGAGGCTTTGCTAAAAATGAATTGTAGCAGTACCGATAATTTTGAAACAGACGTATTGTAGGAAACATTCAACCACTCAATAAAATGTTTAGTGTTAGAAAATGATTGTATTCAAATAAACATATTTGACTTCATCATACATCATCATGTATTTGAAACCCAAATGAAGTCTTAATATATTTTTTAATACATACATTTTTTCTCTGTTTCATGAAGGGTTCTATAATTCTTCAGTTGACTGTGAAATAATGACTGATTAATTAATGGACACCCTGGCTTGTGCTGCTGTCCCAGATCTCCAGGACAGCAGACCCACACTTAGACACTATAGGGATTCAACATGTTTCTCAGTGTCTATACGGATTTTTCTCAGAGCACTCCAGTTATCCCTTTGCACCACAGATATGCGAGAGTTAACTTAAGTGGCTGTTTAGATTTAATTTGTGTGATCGTATGTGAAATGTGTCCCATCCAGGGGTGGTTCCTGCCTGGTACTTTATAATTCTATGATAGGTTAAACTCCCTAATGACCCTGAATTAGACTGGCGTATATTGGAATGAGACGGATGGATGGTTGATTCAGTGTTAATAAGACCTATTTTGTGACTAACTCTACTTAAGAAGCTTTACTGTGGGCAGGGTAACATTTACAGCTTGATCTACAGGTTCTACTTTTGTAATGTCATTTACTTCAGGCCCTGAATTAAAGAGCAGAAGAAAGGGGATGTGAATGTGAGTCACAGCAAATGAAGCGATCCACACACCTCCACCTCAACCTGTCACCTCTCAGTCATACCGAGGGCCATATGCCCAACACCCCTATTATTCTATATGTCAGATTTAAGAAGAACAGTGCATGCTGAGAAGGAGAAGCTGACTTGGCATCAATGAGATATAACTTGACTTTAATTAACGCCTTTCAGTATAGCGTTTTAAGGTGCTATTATGTAAAAAGTGTAGAGAAGAAAGAAGTGTAAAGATGGAGAGGGCAAATCACAGATCCCACAGCCCCACGGGGTCGCCTTCTCATTTCCTAACCTGCCTTTACTTTCAGAGAAAAGCCGAGTGAAAAAGCCTCAGCTAATTCCAGCAAAGGCTTATTTTTAGCCGAATAAATGCGACATGACTGTCTTCTCTGGCAGTCCCGTGAGGCCCTGCTTTGAGCTACTCAGCGACTCCAAGACTTCACTTTCATTTGCAATGCAGTGCACCTCCTGACCTTTTCCACTGAAGACAGGCATTTTTTCCTTTTTTGTTTGTAAGTGTATGCGTTGGGGTCTTTGTGGACCTGCTGGCCGTATTGGCAAGGGAAGAAAAGCGTATGTTTCTTGATAAATTATTGCCAGTCTGGGCTTGTAAAGGTATGTCTGCCAGCACAGGACTTCATGTGAGACCAGTAAGCTTCACCCACACACACATATATTTAAAAATGTTTCCATCTGTCTAGGGTGTTGTAAAAGTGAGCCTTGGGATTTGGGGAACCTGATCTGAAAGATAAAAGAAGCAAGTGCATTTACTAACCAAACCTCAAATAAATAAATAAATAAATAAAGTAAAAGACTTACGATCTATTGCTGGTTTGAACTCATTTTCACCTATCTTTAAAAGTGTTTAGTCGTTGTATAAAAATAAATTGTTAGGCTCAAACTGGATTTGCTTTAATTGCAATAAATTCACAGAAATTTCTATTGCTCTTTTAAATGTATGTACAATTTCACCCAGAGGTCGCAGGAGTGGAAAACCATGAGGGGCTTTGATTCATCATCAGGTCTGGAGACTCAGGAAATCACACACCATTTAAACTGAACGTATTATACTTGCCAGGTCACTGAACGTTTAACTGTATTGATAAAGCAAAGGATTATTGGTTTACTCATAAAGAAATTACAAAAAAGGCTTTGGCTATGTTTAGTACTGGGCAAACACAGGAGCAATACAATCCAACATAAGAAAGTGCAAAAAGCAAATGAGAACATTATGTCGATATACAAGATACAAAAAGCTGAACAGCAATTGTGAAGAAAATTTAGATTTTAGAAAGTCTGAATTAGTGTAGGCTGCCCTAATTCTGGGTGTTCATAGGAAATATATTGATTTACTTCATCAGATAGAAGTACGTAATAAACAAGAATAGTTATTTCAGATATTTGAAATATTAAAATGTGTGCTTTAATTTAATAGAAATGTTTTTCACCATCTGATAGCAATCCACAGAGGGCTGAATCCTTAGTAAATGATCAAAAATAACATCATACTGTATTCATAATCTTGGGGCCTGAAGTAGTCTAAAACGCTACCTCACATGCTTATGTTTGAAAATTTTAACCTGCTGGAGTGGGTCTTAGACGGCTAGGACTATCAGAAAAGAATCAAATATCAAAAATATTATTGCATTCATTGTCAGCAACCTAGAAATTGTATAAAATGACACTCCACATGCATATATTACCCAATTTTTTCAAAGTTTTGTGAAAAGGAATAACTTGACCCCTTGTATTACATCAGGGGGTGAATCTCAGGTATTGATGTTTCATTTTTGCTGAAGACGCCCATAGGTTTATTCTATTAGCTATACAAAATATGGTCCACAAATGGCCTAAAAATGGTGTTATTTTTGGTTTAGGTGCCAAAAATGAGGGGTACCCCAAAAAACTCAAAGTCTTGCACAGCTAGACCTCAAGAGTATACACAGTATATTATATGTGGAGCTTTTGTTATACTGGTGAGTCAGGAGATCCTAAACAAGAAAAACCTAGGTGATTTCAACATGAACACAATCTTGGTCTGAATCAATCAAATCGACAGAAATGAAGACTAAGACTGTTTTGTACAATCAGATTGCAGGTAAATCTACTGTTGTTTTGCTGTATTTATTATTATTTTCTATTGACTGATTTATGATAATTGAATTTTATTCATTGTTCTGTTTACCATGATGGTTGTCTTCAGTGATGTCTGCAACTCCAGGTTTGCTGAAGTTTTAAGGCACATGGTGAGTCTTACCCCACATGTTTGCACAGGCCCCTCACCTGTGACATCAGCCATCTCTCAAATTAAATATGGATGGAAGGGTTTTCTTGTAGTCCTTGCCCAAAATAGACTTTAAAAAAAAATCTCTTGAAAGAAAATTGTAGCTTGAGAATATCAGTTTTCCAACCCTTGCTTGTTAAGATTTCATTTAGATCAAATGAAAGGTTGTGACCCAGGAAATGGAAAAAATTGGAATTATGGAGAAGTAAGGTCAAAAACAAGCAAAAGTCATATTACCAGAGGTGGCCAAAGGCCAAAGTACAGAACAAAAAACATATTCAGAAAAGAAGAGCTGACGGCCTTTACATTATTGTCTTCCACTAATAATATCTTGCACTAAGACTAATAAGGAAATTTAGAAGATTTGAGAAAGATATTCAATACACAGTGCCATCTTTTGTGGATAGGGCACAATGACACAGTACTTTCTTGTGACAGACATGGAGCAATGTGCTCATAAGCAAAATGTCCATCGTGCAGATAAAGTCACAAAACGCCAATGACCATCCAAGAAGCAGAATACAAAATGATAAAATAATGTAACTTGACTGGGATTCTTCTTTCGCTCATTTGAGGAAAGCTGCCTGATACTTTGACACGCACCAATTTATTTTGTTTCTGTTTCTATCAAAGGTAGAGGGGCCTCATGAAAAAAACCTTTTCGCTGTAAGCAATATGTTCAAAACAAGAATAAGAAGGGATGAATAAGGTAAGCTACATAGTAAGCATAAAGTCAAACAATTAAAGTGATTAAAGCAATTGAAGTCCAGAATCCAGAAAATCAAAAAGAACACCGAGGAGGGTCATAATCTAAAATTCAAAATAGGGCCAAACAACTAAGATTTATCAGTAATGTCTGAGCGGTAGCACTGAGGCTTATTTATAGACCTGGAAACAGTCCCACAGCTGCAGTTTTGGCGGGCTCAACATAAAGGAGACGTGCAAAATAACAAACAGAACAAACTATCTTGTAATACTTAATACATAAAAAATTAAACTACAGATGACTCAGTAAAGAATACAACATGTAGAAAAGGGGAAAACAAAACCATTCTCTCATGAATTACAAAAGAATGCACAAAACACAATTAAATAAATAAATAAATAAATAAGTAGATAAATAAATAAATAAAAGAAAGGACACCTGAAGAAGAGATGTGGCTTATACCCTGGCTCTGACATAACACTAACAGGCTGTATGAAAACATTTCATTTTGGACAGAGAATACCTTTAAGGAATCTAAACCATCAATCCATTTATTGATGGATTTCCAAACATGCTGAGGACAGTTCTGGCTCTTTGTGCTTTAAATTAAGGAGAAAACTGAAGCCAGTCTTTGTTAATATTGAAGTACATCATTGAGAATAAGTACCGTATGAAAACTGGGACAAAATGAAAACAGCAAGCACATACTGGAAATAGGAGTCTTAAGCATGCTGTTAATTCATGTTCTTAAAGCAAAAAACCAACTGCTGTGTTTTAAGTTCTAAGTAGATGAAATTCTGGGATGGACTGATGTGGCAATATTGCGCAAAATACTAACGTAACCCTCTAATAGATGAGAAACAGCCTCAAGCCGCTATACCAATGGAAAGGCCTATGTGTTTCAATATGGCGAGGAGCTTGCAATTTGCGGGTACCCACCTTGCTTACTCTTCTTGGATATCTTCTCTAATACAACAAACTCTCGTTCATCTATGGGCTAATGAAATATAAAGGACCAGAAGACGAGGAGTAGCTGTCAGAAGAACAGCTGCACAGTGTTGATTCTGCCATTTATTTTAGTATTTTTGCTGACTCAGCCATGGATGTGAACGTATCAGTAAAGATGAGCATCTGGAATGCATACAATAGTTACTGTAATAAAAAGGTAAGAACACATTTAGCAATTTACATATTTCTATGATTTTGGGTTTTAAGTATTTTGACTTTGTCTGATTTTGTCTGTATTGATTGGTTTCATTCTTTTATGTCACATTGTTCATGACATCTTTGTGCTGTGTTGCATTCTACATCTATGGTCAATGTCTGATGCCATTGTTTTTGTGTTAGTTGATGATGGGCAAGGGCTCAAAATACTCTCTTGTTGCAATGTTACCTGAAAAATCATACAGTACGTTTTTCTTAAAGAGCTTCAGGTTCTCAATAGCTCTCTTGACTATGATTTCTAGTTTTTCCTATTTAAGGCAGTTTGCTCCAATTGATCAACTGCTTGTTGTCTGACAGTTTTGTGTCCTCCTTTTTGTTTAATCCTGTGCCACTCAAGTAAGTAATTAAAAACAAACACAACAGAAATGTTCATTTTAAGAAGGCATTCTAGTTGGTCACAAATATTACTTATTGATTTTATTTTTTATGTTACTTCATTGATGACATAATTGTGTTGTGGTGCACTTTGTGCCTATGGCATGCCTGCAGTCTGCTTAGGGAAACTGCATTAACAAGTCAACGATATGAACACTCCACAACTGGGCTGGGTAGCATGAAATCAAGGAATTGAACTGCAACCTGTAGAACCTACCATTTATTCTCCCCTTCCTAAATGTGCTTATTCCAGTATGTGAACATCAGTTTTTTGAAGTGTGTTAATCAATATTTTGCCACCAGGATTTCTGAGTTGCCTTAAGGTTCAACTTTGGACAATCACCTAAACCTCATTATACTCCTTGAGTTGAAAGTTTCAAATTTCTCAAAAGCTTAGCTGTATTTATTTGATCTTCGTCATCCAAGAGTTGTGAGGGAACTGCCAGAATGCAGAAAATGTAACTAATTATACCAAAACATAGGAATTTTAAAATCACCAAGTCGAATTCAAACACTAGTAACATAGGCTAAAGAGCAGTGACCAACAATGGATGGAACCCCAGTGCATGGAATATTCCACATATAGAACTGCAGCAGTGCAGCCCCACAGGCAGCCGTGAAGCCAAATTCACAGACCAACAAGACTTTCTTTAGTTCAGACTCTAAGGTCACCTTTGTGTCTTGGTCTACAAGTGAACGATGAGCTGCTGCAGGTACTAAGGATGAACATAAACTTAGTTATCTTATTTTAGCATTTTATCATATAACATGACAGTCATCTCTAAGACACAGTGAAAACTGCCTGGCATGCCTGCGGTCTGCTTAGGGAAACTGCATTAACAAGTCAACGATATGAACACTCCACAACTGGGCTGGGTAGCATGAGATCAAGGAATTGAACTGCAACCTGTAGAACCTACCATTTATTCTCCCCTTCCTAAATGTGCTTATTCCAGTATGTGAACATCATGGGATGAAAAGCCTGAATCAATCCAACAGAAGACATACACAAATGCACACTCATTCATAGAAGGACCATTAAGAATTGATGATCAACTTAAAAACATGGCATTGGCATGAGAGAACAAGCACAAGTGCCCAACAAAAAAAACATGTGGACACGGAGAGACCATGCAAACCCACCACAGACAGTGTCCAGGCCAAGATTTCAACTCAGGACTAGCAGCACTAACCACTGTGCTAATTGTTTAACCTTTGTTTATTACATTAGTTCTATACCACCATGTGTGTTAGAGTAGGATCAAGGGTGACATGGACTTACTTTCGCATTTACTTTTTTTTCTAATGCTTATACTTAACTGGCCACAATAAACAGTGATTTAACAGCTAATGCTGCCCTTAAGCTCCTATTTCGAGTTTCTAAGCCTGGTTGCTTGTACACTGTTCCCTGATTTTCATGAGTTCTGCTCCATATTGTAAACTTCTATCAGGCTGATTGCCTTTATGTGTGTAAATTTATTGGTATATGTTTGCAAACAAAGGGCTGGATCCTGCCATGTGCTGGCTGCCACTGGAGCAGACACTTAATTCTCACTCACAATGAACTAGAGAGGTCAGTAATGTTCAAAGAGTGTATCTAAAGTTGATTGTGTTTGTGCAGTATGTCGCCTGATGGTCAGGTATAAAAGGTATTTTATTTTTTTATTAAAATAGTAAAAAAGCTGAGCAATAAACCTAGACAAGGGGTCGGGAACCTTTTTGGCTGAGAGAGCCATAAACGCCACATATTTTAAAATGTAATTCTGTGAGAGCCATACAATATGTTTAAAACTAAATACAAGTAAATGTGTGCATTTTATGTAAGACCAACACTTTTAGAGTACAATAAGTCTCTGAATTCTTTTTAATAACATTGTTGTGCTGTTGCTAACCAATGATGAATAAAGTACTTCTTACCATTAATGCGACTTCTGGTGCTGTGTCAGAAGGGGACATTTTTTGTACACTAAGTCATTCCATTTCTCTCTTAGGAAAAGAAACATGTCAATATTACATTTAAAACCCAGCAGATGAACAGGCGATAGGCACCCATTGTTGGCACTGGGGGTGTGAAGTTAAAAGGCTGCTTGCAGATTGTAGGTATTTGCTGTATTGCAAAGGATTTACCACTTTGAAGGTTTTGCTGGTTCAGATTACAAACAATACAAAGTTGTGATAACAGAACTGCTCCTTCCATGGAGGATTTCTGTATTTACCTGACTTGGTAATTAACATGTTTGACAATATTGGTTTCTAAACAGCAGATCTGTACTCATTAATGGTTGGTAACAATACATTTTGTTAACTTGTGTTTTCATTATTTGTTAAACCCAGGAAATTTAGATGTGCCCTTGTTTAATCTGGTTGTCCAGAACTGATAATTGCAGGGACTGAAGGAGATTTAATCTCTGGCCAGGAGAAGGCAAAAGGTAAGGGGACAGTCCACTGAGAACACAGCCAAGACACTCGGACAGAGCAGAGGGGCTCACAGGCGGACAAGGGTACGTGGCTGGCACGACGTGAGGCACAAGGATGGCAATACTTCCAGGGAGGAAGAGACATCTCTACAAGGAGACGCCGGTTGTGGGTCCAGCGAGAGAGGGAAGCTGCAGGAAATGACCGAGCAAAGCTGAAAGACAAGAAATAAGGCTTGCCTAGGTGACAGCAATACAAGGGTGGAAAAAAAGGAACAACGAAGAGATGCCGACAGGGATTCCACGATTTTGACAAAACTTCTCTTGGGAAATGAGTGTCCGGTGAACAGAGTGCATCCGTGGACAGTTGAGCAATTAAGTGTTGGGGTAACACTGAGAACAAAGAGGACTTTGCACCACTACAGGTTGTATCATCCAATTCTTGTTTTTAATGGACTTTTAGAGTGTGGACTGTGTGCTCTTCTTTCTAAAAAATAAATTTTCTTCATGATACTGTTAGATTTGGTCTATGTTCATTTATCTTTTTAATGTACTTATTATTGTCTGGTGTAATAGAAGTTACTGTTGCTTTTCCTGAAATTACTGTTGTGTTACTCACCGCCCAATTTAAAGAAACCTGTGTGCTATTATTGGTAAATTTTAGGAGTTCCCAGTCTCTTAATAAAACTGGGTGGCGTAGTCGGATATTTAAATAGTGTCTAAGTTAGATTACCTGTAAGTGCGACCTGACACCTGTCACAGCTGCATGGTTTTGCTAATGGCTTTGTAGTCTGGTTGATACGTGGTAAAGTTAAGCTTCATGCAGGCGTTGAGACTTTCATCCGTTAAACGTGATCGTAGGTTGGTCTTAATGTTCTTTAGATGTGAGAAAGACTGCTCACATGCATACGTAGAGCCAAACATTGTCAGTACAGCAATACTCACACGCTGCAGTGTGTGGTATGTGACGGGAAGCGGGTTCCAAGTTTTGACAATCAGCTGGTCCGTGGATTGAAGATTTTTCATTTCTCCCCACTTGTGTTTGCTCACCAACTCTGCTTGCTGTCGTGCAAGTCTTTCCAAATCTTCATTCAATGACTTGAACTTATTCACCTACATGTCTAAGGCCTTCAGGTCAGCAGCATGTAGTTCAAAATCTCTGACGGAGGCACCGGGGATGTAACTCAGGTCGGCGCTGTCCACTGCACACTTGTGTGGATGGGTGATGAACTTAAAAAGACGATTGCGCTCACGAAATTCTCCAAAGCGCGCTTTGAATGACTGCAGGAGATTAGATGTGAAGCCCGCTAGCTGCTGAAGATCAAGATGTTGAGCAGGGTCACTTGCTGTGCATGCATTTTTAAACTCTCCCAGTTTTTCAAAGTGTAGTAAAAGACCTGTTTCAATGTCGGCGATGAAGAGTTCTAGCTTGTTTTCAAATGCAAACACTGCTTGTTGAAGGGATAAGACTGTATTTCCAACGCCTTGCATTTTCACATTGAGCTGGTTCAGATGTTCAGTCATGTCCACGAGATAGAACTTCAGGAGGCACTCAGTGTTAGCTAACTCAGGATGCTCGACGTTTTTCATTTCAAGAAAAGTCCGGATTTCGCTCAGACAAGCCGCGAAATGGCTGAGCACCTTCCCTCTTGACAACCAACGCACATTGCTGTGCAGAAGCTGACCAGGATAATTATTCCCAACTTCATCCAGCAGTGTTTTAAACTGGCGATCATTTAAAGCTCGGGCAACAATAAAGTTGACCACCCGAATGACCAGCGACATCACCTCACCAAGCTGCTCGCCACACATCTGAGCACAAAGCGCCTCCTGATGTAGGATGCAGTGAAAACTTAGGATGGGCCTCTTTTCATGTTCACGAAGAAGCGCTACGAATCCTCCGTTTTTCTCCACCATGCACGGAGCACCATCAGTACACACGGAAATAAGTTTATCCATCGGTAGATTTTTTTTTTTAGCGAGCTAAGTGAAAGACTTGAATAAATCCTCCCCTCTTGTTGTCCCTTTCATAGACAAAACAGCAAGACTTTCCTCACGTAGTGTGTCACCAATAGCATACCTTGCAATCACGCTGAACTGGGATAAATGGCTTAGTTGACTGTTGACTCATCCAAAGCGAGAGAAAAGAATGGTGCTGCATTTATGTCCTTCACTTGTGTTGCCTCAATTTGATTTGCCATCATGATGGTACGATCGTGAACAGTTCTTGCCGACAGAGGCATGTCTTTTATTCGTTTGATTATCTTGTCTTTATCCGAAAAGTCGTCAAAAAGTTCATTGACAACATCAAGCATGAATGTTTTGGCATACTCAACATCTGTGGATGGCTTTCCGTTCCTCACAATTGCTAAAGCACCAGCAAAGCTAGCCGAATTCCAGTCACCTTGTTGGGTCCAAAAACGGAGTTGCTGCTGACTAGCTTGCACTCTGCACAGTAGCTCTTGACATGCTTTCTTGCTGCTCTCCCCCGCAGGATATTTTGATGCAAATGTAGTATGGCGTGTGTCGAAGTGCCGCTTTATATTTGATCGTTTCATCATTGCATATTAGACACACTGCAGAACCTGCTCTCTCCACAAAGGCGAATTCCTCTGTCCATTCCTGCTGAAAAGTACAATACTCCTCATCTTTTTTTCTTTTAGCCATCTTCTTCTATAAAAAGGTTTCTGCAATTAGCTAGCTGACTACTTGATTAAAAGGAGGGAAGTTTACATCCTGACCTCACAACGACCCGTGTACGTTACGCATTATCCAATAAAAATTTGGTGTTGTCCCGGAGGACAGCTGTGATTGGCTCCAGCCACCCGCAACCATGAACATGAGCGGTAGGAAATGAATGGATTGAAATACATGAGAATGTTTTATATTTTTAACGTTATTATTTTTTTAATTAAAGATTTGTCTGTGAGCCAGATGCAGCCATCAAAAGAGCCACATCTGGCTCACGGGCCATAGGTTCCCGACCCCAGACCTAGACCAATAATGTGAGACAGAAAATACAAGACTGTTGGCTGAAATTTTCCTTTCTGCTTTCTTTCTGACACTCTATCTTTGTCTCCCGTCGCACCTGAATCTTGTGGTCTTCTTACCCGAGTATTTCCCTTTCATCCTACTAGCCCCTGGGAATGTTATTTGAAGAATTCCTGTGAAAACCCACCATTTTAAAATATCTAATGAGGATTCCCTGATTGCCATACTCTGTAAATATAGAAAACTAGCTGAAATACCCAGCATTGCCCAGGAGGAAAATAAAGTGTTTTTTTTTAATTGTTTGAGAAAAATATAAATAAAAAAACAACTTTAAATATAAAGCTAAATTAACAAACAATGAAGACTCACTAATGTGCTTGTCCTGCGGTCTTGTATGTATGTTATCATCCAGTTGACGCTCTGAACTGGCCAACTCTATTTAATTTCAAAAGCAACAGGGGCACGGTGGTGCTCAAATATAAAGAATGCTGGCAGTCACCTCCAGTTTGCTCTCTTGTGGTCGTCCAAGTTTTAACTGGATGATAGCATGCATACAAGACCGCAAGATCACCCCCCACTCTAGTCAGAAGGAGGTTGGTTAGGGTTGATTTCACCCTACAGTAGTTTTAGTCGACCAATGAGAAACATTGTGTACCAAGTTTCGTGAAAATCACTCCAGCCGAATGATGAAATGATGCTGGAACATACTGTACATACACACATACTTTGACTTTTATATGTATAGATTACTTTGGGTCCAACCACACTATTACTTTTTCATTTAAAGGCACATTAGACTATGCATTTTCCCTTCATCCATACTATTCCAGTGTTTTCAACCCCCGAAAATGGAAACCTTTGAAAACTTTCTCCAGAGCAGTATACTTCTGAAAACGCAGAGTCAGTGTTGGAATGTGGATGTGAGAAAACACAGATTCTAATCGCTTTCTGATTGCATGAATTGGGTGTTGGGCAAGGTCATGGGATTTAGTGGCTATGGCGCATCTGTTGGTGAAGAAAGATTTACTGAACTTAACTTTGCTGACAATGCTGTGATCTTCACTGAGTCAATGAAGGCTCTGATCGGGGCACTCGAAAGACTGAGCGAGGAGTCTGAGTGTCTGGGCTTGCGAGTGTCCTGGATAAAAAAACAAGATCCAGGCCTTTAATGACCTCTTGGGCACAGCCATCAGCAGTGTGTCTGTCTGCGGAGAGAGTGTCGATCTTGTCAAGAAATTTACTAACCTCGGCAGTGACATTCATGTCTCTAGTGACTCTTCCTATAAAGTCAGTAGACGGATTGGGAGAGCATGGAGGGTCATGAGGTAGCTGAAAAAGGGTGTGTGGTG
The DNA here is from genome assembly GCA_026402145.1 of Polypterus bichir lapradei. Taxonomy (NCBI): domain Eukaryota; kingdom Metazoa; phylum Chordata; class Cladistia; order Polypteriformes; family Polypteridae; genus Polypterus; species Polypterus bichir. The sequence continues at coordinate 81,589,243 of JANRMT010027041.1, forward strand.
CTCCCGATTATCTATGCAAAAGGACGAAGGTCCAATTCTTTAGAGTCCTGGTGCTTCCTCTCTTGCTATATGTTTGCAAGACATAGACGCTATCCAGTGACCTGTGATGAAGACAGGACTCCTTCAGTACTGTGTCTCTTCAGAGAATCCTTGGATACCGCTGGTTTAGCTTTGTGTCGAATGAGTGATTACTCACAGAATCCTGAATGAGGCACATTACCTGCATTGTGCGGGAGCGTCAGTTACGGCACTATGGCCATGTCGAGCGATTCCCCAAGGGTGATCCGGCTCGTAAGATCCTCACTGTTGAGGACCCAAGTGGCTGGTCCAGGACAAGGGGACGCCCACGTAATACCTGGCTATGGCAGACAGAGGGTCATTTCCGAAGGGTGGGACTGGACAGTGTGTCTGCCTGGGGGGGTTACCAACCAGGATCTTGGGCTGTTTCATCTTATAGTGGGTGCGGCAATGTGCCGTACCAATGCATGATCCCCAACCTGACCTAACATGACCTGATGTAGCTCATCCTTGATTGGATCCTGCATCTTAAAAAGATCCATTCCCTGACAGGTCACCCTTTACATTTGAAGGAAATATTCCAACATAATGGACATTCCCTGGCACTTTTTGTGTTCCTTGGATTATCCAAGTTGCATTCCGTATAGTGTGAATTCTGCATACATGCACAAAAGGCAAATAGTTTACCATTGTTACAGTCTTGCAATAAACATCAATGCTGTCTGCGTTATCACCCTTTCAAGTATTTTTCTACTGATGCATGCATCGCCAGTGTATGGAAACATTTATATCATATATATTTTTGGTGATATTAGTGTCAATCGAGATACTTTCACAAAACAGTGTCAAGATGCTAGTATGGACAGAGATAGTTTTGGTTTAAAAATGCTGTTTCTAAATAAAAACATATTAATGTGGATGTAGCCTTTCAAAGCTTTCACCACACACCATGGGGAAACATAAGAACAACTTAAATACCCACCTAATACTGTCAAGTTGGAGTTGACTGTGAAAAAAAGATGCAAAGACTGACACGAAGGTTCTGCGATAAGCTCCTTTAAGTTTTATGATGATTGATTCCAGGACATTGGCACTTATGGCTCACAATCACTTATCACTAATAAAAGTGTAAATTCTCTCCATCTCCCTCAATACCCCCCATCTCTATCTAAAATAATATCTGCTAGGTTCTTTGTGTTTTTAACTGGTTTTTGAAATTGACTGAAATGTGTAACAGAGTGGAAAAAAAACAACTCTACTCACAAACAGCATCTCACACACTTCACCAGCCTTTGCTGGTGTGCAATATACAGTACAGCACAGCCAACCTGAGATTTTATACCAGAAAATATTCCATTCAACTCTCCTGATCTGATGGTTTCTAGATGCCTCTCTCTTTCAAATAAAGACATGCCTGCCAGGATATCATAATAAAATAAATAAATATTACAACGATCCAGTTCGTCAACCGAAATTCAGCTGTTTGAATTAATATGTGCCTCTAGAGATCCCCTGTGTTGGCATGCACAGTGTTATTTAATAACATCATGGCCATCATGTGCAGCTCCGGTTCTTTCAATTCATTCAATGCAAGTGCAACAAGCGATCATTTTGCATTTTCAAATTGAAATCACTTAACATTTTCAAAATGAGCACTTGGAATTCTGCTTGTGTGTGGTTTAGATGCCAGGAGAGGCTGCTCTCTGCCTCACAGAATTATTGCCACCAGTGAGATTAGCAGAAGTAGTAGCATCAAGCAATGCTGTCCACAGGATAGCAGAAATCAAAGGGACAAAAGCAAGTGTAGTGGGGGCAGAGAACCCCAGCCTCAAAACATCACATTATGTAGAGACTAAAACAATAACCAGTAAGCCCAGCAGCTTTAGGTGAGAACTGCTCACCACCTTTTCCACTGCAGTTACAATTACCTGCACACATTTTCAAGGTGGCACAGCAGTTAGTGTTACTTCCTTACAGATGTAGCTTAAAGGGTTCAAACTTAGTGCCCTTATATTGTTTACGTAGATTTTACGTGTTACCTTCTAGCCTGAATGTGTTTTACTCTGCTTTCCTCCCATCACTCTGAAGACATCCAGGTTAGGCTAACTGGTGGCTCTAAACTGAGGTGAGGGTAGATGTGCATGTATGCACACAAACCACCTAGACTTTTTTAATGTTAACATTCACTGCAGGCCAGTAAAGCAACTAATTTTCTTTGGTTTGGACTAGAAATTCAAGCTGAAATCTTAATTTTTGAACTTTTTGTTTAAAGTCACGCATAATAAGCTGTGGACGTTCACTTGGATATTCGTGAAATTACTCTTGTGCAAGCATTTTCCCCGCTTCTCTAAAAATAATCAAAGCAACCTCTAGAAAAAATGGTGGAAACTACAATTAGGTTTGCCAGATTTGAAACCCAAGATGTTTTATAAAGTTAGCTTTTCTTATTTCATACAATGATTAGGTATAAAGCAGAAGAACAACATGTGATATCACTTCAGAAAGAGCACAAAATGGTGGCATTCAGGTAGCTTTCACAGACGAAGGCCATTTTAGGTGTAAGGTAACACCAGATGGGGTACAATTCCATTGCCAAATTATCTTAAAAATGCAATGGAAAATGTCCTCCAAGTTCAGAAATGATCCAATGTATTTATATATAAGGCAAGGCCAAGACCCAAGTCTTAAAAGTTTGACAACCTTTAAGAAGTATCTGGAGGAGATATTAGTGCAGCTTAGCTATTAGCTAAACAGACTAGCTTGATGGACTGAAGGCTCTGCTCTCATTTGTCAAATTTCTTTTATTCTTATGTTCTTATGTTGATGATTTCCAGAAATCTACCGGTGATGTGTAAAAAAAAAATAAAAAAAAAATTCAATTACCAGGTCAAACACACAAAACAACATAACACTGTTAAGGAAAACTCTTTGTTACAAATTACCCAGTCACATGGCACATATACAAATGACTCAACAGTTTTCATAAACAACTCTACAAAGTTTCTTTCATAACATTGGCTTTGTTTAAAACTTTACTGAAGTCTTTAATAAGGGAGGTACTCTCCATTCAAGTTGAGGGCCAAATTATTATGCACCCTTTAGAAAGAACAACATTAAAGACATAAAAAGGTGGCAGAAGATTATTGTGAGCAAAAGAATAACCAGAAGATGATATGAACATTGCAAACGTAGTCAGAAACAAGTCAGAAGTCAAAACCAGGCAGTCTAATGAACAAGTATACACAATCAAAGGGCAAACGCAAAATTGAAGGTTAAAAGACACGTAAATTCAGAGCCAAAAAGAAACCTAATGCTAAGGCCTACCAGAAAAAGAAACTATTGCTAAGGATTTTAGATATATTGGAATATCCATCAAGGGATACTAAACACACTGAGTGCCTCCATATTTAAGCATTAGTGACATCACTGACCACAGTCCAATGAGAATGAGAATGGTGTTAAATAAACAAGAAAAGTAAATAAACGAAAGTGAAAACTAAGGTCAGGAATGAAATCTCCAAACTAGACAAAAACACATGTATAAAATGATCAAATACTACAAAAAGAAGATATGTTAGTACAGTTGAGAATTCCCAAGGTACAGAAAGAAAATGGTATAGTGAGAGATCAGATCAGATCAGATTGTAAATAAAGTGAAAACTCTTTGAACATCAGCATTCAAAAACCTTTATATGCCTCATCGCTAAGACCTAGAAAATGTATCATTTAAACACAATATACCTGGGAAATGAACAGGTTGGAATTATAAATGTGATCAAATAAAACCCACTGAAATTCTGAGACAGAACACCTGGTAATGTCTCTGGTGCGAAATGTGAGAGTATCTATCTACTGGAGCTATGAGTGGTTCATTGTTATCTATCTATCTATTGTGGGATATGGCCAGCCATTCATCCCGGCCAATACCTCCACGCCGCTAGATGAAGCCCTTCCGGCAGCATGGAGGAACCCCGAATTCCAGCAGGGCATCATGAACATTGGAGTTTTCCTTCACAGCCCTGCTGGATACCATGGGGGCCGCTGCAGGGAGGCTCAGAGACTTTTATTTGCATTATAACCCGGAAGTAAGTCCTGGTCACGGGGACAGAGGAAATGACGTACTTCCGGGATGAAGAAAAGGAGTTTTCACCTGACCCAGAAGTGTTAAAAATCACATGGACTGAGGGATCAGAAGCACTTCCGGGTCAAGAACTTTAAAAGGACGATGGGAAACCCCAGCAGATTGAGCCGAGTTGGGAGGAAGGGTGACTGAGCTGCTGGGTGGATTGGAGGATTATTGTTTATTGAGATTAGTTTATTGTTTATGAATATTGTGGAGTGGAGGGTGCTTTGTGCACATTATTATTATAATAAATTCAATATTTGGATTTTTATCTGGTGTCTGGCGTATGATCTGAGGGTTCAAGGGGATGACAGCACCCTCTATCTGTCACACTATCTATTTATCTCTCTGTCTGTCTGTCTCTCTCCCTGCCTGTCTGTCCTTGGTTAAAGCACCCTCCCTCCTGATTTAACTTCCATATCTATGCATGTTGAGATGACTACATGAATCTGCCTCCATGTTTCACATGTGAAGAGTTTATTCTCTGTCTGTACACCTGAGGAACCACCTAAGCTCCAAGATATCCAAGGAGGACACATAGCCATGTCCACAACTGGCTGAGATGGGTCTGCTCTTCTGGCCTGGATGTCATAAAAACGGAAGGCCCCCTGAAGGTGGTGTTGCATTTTGACCAGTCATTGAGAACTGAGCTCATATTATTCCTATTTTATTATACTGTACATTTAGATGCTGTTTGATGCTGACTTTATTTTCTGGTAAATGGGGAAATTTCTTCTGGCTTCCCTTGGTCTGTTCACCAGTGGACACACAATCTATTAGTACTTAAAATACGAGGTGAGACACAAAAATTACCGGATTGGTAAAAAAAAAATATTTATTGATGAATTCCAGCATTCTAAACATTGTCACCTTTTATATACTCCACCATCCGATCTCTACACTGCTCCATACGTATCTTCCATTGAATGAAACAGTGCTGAAAGACTTCTTGCTTAAGGCACTTCAACAGGCTTGCCGTTTCAGTCTTCACTTTATCCATTGAAGAAAAATGTGTTCCTTTCGGGTAACATTTGATTTTCGGGAACAAGTAAAAATCACAGGGAGGTAAATCAGGCAAACAGGGAGGATGATCGAGGACAGGAATGTTTTTGTTAGTTAAAAACTGCTTTACGGAAAAAGGATTGTGCGCAGGAGTGTTGTGTTGTCTCACTGTTTGCTTTTTTCACCCGCCATTGTCGTGTCAACTTGTGTAGCGATTATTGTGCAAATGCTGACTGGACTAGTCACAGGATATACCTAGTCGGTCGGTGTGTAGGAGGGGATATAGTTCTATGAGTCACATCCAGCCGACCTCCAGATGGTTTTCGAGGAAAGCCCCAAGCCCAGTCCGGTTATTTTTGTGTCTCACCTTGTACTCTTATAAATACTCAATTTTAAGGATTCCTTGTCCTAAATGTATACAAAATTAATACAAGTTAAATAAAACACATCATTTGATCTCATTTAACATTAGAATTTCCTCTCACGGGTCAAAGACATGCAGGTTAGGTAGATCTGCAATATACTGAATTGTCCCTAGTAGGTGAGTGCTTCAGCGTATTCCCATGGGATGGACAAGCTCCCTCTGTAGGGATTCTTCATACCTTGCATCCTACAGTATGCTTGCCTGGGTAGGCTCCAAACCCTTACGACCCTGCTCAAGATTAAGTGGCCTTGGAAAATGTTATGGTATTGCATGGTAACATTTGCAGTCTAAACTAGATGAGGCATGAAAGCAGGTTAGTGCTGTTATGACCCTGCAATCCGCCTCTGCCTTATGAATTCTGCACTTCAGATTGACTCACCTGATAATATTATATTGTCCTTTCAAAAGACAAGGAGGTGTGCTCACATCTGTCTTTGCTTTCCTGCCTGGGGCCACGTAACGCACGCTTCACTCAATTCATCACGACTGCTGACATTCATCTCAGGTACAAAATCATTATAATTCATAGATGACAGAAAAGCATTCCGACCACAAAACATTTTCAAATAACATAATTATTAACAGAGGTGATAAATAATATTGAGATAAGAATATGTTGTTTGAAAAATGAAGATGACTTTTTTCAATAAATTACTTGCTTAGTCACCAGAGTTTGCATGCTGCAACACACTGAGGTGGCTGAATAAAAGTACTTTTTTTCACACAAAAGTTTCCTGTGAAGAATGAATCAATGTTTTCTACATTGGCTAACATCATACAAACTGGCACTTATAGAATATGACCACTGTCAAGAAGACAAGCCATTTCTGCCCACTAGGAAAGAACTGATTTGGGTCAGAAATTGACCAGAAATACTCAAGGCCTTAAAATATGAACTTTGGGGAGGTCAGTTGAAAAACTGGAAATGAAGCACTTGCGGAATCAAAACATTGAGACATTTCTGATAAATAGTCTGGACAAAGTGCTGTGTTGAAAACTATGAGGATGTGGATCTTTTAAATGTTTAATTAACACATTTTAGTATAATAAATAGGTGTACTTTAAAGCAACTTAACAGTAAGCTTGATCCTAATTTTAACCAAAAACAAAAAACAAAGAAGATGTAATTATAAAGCAATCACACATTATTGTACTTTATAGTGTATTATTGTATTTTAAGCACATTAAATCCTTACTATTGGTAGATTCTGCTCCCACGGACTTTCTTGTATATAATAAAAGTGTAACCCATTTCGAGGCACCAACTGTCTAATCGTGTAATTAGTGGCCATGCGGAGAGGAAAAAAAACGGAGAGGTGTATCTCACAGCAGCAACATGTGAGATTGGACAGTAACGGGCCTGTGATGCTCTTAGACGTTCAGGGCAGTATGCACACTACTCTGATTGGATCAACATGCATCTAAATAGCACCGAGAGACTTGGGAATGTCATTGAACTCCATTCCTGGTGGAGATTGGAGCTTGCAATCGCTTCCCACAAATAACGAATCCTCAGTGAATATATATCATAAGCTTGCACTGATTAAGTTCTTGGCCACAGCTGCTACCGTTTAGTTGGTTTAGTAAGTTCCGCGGATTGTCCCTGCCAACAAATCAAACAAACTTATCTATATGGGGGAAGTAAAACTTGTAACAAGGTTTCCGCAGGTGAACCAAAAGAACGATCATTACTAAAAACAGAGGGGCAAGAGCAGAGGGCTGGCACATCCCCTCCCATCCCATCCAGAGGCCATGAGGTTATGCATGGGACGTGACCCAGTATGAAGCATGTTGTGATGAGCTTAGCTGATTTTTTGCTATATGAAATAGGGGAGCCATAAACCCCTGTTTGAGCTTCCCACTAGTCAGGCCTATCTGCGCCAATCAATTTCTCCCCTTTGTACTGTGATTTAATATGCGATTGAGAGGCCGAGGTCTAGTCGTTATCATCAGTCCTTTACAGGCAACATTTCTGAGGGAACACAGAAGAAGAAGCATCTTAAAGTGCAAGCCAAACGTGTCTCTACTTTTCATTCTCAGGAAAGATTTTTGCATGAAAGGATCCCCAAATTTAACATCATGTATCTGTTTTGACCAATGGCCCCAACTATAAGAGATTTTAGATGAAAATTCACAAAAGTCTGATGGCACAAGAGATATAAGAAACGGGGAGAGGTGCACTTGGTAACATTACTATCTAATGATGCTCCTACTACACAGAATCCGCTTCCTGTCAGAATCTGTCAGCTGCCAAACCTGCAAGTAAACAGGCATCCAGTTGGCTAGTCAGTCATGTTTCTTTTGCTGGTTTACAATTTTTGTTTGTAGAAACACAATACAGTATACTGCAATTTATGGAATCCTACAAATGCAAAGTAAGGAGACAGCAAGGACAGGAAACCCTTCACCCTTAAGTTTTTAAATTGCAAGAAAAATCTCCCACATAAAAAGAGAAGCAAAAGGTGGGCTCAAGAAGAAGGTCCTGAGAAAAAAGAAATGTTACATTCCAAATCATCTCATCATCTGCTCCAATGGGATGTCAGTTTGTGGAAGAGAGGATCCTACACTGACTACCCCTAAAGGTTAGGGTAGGGTGCAGGCTTCTCATGAAGTGGCAGGGGCAGGATTGAGCCCAATGGCCGAGGTTTGTGGGAAGGGATTTGATTGGAGCATTACTTGCACATCACTACTTTAAAAATGATTTCCTCACAATGTATGCTGGAAATGGTATATTGTGTGCAAATTGCTGCTGTATCTAAGCGTAAACACCCAGTGGTCAAGGAAATAAAGTAGAGACCAATTATCACAGCAACAAGTCTCCAAAGCTTCATTTTGTCATCCAGGGTACATCTGCTACTTCTGCTGATGTGGATGAATTGAAAGGTTGCTTAGAATGAACAAGGGGTGACAATTATGAAACTATATTCCCTAATTAAGTGGTTTATTCTTAGTGAAGAGTGTGGGAGTCCAAAAATCAGATAACTGCCCTTCTTTTGCAAAAATAATGACAAAATAATGCCTTTTGGGTGATAAATACAGAAAATCCAGTCTACGCACACAGACAGAGAGCTGTGGTATTCACTTCCTACCCTTAATTTAAACATCATTCCGAGAAACTCCATCGCAGTAAGAATGGGTGAATTAAAAAGCCCAGGAAAAGCACTTTGCCCATTTTCTCACTGGCTGTCTGTTATCAGTTCATGCAGAGACAGGCCTTCATCCTGGTCACTCTCAGCACAAGCTCCAGCCTTCAGCACCCAACACAAAGCAACTGCTTGTCTGCCGAGGAAATGCAACAAAAGCAAGAAAAAAGGGTTGCAGTGTGATGGGCTATACATAAGAACAAAGAATTCTACCAAAGTCAAAGAAGTCTACTTATAAGTACAGGTATTTCTGGATGTCAATGGAAGAAGAAAGCCCAGTTACTGAAAAGCATATAGAGGTGATTGAAGGGTGGAAAATGAGAAATGCTGCTTCATCTGTTCTGGGGTCTTAATGCACTGCTGCTATTGACAGAACTGATTTTGTAAATGCACCACATGATGGTGTGCTCAGTATAAGGTACTATATGAAACAAGATTAATAGATAATATTAATGGTAAGCAGTAGTTAGCTCCAAGAGAGTCAAAGTTCAAACTTGCCACTGTCTGTGTGGCATCTCCGTGTCCTACCATGTTCATATGGGGTTGTCATTTTGTTCCGTGGTCCCCTCCTGCCATCCCAGAGGTGTAACAATCAAGTTAAATAGTAATATAAAGTGTGTGAGTGAGAGTAAACTGGAAGGAATTGGCATCCTATTCAAGATTGGCTCATGCCTAGATATGCTATGACCCAGAGACTGGATAAGGTAAAATGAATGAATGGATTGAGTGATGTTTCTGAATAGATGCCATCCAAGCTTCATGATTATCTTTTTTGAGCATGACGACCCACTTTTTGACAGGCCTGCTGGGAACTTGGTGTTCATTTTTTAGATTCTTGCACAGTCAAAGAAATATAAAATGTCTGCTTCCAAGGTGTGGAGGTTATGATGATACCAATTTTCCCACTGAGACTAAAAGAAGACCGTCACATAAAAGAGTTGTAGAAGATGGAAATGAACTCATATACAGTATTTGTCTGTTTCCAACACACTTGAAAAAAAAATCCATGGCCCTTGGATACCAGCACCTACCTCTGCCTCTATGCTAAAAGGACCCAGACAGCACCAAGAAACTCATCTGTGTTGTGACATTCAACTTGTGTGGCAACTCTGCCTTTGTCAGCAACAGCAGGGCCTTAGTGCATCTTCAAACCTTCACTTAGGACACCAATCCTTTCCAAGTATTTCTTGTGTTTCTTTTCTCAATGGGTAACAATCCTTAATACCATTACTTCCATATATTTGGCATATGTCCTTACTGAAGATGGCTCAAGATCAAAATAGTGTTTTTAAAACTGAACACAATTTGTTCAAAATGATAAAGTGACACAAAGACAAAGACAGATTTGCAAACAAAGCTGGCCACCGCACCTCAGATTTGACAAGATCATTTCAATATAAAAAGAGACTTATATTACAAAGTTCATTGCTCAATTCCAATTTTTTGCTCAGATAGGATTTGCCTATCTTAATGGTTTGCATTCATAAGTACAAGTGTTTAACTGTAATGTGAATGCATCTGTCCTCCGGAGTGGCACACATTCACTTATTGATAGGTTTGTGTATGAGTTATCTGAGTCACCATCAACAATAAAATCATATTAGTGACATGACACATGATATTAAGAAATGGATGCTCTAGTAGCCAGTGTATGCATTGAATTTTGCTATGGAGGATGGCAAACAATTCATCAGCTATACATGATTAGGTCAAGAAAGTGGAAAAAAAAGCCAGATGGCTGGCTTGTGCTATTTTCGTAGCTATTGCTGGCACTGCTGCACCAAGAGATGTGTGGGTACGAGAAAGGAGACAGCAATGATAGGATCATGATGGTTGTCACTGCTGTAGCTCTCCTCTATTTTTGTTTTGGTGGTGCTGTCAAAAAAAAAAAACCAAAACCATAAAATACACAAGAACACCCATATAAATAGTGGTTAATAGTTCGTTAAGCCAATCACATAAAACATTAAAAATAATTGACTAGTATCTAGGGGTTGGTTAGAGGAACATTTACAAATACACTACTAGACTGCCACATGTTGACAGATTCTCACTTCATGCTTAAGTTTTAGAATGTCTCCGGAGGTTCCCTGACTGACAATTCTGAACAGGGCAGACACAGGAGTGTAGTGTGGCCATTCAATGGCCATAATATACAGTGATATGGAAGAGTAAATACACCACTCTCAATTCTATGGTTTCACATATGTAGATGTAACTAATAATTGTCTGGTCCTCACCAAATCTGAGAATTAGATAAACCGAAATGCAGGCAACAAACAACTCAGAAATGTAACTGTTTTTGCATAAAATCCGTTCATTTGAATGTCACTCTGCTCAATACATGTCAGGGAAAATGCATGTACTGAGTAATAATAATACATGTTATTTTTAGTAATGGATCGTAAGATTTTCTTCTTTGAACAAATGTTTTAAATAAAAGCAGTAAAAACTTAGGTTTGGATCTGCCATTTTATAATATTTACCTCTTTGGAAAGGTTTCTATGGAACCACAAATATATTTTTTTTAAATAATACAGTGGTATTCAAAAATGCGGCCCTTTTTAAAAGATGTTAATTCTGATGTTTGAAACTTTACAAAAATGTGCTTTACACCGAGTGATAAGAAAACTGTCCAGATTTCGCCTGTTATGTGAATGGAAAACTGCTTGCCAGGGAGCACAGTCACTGTCAGGCATATTCTTTTTGGAAAACCCTGTTTTTCAAATCAAAGTGGTTGGAATTGTTTTTTGAAATCCTCACCATCTGATAGCAATGAAAGGAGTCCACAGTGTGATAATTTGACATGTCCACCTTCTATCTTTTTCATTTAAAGGGCAATAATACCTGATTGCTTCAGTTAAGTGGGCACTGATGGTTTTGAGTGAACAGAGTAGCACATGTTACATTTAACCTGTTTTTCCAATTATTTGTGATGAAAAGAATTATGTATTCTTTTATGGGTGTCCATGTTGGTCACTGGAGTAAGAGCTGCCTCACATCATTATTTAACACTTACTCCACATTCTGCATTTTATTTACAAAGACTTCATATACCCTTGATCTCAGTCAGCACTTTTGGCTTTATCGGTCAATCGATGAATCGATCAAATAAGCAAAAAAAAAATTCAGTCATGCAATTGATTGTGCAAATGTCAATCCTTCTCTCCTGCTATTACGGAGTACATCCAAGGGTCGGACTCAATAGGCCTGAATCCTTGCTCATCCCTCAGTGGCTGACCTAACCTCTGTATTGGTTCTGATAAAAGCAATATCGGCAACATGAACTGCACTCTGTAGCACAAATGACTTTAAACATAAAACTATAAAAGGGAGAGCAAACACAGCCTGGGTAAAATTGGTCAATATATGTTTGGGCAGAGGCCAGCCTGCATGTCAAGATGGACAACACGGGATGCATGGTGAACTCTGGGAAAAAGCAGCACATCCTCATTTTTTAAAAGGGAAGATGACTATAAAGAGGGCTGTATGATTGCTCCTATACGTGAAATGAAAAGCACTGCACTTAATTATCACTGTCCGTTAGAAATTGACTGTTCAGTGTTTTAATCTTCATGCTAAATCTTGCCTTAGTCTAATCTTTTTTTATTTCTGCTTAAATGACCTAAAAGGTTGAATATGGGCTTTGTCCATAACACCAGTGAAAATACTGTATATGTTGTTTTTAGTGACCATAGCACTGCAATTACTCTGCTCGAGTTCAGCTAGATATTTCACTTCATTTATTTATTTTTTGCTGAGAAGCAGCGAACACAATCGTGGACAACAGTTAACTAATTCATAATTTATCATTCACTCCTACATGTGTTTATTTGAAATCCACTGCTTTGCAGGAGCCACAACTTAATCAGTAGAGGGCAAGAGAAGGAAAGTGGTCTTAATGAACAGACAAGTTTCAGCTAATATTTGTTGCAAAAGCAGATGATCTGTAGTAATATCTGGTATCTAATATATAAAGCAGAGTCGATGTATGTATATGTGTGTGTGTATGTTTGTTTGTCCGCCATACAAATCTGCACCGATCATCTGATCGGCACCAAACTGGGGACGGGGCTCCTTTGTGACCAGGAGAAGGTCATGGGATATGTTTGGTTGGGAAAATGTTCGTGGTGAACCGCAGGGAACCTTTTCACCGACACAACGTTTGGCACACGTCCCCATACTTATCATCGACAAGATGGCCGCACGTTACAACAGACGTTCACCGTGGCGCCATCTAGAGGCAGCTTTGGTCTCTGTGCGTCGCTCTTTACCCATGATTGTCTGAATTGCCAAGAGATGACGGAAGTGTCCAAGTATGAGAAGGCCAACTGCTTTGATCGGGTGAAGGGGAACTGGTGTATGGATGTAAAACGTGAACGACCCAATAAGCGTGACCAGCTGACAAACCCGCGTTTCTGGGGGTCACACCCCCACATGCACTGATAGTGCTGCATTTCATTCGCCAACGTCCGTTATATGGCTCCACGTTTGAACAGAGACTCACCTTAAAAAGACAGCATCCTTTCCTCGCCATTTTCCCCTCATGCAGCAGCGGTTGTATGTCACTTCTCTCTGTAGTTACCATCACCAACGTCCGTTAGATACCAGAACGATTCAACACAGACCCTCCTTAGAAACAGAGAACCCCTCCCCACCATTTTTCACAGTACGGTTTCAGTGCTACTCTTTCTTACTGGCTTTCCGTGTTTGTGGTGCTATTTGCTCGCTTTCCCACTCACAGTACGATTTCAGTGTTACTCTTTGTGACTGACTGGTGCTATTTGTGCACTTTCCGACGTATTGTAAATAAGTTAAATTCATCTCACTGTAGTGCTTATTCCGTACGTAATACCATGTAACACATTATAATTGTCCTGATTTTCGCTAATATATCCATGCCATCGAAAAAAACACACAGAATTGGAAGGTCCACTTCAAATGCCAGAAGAAAGTCTATTTCTGTGTCTGTCTACGCCACAGTAGACAGAATCCAGAGTGGACGAACTTACACTAAAATGCGAATCAGAAAACTGTTTGTTCTATTTCTATGTTCTGTTTCTTTTATTTGGGAAATTCACCGGCTATACATTCCCAGGCAACGCCGGGTACTCCTGCTAGTAAAAGATAAATCACACAATAACATTAGATGACTTAAGCTAGAAGTTCATTTATAGTTGTAATTCACCTTTCGAATATATAATAGGTGTGGTTGCAGCCCACCAGGATCAGTATCCCGGTAATATGAGGGTGGCGGTGTACAGGAATCTATGACCTGCGTTGCTTTGTCATTTCTGTACTGGCTGATGACACGCAGGCCAGCTCTTCCCTGCACTAAGCATTTGCCTCAGTGTTCACTTCATACACGTTTAAGGCTCATGCTTAGTCTGTTCTCTGCTTTCATCCATTTTTCTTTAGCTACAAATAGTAATGATTAAATATTTCAGATCATGGATTGCTATAAATTGGAATCCTTGAATTTCAAAGTACTGCCTAATTGATTATATGCTAGTGTGCAAGCACTCACAGGAGAGAAATATGGTGCTTCTAAGAATAATGTCACTAGAGGCTAGCCTCCTGCAGTAACTTATAGAAAATATGTCCCCAGACATCAAAGCGCTGAACATCTTCAGCACTAATTGCTATATAGAAGCCACTTTCCTCTGTGTGATGAATGCTAAAAATACACCTTTGTGTCAATTAGCTGTGTGCACCAAACAGCAAGAAGACTGATAGTGTGGCTGTTCCACTGTATCTATGAGCCAATAGAAGTGAGTTTCAGCTCACGGCTAGGAGTTCCCAAACTGGCGGAAGACAAGGAGGAGGGAAATGGAGAGTGGATTGTGTTGAGGGACTGTTTAGAGAAGCATGAGACAGTCTTCAGTCAGACGACACTGTAGAAAGATTTATTCCAACTAGTTTTCTTCCCAAATGAGCACTATAGGGCATTTTTAACCAAAAATATCAATACAGTAATGGCCAATGCCTACACTTTCTGTATTTTACTTCTTTTGGCTGGCTGATTAGATTGTGATCTTAGTTGTTTGTTCAGATTGTAGGCTGTTAAAAAGCAATGTCAAAAGTGTAATCATGTGAGTAATTATAGATGGAGCTTTAAAGAAAGCTGTATTTGTAACATAGCCATACAATATTCTATACAATGCATACAATGTGCTGTCCATGATCAAACAAATGTGGACTTCTTCAAGTTTTATGACTTATCCTTTTCTTCTTCTTTTTTGCTTATTACAAAGGAAAGCACAGACAACAATGGCAATGACAGCTACTACTTAGTTGTTCTCCCTGGTATTTGCTGACTTTCTTAAAGTGTGTTAATTCTTGTTTCAGTGGGCTCCACATTGATTGGTTGCCAATATGTGCTGACATCATGACCCTTTCATACTGTATATATATGAAACTGTGCTGAGAAGTTGTGAGAGAGTTTGTGACATTCTCAATGCAACTATATCAAGCAGCTGCAGTGCTTAAGTGTGACATAGTCGTTGACTTGAACTTGTGTAAAGTAATGCTGGCCTAACATGTGCATTTTTGAGGAGACCATCAGACTACCAGGAGGAAATCTCACATAGGCATAAGGAGAATGTGCAAACTACACAACAACTGGGTATGGATTTTAAACCCTCAATCCTGAGACCATGAGGTGCCAGAACTGACCATAACCTTCAGCCAGAATGAACCAAAAAAAAAACCAAACAGCTCTGATTTCAAAAAGAATTAATTTGTGATTTTTCACAGATTTGTCTTGGCCTTCTCCAGCTCTTCAGCCCTTCATCCTACCATTCCACCTGAATCACTTAATCTTCTGCAAGATCTTGAACTGAGGGACCTTTTCTGTTGACTACTGATTAACTCTGTTCATTTTCTCTCAAACAAGAGCATCAGCCAAGAACCTGCAGGGCTGAGATAGACACATTCACATTAAGCAGACTTATTTACACATAAATTATAACAAAACAGATTGCTCTAAAGAGCAATTAAAATAATCTTTGCAGAGTCGTCCACATGTGTGTTAGATATCCACAAAACACTCCTTTGCATTTATGTAATAATCACTGGATGGTGATTTTTACTGCCGTACATATCAAAGCTTTCGGATGCCTTGTACAGCTTCCTGAATAATTCAGTGAAGGCTTCCAGAGTCAGCAAGTACTGGAGCTCTGCGAAGCCTCTCAGCTGACTTAAAACAAGAAAGAAGAAAACGTGTGAGCTTACCCTCCTTCGCGAGTCGTGCTACACGTTTTTCTGAAATTATGCATTCTTCTGTCAGATATATTTGGAAGACTTAGCTTATCCAGTAATTCAAGGATTACTCCAAAAGTTAAAGAACAGCCCTGTTACAGCTATGCTAAAATTAGAAAACACAAAAAAAATGTTTACAGTCACATAAACAGAAGCTCATTTTGCCTGACTGGTCATCAGCCAGCAGCAATATGAAACTGGTGTATTCCCATGGAGGGACACACTGCTGTTCTGTCCACAACAGCGCTTGATAAGAGGACTTTGGAGGTAATGATAAATAATGATAATGCTCATTAGCTTCCTGTCATTCAGACTTGCGTTTGCTCCATCACAAGGTATCATCTGTTCATCAACTAAGACATATTTTGGAGAAAGCCTCAATACAACCTTTAAATATAAACGAGAAAGAAGTGTTATTGTGGCTTAGTAAGACAGACAAAATTGTGAATATTTAGAAAGGATAATGGGACTGGATAACTCATTGTCACACACGTGTGCTTGGGAGAAGGTTAATGGGCTCAAATGATGTTATTTCTCAGCCCAACCTGGGGTTGTATAAAAAACAGCTCTTCATAAACTGCAAAAAATATTTTATTTGATAATGAGATGTTAGATTTAATTTTTTTTTTATAGAAATACAGGTATACATACAGAATGAAAATGAGATGTTAGATGTACCTTTTGTTTTCAGCCTAAACCGATGCCGTTTGTTGCTTTTTTTGTTCATTGTAAAGAAAACTTTGAAAAGTGGTCTGCGGAATTCGGCTATATCTGTTGTCACACATGTGCACATGGGGGGCAGCTAAAGGGCTTGAATGAGGGCAATTCCAAGCCAGACCGGGATGTGGCAGAGTGCTTTTCTGCAGACTGTTCACGGGAAATTCTGTTGATGTCACTTCCGGGTCCGACCCTATGGATGAAGACGCTTCTGGTTCCGGCCCCTCTGATGTCATTTCCGGGCCCGAGCCTATGGATGAAGACCCTTTGATGTCACTTCCTATACTGACCTTTAAAAACCTCCACCTATCCCCTCAGTTCTGGTTTGGACTCCGATTTGTGCACATCAGTGCTATTACTTATTTCAGTTTTGCAGCCAGGAAATAATATATGGGTGGCTACCCCAAACCTTGCTATGGCTTTTTGTCGAATTTGTGACACTGTGTGATGTAGCGTCTACACTCTTGCTGAGCCTTGCCAGGACTGTATGAGACCAGAAATTTCACAACAGACTGTTATTTTCTTTTGGTCTAATAGGAAAAAGACAGCCTGTTGCAGGGTTCCCAAGACATAAAGTGCAGGCATGGAATTAAGTATTTTTTGAATTGCATTATGATCTTCGGTTGCCAGTTTTGGTTGAAAAAACATTTTTTTATACTGAAATTTACATTTTGTTAAAATTATATATATTAAACATGATATTGTATGAAGGTTTGTCCTGGACAGCAAAAAGTATTCGTTATTCTGAAAATGTCATTACTTTGATCTTCACTATAAAGGGATTGGCCTGTGTAAATGTTTGTAATGTGCCATCTGTTGGACTGACAAATGCAATACATTTTATTACCGCATACATTGCAAAATACATTTCAGTAGATGGTAAACTGCAGATGTTATCTTTGAGGTCCATATATAGTTAGTAGTAGTTAGTAGTTTATTTATATAGCGCCCTTCACAGACAACGGTCACAGAGCGCTGAACAGCAAATATGGTACAAATACAACAGTTTAAACAAAACATAAACAAAACCAATAAAAACAATAAATAAACAAACTGGAACTACTCCGCACTGATTAAAAGCCTGTTTAAAAAGAAATGTTTTCAGTTGTTTTTTAAAAGAATCAACAGAGTCAGCTGCACGCAGACTATAAAGCAGGCTATTCCATAGTCTTGGTGCTACAGACTGAAAGGCATGATCCCCACGGGTTTTTAGCTGAGTGTGTGGGACAACTAGAAGGCCCTGTTGCCCAGATCTAAGAGTCCAACAAGCTGTATAGCGTTGGAGCAGACTGGTTAGGTACTCAGGAGCTTGTCCATGCAAAGCTCTGAAAGTATAGTAAGTACCAAAGCTTTAAAATGAATTCTATAAAACACTGGGAGCCAGTGCAGTTTGTCCAGAAGGGGAGTGATATGATCACTCCGGCTAGCACGAGTTAGGAACCTGGCAGCTGCATTTTGGACTAACAAAAGACGTGAGAGGAGGACTTGCTCAAACCCGTATAGAGAGTATTACAGTAATCAATCGTGAGCAAGTAAAAGAATGAAGAAACATCTCCAATTCTGACTTATATATATATTTAAAATCTCAGTCACCCACCCACTGAATCCATTCAGAGGCCACTAAGGGGCCTATCTCAGCAGCAGTGGGCAGAAGGCAGGAAATCGCACAGTTCAGCTTTAAACAATAAGCCAGCGTTTCTCAACCTTTAAGTATTTGCGACCCGAGTTTTCATAACAGTTTTAGTCGCACACCCCCTAACATTTTTTTGAAATGTAGATGCATATTTTATTATACTTACTTAACCTTTATCAACATTTATCTAACTCTATATTTATTGTTCTAGTATCAGAATGCATTTTAAGTTAATTTGTTTTGGTTTCAACAGATGTTTTTTTTTCATATTTTTGATTCTTGTTTTCTTTTTTTCACATCTTCGCGTCCCCCTTTTTGTTACTTCGCGCCCCGCTAGGGGGGCCCACCTCACAGGTTCAGAACCACTGCAGTAAGCCACTGGAGGCTCAGGCCATTCAAGCCCTAGTATTCCTGATGAATTTAAGATCCTAAAAGGAAAATAGCAAGCTGTCTCACACACATTTTCAAATAAACACCAATTGATTGCAGTTTATGAAAATCAGCAAAATTGTACAAAATAGGCACACACATAGTAAATAAAGAACATTTTCAAAAAAGCCTGCAGCTTCAATGAACATTACATAGCGGGAGGTTCTTTTTTTTTTTTAATGTAGCAGGAAGCAAAAAGAGCACAATCATTCCAGCCTTTCATTTCTAACAACCTTTTGATTTATTCGTTTTTCAAAAGAGGAGGTGTAAAAATTTGATTTTTTTAAACACATAAACACTGCTTATTTGGGCAAAGCTTTAGACACAACTGATTTAAATTCAATGCGCAGCTTTAAAAAGGACCTTGTGTGCAGCTCAACAATTGAGCTGAAACTCTTGTGAAGATAACTCAGGAAGATAGTAAGTGAACTTCAAAATTTTGTGTTCCAAGGATCAATAACCCAGCGTTCTGGCTTATAAAATAGGGTCCATTCACTAATCGGACTATCTGTGTCACACTTCTAGCCACACTGGCTCTTCTAATGTAGACTATGTGACATCCAGAAGTCACTGTGAGACTTGAATACCTTCTTGGGATTTCTGATTTCATCTGAGCCATTCCTTGGGACACCTTGAGGACACTGACAGATCCTTAATAAGTTTTGCTTTTTTATTATAACTTAAAATGAGAATGTAAGACCCTGAACACATCTGTTATCCACCATGAGTTCCTTGATATATTTGTGAAACAACAAGTGTTCACTGCTGTGACTCTGAGCAGGTCACCTTGTCCTCCTGACTCCTTCAGTAGAGAATCTGTGATGACATGATTATGGACATACTACTTTCTGGTTTGGTGTGTGATGTCATGGTTGCCATTTACTTTAAGACTGCTCTGAAAGAACATTTTCTCAATCAAAACAACTTTATATTTGTAGCCTCTGACTCCTTAATTTTTATGACTGGTATTTCCACTTTTCATACTTGTGTTTTAGATCAAGTATAGCATTATTTTAATTGTCAGTTTTATACCTGAGTCTGATACAGACATAGACAGTGCTGTTTTGTCAGATCTTATGATTAATCTACTTAGATGTCTGTTTGGTGAATTTGTTTTTGCTGTTTTCTCTGTGCATTTTGCTATCTTTTTGTTTTGTTTGCTATCTTTTTGTGTTTTTATGCACAATCGTGAAGGTGACCATTTAGCGGAATGTATGGGGACTACATTTAAGGGAACTCATGAAGTGGTTATAGCTAATGCCAGTAGACTGATATATCTGTGTTTCCTCATAAGTCTATCTGGAAGTCATTTATCCAGATAAAGATAAAGTCAGTGGCCCTGACTCTGTCCATCTGCGTAACATGCCTGAAAGTCCATCTACTAGTCTGCCACTATAAATGTCCCCCCATTTCTTGTCTGTCAAGATGGTAATACTGTATCCTCTTAGTCTATTGGAAGTACATCAGACATTGCCAGCATTGTGCTCATTCATCTCTCCAACCCAATCCTAATAATAAAAATGGGATATCTTATCTTGAGACCCCATCCATTTATACACAGTGTTGTCTTTGATTACTTTGTGCTGACATAACATCCTTAACCTGTTCAATATACTGCAAGGTCATGGGGAGTCCAAGAAGATCTTTGTGGAAACCATCCTGGCATGGGATGCCATTCCATTGTAGAGCCCACCTATACACACACACATGCACACACATGACACACACATGTATATATATACACACACAGAGACTTATTCCAGACACTGGAACAATTTAGACTCACCAATTGGTTGCCTATTCAGTTCCCATCTCCGACTCATGTCACCTAACTTGCTGGGCTCAAACTGTACAAAAATACATGTAATTGACAGTTTCATATCCTATACTTGTAAATCATCTTGCATTAAAGCATCAGACAGATATCCATCCATTCATTATCCAACCCGCTATATCCTAACTACAGGGTCACGGGGGTCTGCTTGAGCCAATCCCAGCCAACACAGGGCGTAAGGCAGGTAACAAACCCCGGGCAGGGCACCAGCCCACTACAGGGCGCACACACACACACACACTAGGGACAATTTAGAATCGCCAATGCACCTAACCTGCATGCATTTGGACTGTGGGAGGAAACCGGAGCACCTGGAGGAATCCCACGCAGACACAGGGAGAACATGCAAACTCCACACAGGGAGGACCCAGGAAGCGAACCCTGGTCTCCTAACTGTGAGGCAGCAGCGCTACCTACTGCGCCACCATGCCACCTAGGGTAGCTTCATTCCCCCTAAATGTATATACTGTACAAATGAGTCTTACATTAGCACAAACAATCAAGCTGAGCCTTGTCCTTGATGAAGAATCCAGGAGAAACTGGAATAAGGAATATTTAGTTATTGGCCTTGCATGTTCTTAAGAGCACCCATTTCTAATATTATTTGTGCCATAAATATTTAGCCACATCACAACATCAGCTCTCTGCATCTAGTTGGAAAAACCTTATAGATTTATCACAGAATGATTTATCACTTGTGTTTCTCAGTTCCTTGGTGAGTTACAGCAGATTGATTCCTTTGACTTTCTAAATAAACATTCAGGCTTAAATTTAAAAAAATCTTTATACTGTGTATCTCTTAAAAGCCATGATACTTATTTTCTTCTTTATTTTACTGTGGCTTGCAAGTTGCTTTCGGGGTAGACGCATATTTTTAGGAGAAATCAATTTATTGGAAGATATAAGAAAGAAAAGAGTGTTAGACAAAAAAAGAGTAGGCATTGATTTCAGAAGTTGAATCTCTGCACACTTTCTGAAGCTAAATGCTAATAAATTAAGAAATATTTACACATAATCACTTGGTTTTACAATCTGGAATCCTACCAACTATACTATATTTCTTAAACGTGCAGTCTAATGTAGACGTTCCCAGACTTTGGGCCCAAATTTTGACTTCAATATCTCAAATACAGTCAGACTTTTTATTGATTTCATTTACTGCACATCATCATCTCTTGATGATACTCTTTTGTCCCAAATGCAGAAGCATTTTTACATGTTGTTTCTCTTGAGTTAAATGTATTGAGTTTTTCAGCAAAATTAACGTCATAATAAAAAAAGAAAATGCTTTCTAAAAGGTCTCTAGTATTGAGGGTGACAAGACCTTCTGAAAGGCCTCTCTTTAAAAGAGCTATAGAATGTTTTTTAACTTGCTTGCACCTTCATACCTTTGCCTGTGGTGATGATTGTTTTGTCTTTGATAGCTGCTGTTTGCTTATTTGAATCTATCTGTGATACTCAGTAAGGTGAAAATGATGTGCTATTGGCCAGAATTATTGATAAACTGTAGTGGAGATGTAAGGTTGCTTTTTAAAGATAAACCCAAAGGAATTGTTACTATCTTTGCTCAGAGATGTATTAAATCATTCACCCAAAGTTTTAAAGACAAAACCAAAGCTCTTATTCAAAGCAGAAAAATGTCAAACCCAGAATATTTGTCTAATTAATTAATTTGTTAATTTCTCAAGTTGCAGTTTATTGCAGGGGTTTAGCAAGTAAAGTTTGCAAGCTTACCTGCTGACCAAGCATGTTGGTTTCATTCTCACCCATCACAGTTTAACTTCTTGGCAATTGGAGTCATTCTGGGAGAAGCCCATTAAATAGGCAAGTGCTTCTCAGGGTGTGATTGGTCACACTTGGCCCAATGGTAAGATATGAATAGACAATGAAAATGCTTTACTCAATGGCCTTCTTTCTAAAAAGCACTCAGCATCAGTCCTAACATGCTGCTACAGGTCTATCTTGTTGTGATTCTGGCACCACAAAACTGCAAAATGAGCAAGGCCTTCAAAAAGACCCCAGGACACAGGCCTTTCCCAATACAGAACTCAGCTACAGAGAGACTTCAGTCTACTCTGGGCCAAAGGAGGTTTAGGACACACATTTTTAGAAGCAATCCAAGGAAAGCCTCCAAATATATCAATAAGAAGGCAAACAGAACATTAGGTTATAAAACACAATGTGCAGAGTACAAGTCCATGGAAGTTTTGCTGAAGCTTTATAATGCACTGGTGAGGCCTCATCTGAAGTACCGTGTATAGTTTTGGTCTCCAGGCTACAAAAAGGACATAGCAGCGTTAGAAAAGGTCCAGAGAAGAGCAACTAGGCTCATTCCAGGGCTACAGGGGATGAATTATGAGGAAAGATTAAAAGAGGTGAGCCTTTACAGTTTAAACAAAATCAGATTAATAGGAGACGTGATTGAAGTGCTCAGAATTATGAAGGGAATTAGTACAGTGGATTGAGACTGTTATTTTAAAATGAGTTCATCAAGAACACAGGGACACAGTTGGAAACTTATTAAGGGTAAATTTCACATAAACTTTAGGACGTTTTTCTTTAAACAGAGAACCATAGACACTTGGAATAAGCTAACAAGTAGTGTGCTAGCGAGTAAGACTTTAAGGACTTTCAAAACTAAGACAATGTTTTTTTGAAGAATTAACTGGATGAGAACGGTGAGCTTTGTTGGGCCGAATGGCCTGTTCTCATTAAGATTGTTCTAATGTTTTACAAAAATTGCTCAGAAGTGCTAAAAAAAAGAATTTGCCTTAAAGGCAATTTGAAGCAAACAATTTCATATCAATTTGAAAAAAATAAAATGATAAATCAAAAGAAAAAAATTCAGAAACCAGAAAAATTGGTACTTACAGATAATTCATTCAAATACAACAATCAAACCATGAATTGCTAAGGGACTAATTTCCAAGCCTCAATTTATAGACTGAGAACGGACGTTTAGCAATTAAGTAATGGTGGTCCTCCATCTTGAGGTTCCATTAACAAAATACAGGAGATATCAGAGAACATGTCATACATCTCATTTATATAAAATCCATCATTTGTAGTCTGTCTGTCTTTATGTCTGTTCGCTTTTCACAAGAGATTAACAGAGTTAGATCGTTTTTTCTCTATAATCAGCTTGAACATTCCGGTTGATTTTGCAACTTGCGCTATGTATCATAGTTTGCTTGTGGTACTGATTTATTTGTGCAAATCCAAGAGAGACACAGTGGTTTGAGGGGAGGGGGTGCGGGGCACTCATGCACCAGCCTTGGGGTGTACCTTACTTTTGCTTAGCTAGCGAACGAGAGAACTACTTCACAGATGTAGATTTTTCTATAATTTGCTTGAACATTTTGTGACTGCTCTCATTGCGCTAAGAATCATAGCTTGCTTGCAGGAGCGATATATTTGTGCTAATCCGAGACAGAGGCTGCAAGCCGATTGGAGGAGGAAGTGTGATGTCAGGAGTAGGGAGCTCCTCCTTACTGTCTTGTTTCACTACTAAGCTGGTGGAACCGCGGGGGACGGCTAGTAGATAATAATAATAATTATTATAATAGTAAATAATTAAGCCAAACCATATTAACAAAAATTACATAAACACATGAAACAGGCTTATAAAAGAACCACGAAGAAACAATAAAGAAAATTCGAGTTGGATCCAGAAATTCCTGTAACTGTTAAAAAACTTTATTATACAACTTACAACTATTCCATTATAGAAACCATCAAAATACTCCCCTTGAGATTCAATATACGTGTCTCGTTGTTTCTCGTATTCCTGTTAACATTTCCTGTACTCATCTTTAGTCACTGTGTCTAGAGCCTGGTGTGATTTTATCCCAGATTTCTTCCAATATAGTCTCAGTTTTAATTTCAGGATAAAAAACAAATCCCAGGGAGCGAGATCTGGCAAATTTAGATGCAAAGCAATGTCCTCATTGTTTTTGGTCAAAAACATAGCACATACTCTATATCAAAATTCCTGTAATGATATTATTGCAATACCAATTTTAAACAAAACTCTTCAGAATCACGCAAGTGCACTTATCCTCTTGTATATAAAGGTAACTTCTGAGATTCAGTTCTGGTTTCCAGTAATTGAATGTGTTTGAAGTCAGATTGATTGGCGACTTTAAATTAGCTCAGTACAGAGAAATTGTTGACAGCTATTTGATGATACAAGGCTAAAGACTAATGTCTCACTTTCGGCCAGTTGCTGTCTGCTTCCCATTGCTGGTGTGATAAGCTTCTGATCCATTATTAAATGCAATAATATAGTTTTGCTGTTTGTGTTTTGCTCATTTTAATTCTGAGCTTCAAAGTGTGTCAGAAACTGAAATAATAATAATAATAATAATAATAATAATAATAATAATAAGAAGAAGAAGAAGAAGAAGAAGAAGAAGAAGAATAGAAGAAATACTGATGCACATCTCCTGCAACCAGAGCTTCGCTTCTAGTGTTTCCCCATGTGGTCACTTGTCTGTCTGCTTCAAAGGCACCAAAGGCATTGACCAGGACAAAGATCAGTAACTTCATTGACTACTTCTCTAGCAACTATCGCCTCACTGGGACTCTTTGAAAGAATCATCACTGCAGTGGGAAAGTATTTGCTATGACTCTGGAAGAGAGACTTTGATCCCCATCCATCACCTTTTAGCATTCATAGCAATCATTAAACAGGAATGTCCAACTTGGAACTCCAATCCCAACTCTTGGGTATGGTTTCCCCAGACACTCCAGGTGCTACAACTTCTTTAGATGCCAGTCACTCCTCTTTTTATTGATTTCGCTTCATAACAGAAATTAAAGTACTTGCTGTGATCTTGCTGTTTTTATTGTGACTTGGAGCCTTATACCAAATTTGAGGCATCCCATGTGTCACTGTCATGCTAAAATTAAAGATGCTCTTATAAGTCTCATTTGTAATTGAGGTAAAGATTGAAAATGTTTCCCTATTTCCATATGCAAGTCCCACCTCAGGCAACAAAACAGACTACAAACATTAAAAATAAATTATGTGAACTACTTTTAAAAAGACAAGGTGTTTATCTTGAATATTTGAATGCATTCATTACATCTAGGACTGTAAAGTTTATTTTTCCAGCACAAAATACCAATGATTTTTAGCATATGAATTGTGCTAAAGCCTCACAAATCATAATGTCAGAAATGAATAAAATAATCACAAAGTCATCTGTCCAGCTTTTCAGGAAGAAAAACTGGGTCCTGTTGTGAGGTGTTGGAACCTTTCTGCATCAAGTGTAAGGCAGGGAGCAACAACTGCATGGGATGCCAGGCCAATGTAGGACCCCTCACATACACAAGATTAACCCTTTAAATGCAGCCTTAATTTTTGGAGCTGCAGGTGGGCCAATGGAATAATAAACAATTTTAAATAAGTGAATAAAATCATTCATTGACTCACTGCTATGATTAAATATCAGTACTTTGCCATTAAAATGTTCTGTTGCATACACCAATACCAAATTGTGATGTTATTCTTTCTTCTCTTGAAGATTGCTGCATTGCATCCCCAACAAATCTGTCTTGAACGTCCTGATTCAATTACATACAATTTGATGGACAGATTATAGTGCAATAAATAAATAAAAGGGATGTTACACCATTCAAATTACACCACATTAAACTTTCTATGTTTTCCACATTCTATATTTCAGATTTAGTTTGTAAAGACATTTTTAAATCATGCAATTATTTGTGCTGTAATTTGCATACACAGTATAATTTCATTACCGACTATATACAGTGTTCTGACAGAGTAAGATTTGCCCTTCAAAATGATACATGGGCCATGAAATTGCAATAATGGATATTTATGCTATGGATACTTATTTGAAAACAGTAAAGGTAGAGAAAAGGAATCCTGTTTTTTATACTATTTAATAAGAGTAACATTAAGAACATTAACTTGTGGATATTTCATAACACTTTTTTCTGAGTGTTCTTGACACTTTCATAGTGCTTTGAAGTTTATTCCAACACCTATGCAAATAAGAATAATATCCAAAGTGCATTTTTGGTAAAAGAATTTTGTGACTAATTCTGTTGTAATGTACATGTACAGTTTCTGAAAGAGAAATGTCTCACCTTTAGTTTGAGGAGTAGAACATGAACATTGAGTGAAAAGATAATGAAGTTATAGCCAGTTAAATCAAAGTAGCAGATAAGAAAGGCTTAAAGAGTTAATATAAGGTCACCGATCTACTTAAGCTGCATGACTTTACAATGGAGATGAGAACGCACAAACTCCACACAAACAGGGATTAGCAATAGTTTAACTTTTCGTTAAAATGTTGGGTATAACCTTAAAGTTTTCGCCAGGCCCAAAGAACATTTGACATGTTGAATATACAGTGATCCCTCCTGTATAGTGGGGGTTGCATTCCAGAACACCTAGCGAAAGGTGAAAATCTGCGAAGTAAAAACCATATGTTCATATGGTTATTTTTATATATTTTAAGCCCTTATAAACTCTCCCACACTCTTATAAACATTTCCCGCACAGTTATACAGCATAAACCCTTTGTATTCTTTTAGATATTAGGTAAGATTTGTTGAAATTATGTATGTAAACACACTGTTTATATACAGTAAAACCTAAATATTATTTTAAAGATATCACGTATGTTACAGCTATTACAATAGACAGATTGTTTTGGAGCCATAACGAAGGGCTTGACTATGCACAAAGATAAACACAAAAGAGCACAAAAGTTAACTCGTTACACAGCGAAACACGTTGATGCTGAATGAGCAAGACGAGACTTCCTGGTTAGTGTAGCGCAATCAAATTAGGCGCTCCATCGCTAAGCCAATCAGCACACAGGAACTTAACTAAGTGCTCTGATTGGGTAGCTTTTCAGCCATCCGCCAACAGCATCCCTTGTATGAAATCTATTGGGCAAATCAACTGAGGAAGCATGTAACAGAAGTAAAAAGACCCACTGTCCACAGAAACCCGCGAAGCAGCGAAAAATCTGTGTTATATATTTAGATATGCTTACATATAAAATCCGCGATAGATAGATAGATAGATAGATAGATAGATAGATAGATAGATAGATAGATAGATAGATAGATAGATAGATAGATACTTTATTAATCCCAAGGGGAAATTCACATAATCCAGCAGCAGTATACTGATACAAAGAAACAATATTAAATTAAATAGTAATAAAAATGAAAAAAGTTAGCATTTACTCCCCCGGGTGGAATTGAAGAGCGAAAGTTGAAGCGCAATATAACGAGGGATTACTGTATCTACATTATATGCCCACCATCACAAAGATGGTGAAGCAGCAGTCCTGTTTCATACATCTGCAAGTTGCTTAAATTCAGATTTTTGCTGCCAGAATCAAGCAAAAGGAAGTGGTCAATGACCATGATTCTTATTTCATGTTTGTACATGGTGATTGACACACACTTGCCGCCTCTAATTTCAAGTGCACCAAATGCAGTTCTAAAATACAAAAACACATTAAATGGGCAAAATACAAAATAATGTTATTAACAATAAGAGCATTGTGCAAATCAATAATACAAGTAGAGCCTACAGAGTTAATGGGCTTTAGTAACCAGCAATTCTGGCTTGGACCCCAAACAATAATTACTATACAAGACTGTTCATCAAACAAAAAGAGCACTACAGCTCAGAAAACAGAGCAGCAAGGTAATCTTGTTAGACCTGATCTTTAGTGTACAGTGCCTTTCATGGTAAACAACATCACAAAGCTCTTGAAAGTCCATGCACTTGAAGTAAGAGGTTTGAACCTTTCAAGCAGGCTCAAGTGGACGTGAAGCATTTCTCAGAATAAACATGCATGTTTTTGGAAGAGTAAATAAAAGCTGTTTTCTAGGTCTGTGAAACACTGCTTTGCATTTAAAGGCCTTGAGACTAACATAACATCCACTCTCTTTGTCTGCTGGATCTATTAATACAGTATTTAACAACTTACTTCATGAACTGGGGTGGCATGGTGAAAAGGCAGTGCTTACGACCGAATCCTAAGCATTGTTGCTGACTGTGTGGAGTTTCCATGTTCTCCTTGTCTCTGCTTTAGTATCTGCATGGTTTTTCTCTCATATTCCAAAACCATTCATGTTAGATTAACTGGTGATTCTAAATTTGCCCCATGTTGGTATGTGTGTGTGTGAGTTGGCCACATCCGAGATATGTTCCTACTTTATTACCCTAGAATTTAAAATTAGGCCAGATTTGAGAATTCTCTGTTGCTGTATGAACGTGTAGGTGTATAGTTATAATTATACAGCACATACATAATTCTATAGATATGGGTGTCACATGGCTGTAAGCATAACACTATACTCAGAAAGAGACAGAGACAGGTAGGCTGTGACAGGAAGGCAAGAAACTCCATCACATCCTGGCCAGAAAGTGGCAGCACCCAATCCTTACCCAGAAAAGCTGTTACCATTCCTGTTAGAATGCCAGTCATTGCCCTTCAACCCACTGGGTGATGTTAACTGAAGGACTGGGATCGTCTGTTGTGGACATGCTTCATACTTAGAAGCTGAGAGGCTGGTCTGGCCCTTTAACGGTAACATATTACTTAAGCATGCAGCAATGCCAGAAAACTTCTCATTACTGAAGCTGATGTGTTGCAGCTGCCCTAAAACTTGGTGAACCTACCATACAGAGGTACTTCTGTAGCCAAAGAGCTCTGCTGTGAAGCGATTCTAGGACATGGCTCAGAAATAACTCAGAGAGTAGATGTAAAAACGTCCTTGGTTCAGGGCTCTAGTAAGTTTCTGTAATGAGGAGAGATGGGATGAGGGCTCAGTAGTTGGATGAAGAAGGTGATGTTGCGGAGAAAGATAGAGAGATGGAAAGTGAGAAAGGGAGAACTTTGGTATGGAGGTGGGCAAACATGTAAGCCAAACAGCTAGGCCTTCAAACCCCTAAAAACAAACTAGAGTTACTGAAAGATTTTATTCTATGTTGTCTTTTTCTTTACATTCAGAAGTGACTTCTGTGTTTTCCCTCCCTTATTTGTCAATCTGTAAAAGAAGTGCTCTCTTTGTTTTACACAAGTAAGCCTCTTTGACTGTCTACAACAGGGGTAGGCAATGTCGGTCCTGGAGGGCCCGCAGTGGCTGCAGGTTTTTATTCCAACCCAATTGCTTAATTATAAACAAATCCTTTCCAATTTCAGACCTTATTTAATTTTATGACTTGCTAGTCTGCAATGTAAGGTTATTATTTCATAGGTTTATTTCCATTCCAAGGATATCATCAAAATGATTTGAAGCCTAAAACGGATAATTTTCACTGTGTCACATTTTCTAATAAGTGTTTTAATAAATCAAACAGTGCATGATGAACACACACAGGTGTAAATTGAAACAAGCTAGATGGTGAACCGCTGATTGCTTTGTCATTTACATCTTATTGCTAATAAGGAGCCAATAAAACAGTGAATGCTGCTCTTTAAAATTGAAATAAGCAATTAAGGCTGGGGAACCTTAACAAGCGAGACCACTAAAATGAAGTATCAAAATGTCACGTAAGCAATAAGTGCTTCATCAGCATTAATGGACTTCTCATTAAGAAACTGGGTTAGAACAAAAACCTGCAGCCACTGCGGCCTTCCAGGACCGACATTGTCCACCCCTGGTCTACAACACTAATTTTTCAATAAATACTTGATACTTGATCTTTTTTCTGCAAATATTTTGTATGACTCTAGACATAAGAGAATGAGAGTATTGCTTTTACTTTTTAACTGCAAAGAAACATTATCGTCATGGTTGGATTTGCTACTGCACCATTTTTGTTTGTCCCATGTAATGGCTGTATTGAGAAGAGGCTGTACTTCATTCCCAGAAGGCATGATGCATCATGTGACTGGTGCTATGCTTTATAACTGTGTCATACTAAGTGCAGGGTCCGAGATCACTCTGTGTGTATGTGTGTGTGTGTGTTAACTCATTAATTAGCATCATCTGGTAATCATCTTGTAGCTTTTTCCTGTGGACTGGTTTTGGTAATAGTAATAGACTTCTGCCAATCCTCCTTTCAATACAGTTTTTGGTAAAGTTTCTGTAATTTCTGGTATTGACATTTATTACACTTTCTCTGACATATGCTGGTCAACCCTGCACTGGCAGGCAGCCACATTACTTCTTGCCAGCCAGCAATTCAAGTGGCCTGCTGGACCTAAAAAAACAGGTGGGCTTTGCCTGTGCTGTTGTTAAATCGATTATACTGGATTACGTGACTGGCATAACACGTGGCTTCTGTTTCTGGGTTTATTTTTTGTTGAATACAAAAATGGTATGTTAAAGCTGTTATGTATTATTTGATTTCTCTAATCAAAGGTCTTGGTGAGGACAAGATGATTACTAGTTATATTTTGATATGTAAATGTATAAACCTGAAAGAGAGGGTATTTACATCTTCACACCACAATATATAGATGCATTTATACAGATAAATGGAGATAAGGATTGATATAGACCGAGATTTTAGTTTGCCAGCTGACAAAGATGCATCACAGTAAACTTAGTACAAAAGATGTGGCAGAAGAATAAGGTCCAGGTGGAGCCTTGCTATAGAATGCCTCTTTAGAAGTCAGTCGAGGTGGGACAGGGGGGTTAATTATGTGCCAGGTGGCTTGGCGTAATGCCAGCACTATTCGGTTTTGCTATTACAGTGAAGAAGATATTTCTGTTGGAAAAACATAACTGTGTTCATGAGTGGCTATTCCTTTAAATGTACATCAATGCTCAGAGACGCAGAGTGCCAGAGATCACTGCTGAACTTGAACCAGGATTTTTTTGAGTTGTCCTAAAGCCTGAGTCCTACTACTCTATAACATAGAAAGTGATTAGTTGGGGCAAGGATGCAGCTGTAATGTCAATTGGGGACCAATGTCAGTTTGTGTCATAACTTACATGTGACACATAACAGACAGGTCACATTCTTGTCATGAAATGACAATGATGTCACTTTCTCAGTACACAGTTGCAGTAGGGAGTTTGCTTTAATTTGAGGAATAAATTATGGTAGTCTTTGTAATCCCAAAAACATGGTTAGTGAGATTACAGTTTCACCATGATTCATTAGTTTGCCTTAATGTCAATGAAAACAACACAATTGTATTATTTTCACTGTGTGCATCAATTTGGGAGTTTACTATCTTTGGATCTGTCATGTTAAAAATACACATGAATTTTATCTTGGAAACCTAGTGAAATCAACCTCAAGATGTGAAAAACATTCATATATCTTTTATTTATCTATCTATCTATCTATCTATCTATCTATCTATCTATCTATCTAT
>JANRMT010027041.1:81634274-81658208 GCA_026402145.1 Polypterus bichir lapradei
AGAGAGAGAGTCACAGTTGAGGCAGCACGCCGAAACAAGATGGGAAGAAAGAACGAGAAAGAGATTCGCAGTTGAGGCAGCATGCCGAAACAAGACGGAAAGAAAGAACGAGAAAGAGAGTCGCAGTTGAGGCAGCATGCCGAAACAAGATGGAAAGAAAGAGAGAGAGAGTCACAGTTGAGGCAACATGCCGAAACAAGACGGAAAGAAAGAACGAGAAAGAGAGTCGCAGTTGAGGCAGCATGCCGAAACAAGACGGAAAGAGAGAGAGAGAGAGAGAGTCACAGTTGAGGCAACACACCGAAACAAAACGGAAACAAAGAAAGAGGAACTAACTTTAGCAAATGGCTAAAACAAAAGGAGTTGGTTGATAAAGGGAAAGACGTCAGGACACAAGTGCAGAAATGGCGATCAGCGAGTAAAGAGGGTGTTTGAGAAAGAGGGAGACGAGAGGCCTAAAGGAGGTATCCGAGTATAAAGAGGAATAAATAAAACAAGGTCTGTGTTTTTTTTTGTTTGTTTTAAAGTGGCTTGAATAAACTTTCAAGTGAAGGGGCCAGTTTCTGTTTTTGTTTGTTCGGCCACTATGCACCCGAGCTACGTTTGGGGCCCCCAACGGAGTGAGTAATATTTGCTGACTGTAGAAATAAGTCCAGGTGAGCTCACAAGTAGTTTCAGACCCATGATATATGTATAGTTATAAATAATTTAGTGTTTGTGTTTTATGTATTGTGTATATATATTTGTAACTTATCAAGTTTGGAAAACTGTTCATGTTTCATTTAAGTAAAGAGTTTTTTTTTCTTAATATCTGAGTAACAGTGATTAGATTATATATTAAAAGGCTGAAGGTGGTCTATAGTGTACCTGCCAACAATAGAGGTGGTGACACCATTATAAACAGCTCAGGGTCTTGCATACTAACTAAAGGAAGGGTGGTGCCAAGGGGGTTACACTTAGTTACAGTGAAATAACCGTATTGTTACAGACTCTTCAGTCACCTGGTTTCGATATGGGGAAGCGTTCAAACAATGAGAGAAAATGAGCTGTTCAAACATGAGGTCCACCAATAGATTATTTGCAACAGTTTGGTCTGATGAGCGTAGGATGTTCTGAAGACAAAAATGGAGCCAATTCACCATTAGATAGGATAGCCTCTCTGTGTATATTTAAGACACGAACAGAATGAAGGCGTCCTGAAAAGTGCAGCGCACATCAGCGTTTAGAAACCTCCAACAGAATGACATGTTCAGTAGACATTTAAAGTTAGTCATCCTCAATTTTTATATTTTCTTTTATTGTTACGTGTTAGACTGCATTTAAAAGGCCTCCCAGAACTAGTGCTCTGTTCAGTTACAAATGCACAGTCTCACTTTTTAGAAAGACAGATCGTTACTCAACAAAGCTCTCCAGCTGCCAGGAGAGGTTTATTTAAAACACAATCATTATCTTCTAACTGAAATCGGAAGAGAATGTATTGTGGAAAAATCCACTCAAGCCCAGGAACCTGCACTAGTGCTAATCACAATGATATGAGCAAATCGTGTTGCTTTGCTCATGTCCATATTTTGTTGGAAGGTAAGATAGATCACAAGCATTTCCCTCTCCTTGAGACTGCCACGTATTTTTATTGAAGAAATAGTTCTTATTAAAGGCACTCGTAAAGAGTCAGGGCTGAAACAGGCCACATGTGTTTCTCTGCAATGACTCACCCTGGAGCCTTAAAATAACAACCAAGTGATAGGAGCCTGAGATACAACACTCAGTCGGTGTGATTTTAAACAGGGACATGTCCTGAATGCTGCAGTTCAGGGCCAGACAGTGCTTACTTCTTTCCTGTGTTGCCCTTTTTGGCTCACTTTTCATTGCCAATGGCAAGTTAGAATGAGTTCAAATCACCCCATAGCGTCACCCCCTACTGAACATTACAAAATTGGGCTGTGACAAAACCCAACTCAGTGATGGATGCTGATTGCCCACCCTGAGACTTCTCTGCATCGGTTTTCTTCATCTCTGTGAGGTGCTTTGACAGCTGCTTCATTTCTCACGAACAGCAGCAGGGCTGTCACTTCTCTGCTTTATGACAGACTTTACTGAGTCACGGCAAGAGCAGACTTTGGAATTATAGTCTCTGCACTGGTCAAAGTTGATAGGTGATGAAACAAACAGGCAGAGTATGACATTACAGGTCTCTTCTTCCTCGACTATGCAATTTGAGCACTGACCAGTGATGGCGAGTTTTCTACTTTCCTTTAAGCTGTTTTCTTTCACCTTTCATAGTAAAGACTGCAGGGATAACAAACTCAGACCCACCATTTGTGCTTCTGCACAGAAGCTGTCTTCCTGTAGCTAAAGAGAATACAGGCCACTCAAGATAGATCTGTAATCTTCATAGTAGAGTAGGAGGGGAGGCAGGGAAGGTTATTGTTGATGTGCCTAAGGCTGCAAATTCAAACAACTGCTGGGAATAAATCACAAAGACACAGCTTAACATATATTCTCTACACAATAATCATCATTTCTAACTGAAGTCCTACATGTATCCATCAACATGCTGAGAGTTTGTATTGGAGAGGCAAAAGAAATAATGGATGAGTCACCAAAGAGAAAGAACTAAAAAGTATACAATAGCAAATCTGAAGTATGACTGGGAAAAGGCTAGCCATTCCATCCTGTTGTTAGCCTCACTCATAAGGTAAGAATAAGGGAAATCAATTTGGAGGAATATAACAAGCAGCCTTTACAGAAATAGAATCACAGAGAGTATGTGAGTGTCCTCAAAAGGCTGTCAAGAAGTTGGCATGGAATACATCTTGCAAATCCCCATAATGCTTTGGTTAAAAAGGAAAGAACAGTATTTATCTGCAAAACATCCAAAATTTTTATCAGCTAACTCTAGGAATAACGTTCACTTTGATGGAGTTCAACGAGTGTCCATTGTCTTGGAGATGAAGAATGACTTAAGGTGAAAGTCTGGGAAAGTTCAAAGACTACAAAGCTGTTTATTAATACTGCTGACTAGAGGCTAGCATGGTGCTCTATTTATATTTCTCTCTAAGTAAACAGCTAATAGATCTTGCTTTTAAACCCCCCTAATCACATATTCATCAGCTACTTTACATAATTCCAGCAGATTCTTACTAATGATACCATCTATCTAAAAGTAATAAACACATCATCTGGAGCAATGAGTCACAGTGTCTAGCCTCTTATGTCCAAAAAGGCTTTTCACATTCATAAGAGGGCAAGGAGCCGCTCCCCATTTTAACATACAGTATATTATATCCCTAAAAAGTCAGTGGTTAATAAGTCAGACTACACCACAAATGAATAGTGCTGTGGAGATTATGGGGTGGCCAAACCCCAACATTTCCTCTTATTTGCTCTTCTGGATGAATTTAAATGGTTCCTTACCCTTGTTTGTTATCAGGAGCCTCTGGATAGGAAGAGTATGTTATAGTTTTGGCCATGGCTATGAAATTTACAAATAAAATCCAAAATCTTGTCCCCAGTCTAACACACCTTCTTCTGTAAGTGTGTAAAAAAACAAAATAGGAAAAACTGATGAAATAGGTGTTTATTTATATCCTGCCTCAAACTTCTTCTTCTTCTTCTTTATTCGGCTGCACCCATTAGGGGTTGCCACAGAGATCATCTTGTTCCATATCTTTCTGTCCTCTGCATCTTGCTCTGTCACACCCATCACCTGCATGTCCTCTCTCACCACATCCATAAACCTCCTCAGAGGCCTTCCTCTTTTCCTCTTACCTGGCAGCTCTATACTTAGAAACCTTTTCCCAATATACTCAGCATCTCTCCTGTGCACATAACCAAACCAACGCAATCTCAACTCTCTGACTTTATTTCCCAATCGTCCAAACGGAACCGACTCTCTAATGTACTAATTTCTAATCCTGTCCATCCTTGTCACACCCAATGCAAATCTTAGCATCTTTTATTCTATAGCTCTAGCTCTGTCTCCTGTTTTTTGGTCAGTGCCAACATCTCCAACCCATATAACATAGCTGGTCTCACTACCGTCCTGTAGACCTTCCCTTTCATTCTTGCTGATACCCGTCTGTCACAAATTACTCCTGACACTCTTCTCCACCCATTCCACCCTGCCTGCACTCTCTTTTTCATCTCTCGTCTATAATCCCCATTACTCTGTACTGTTGATCCTAAATTTTTAAAGTGATCCACCTTCACCAACTCTACTCCCTACATCCTCACCATTCCATTGACCTCCCTCTCATTCACACACATGTATTCTGTCTTGTTCCTATTGACCTCCATTCCTGTCCTCTCTAGAGCATATCTCCACCTCTCCATGGTCTCCTTAACCTGATCCATACTTTCACTACAGATCACAATGTCATCAGCAAACATCAAAGTTCAAAGGGACTCCTGTCTAATCTCGTCTGTCAATCTATCCATCACCATTTGTAAATAAGAAGGGGCTCAGAGCCGATCCCTGATGTAATCCCACCTCCAACTTGAATGCATCTGTCACTCCTACTGCAGACCTTGCCACAGTCACACTTCTCTCATACATATCCTGTACAACTCTTACATACTTCTCTGCCACTCCCGACTTCCTCATACAATACCACAACTCCTCTCGAGGCACTCTGTCTTATGCTTTCTCCAGGTCCACAAAGACACAATGCAACTCCTTCTGGCCTTTTCTATACTTCTCCATCAACACTCTTAGAGAAAATATTGCATCTTTGTCTTTTTTTTTTTCTGCCTCAAACTTTTTCTAGTAATCTCTAAAATTCTAAATCTATATACACAGTATACTGTTGATGTATGAAAGGACCTTCTTGAACATCAAGGAAGTGTTGGGGTGCCATCTAGGTCACTTCTTTTAATCCTAATGTAAATAATACCAAACAAAAAAACGCTTGATGATGTTACAGTCAATTTAAACTAAACAAAAATGAGTCTTAATAATATTCTTTAATGGTGTTGTAAATCGACAGAGCAGTTATTTATTGGGAGCTCCATTCTTTCAGGAATTCAAGCCTAATATGAGATTTCCCATGGACCGTCTGGAGAGTTTGCTCTTTTACATTACTCTGGCCAGCAGGTGCATAGTCAATTGCCCTCAGTGGGCATCTTCTCACTAGTATGGGTGACAAAAGAGATGACAGTGCTAATGACTGTGCCCCTACTCACCCTGGGTTGGTATCGCTTACCTCCAATAAACCTGGAAGGTGATCCTCTAATACACATATGTCATAATCCATATAAGACAAAGTAGACGGACTGACTCATTCACTCACTCATTTACTCGCTCATCACCAAATAACCTATTTCTTGTTTAGCCAAAAAGCTGAAATTTGGCAGGATGGTACATCTTGAGCAGTTGGTATCCATTAAGAAAGGACATTTTAATAATTCAATATTAAGGGATAAACTAAATACCTTAAAAATCTCAGAAATGCCTTGATGGTTTTGACCAAATTTGGCAATGTAAAAAAATAAAATTAGCCAACATGTTATTTTATTTGTTGATAATTGTCATTAATAATTCTCTAGCAAGTAGGAAATTATAAATACCATGTTTTGCTGACAGCAATTGCAAAGAGAGATGGGACATGCCGGTTTATGAAAATATAAGACATCTGAAAAAGCTAAGCAAAAGAAGCAAAGTCTGTTGAAGCTTGAAGAAGACATGTTTAGCAAATGCTTCCCAGATGCTGTGATTGTGAGACTAATCAGTTTCATGCAATTGATCGATTAAGAAAGGTATTTAATATACATTACCCCCTCCCCACACACACACACACATCTTATCTGCAACCTTGTGCTAAAGCCAAAGAGGGGAATACAATTCCCATCAACCAGTGTGATGCTCCAGAAGATGTCATCAACACTCAAAGTTTAAACAAGAGCATTTAAGTTACTTTATGACCCACAGACAATATAAGGTGGTGGTGGTGGTGGTGGTGGTGGGGGGGTGTTCTTCATGAATCAAGCACAATTAGAACAACTGGGGAGGGGATGTTACTTTGGTGAACAGTTAGAAATGGGAAAAAATATTGCGTTGTTGATCATTTCGGTGTGAGCCGGTGTTTGTCACATATGACAATAGAAACTACAATGGAAACGAGGTAAATTGATTACCCTTCTTTTTTATTAGTCCATAGCCTTACATTCACAATAACTATCAATGATCAACATTCAGCACTTTTTGAAGTTAAAAAAAACAAAGATGAAATGAAAAAAAAAGTATATTAATCAATGAAGCCAAGCCATGACTGAACAGACTTTGATGCTAAATGAAAGTCATGGTTTTTACAATTTTTAGCTTTCAAAGAATCAACTTTCAGTCACCTTTGTATCATTACCAAATACCGCTATTGGAGATGTCCTTTAATATGGAGCTTGGCTGCAATCTCTTTCACGCCATTACCCCGAAAGACTGCGTGTACCATGTTCAATAGTAAACAACTCAAATGAAGTAGTAATATTGTATACAGAAAAGTACTTAGCTAGTAATACAGTGTTTCCGATACATCTGATTAATCAATGGCAAAGTAAGTTAGTAATCTAATAATCTCCACTTTATGAAGTATATTATTGAAATATTTTAACTGAGGTTCAACTTTTAATTAATGAGGCGCTGGTCACACACACACACACGCACACACACACATACATATACGCACACACCCTTACAGTCACTCATACTGGGCCAATTTAAGATTACCAATTAAAATAAAATCCATTTTTTTCAATGGTGATGAAGATGGAATAATTCAAATGACCTAGTAAGAAATCTACACTGCTGTGCTGATTGTGAAGTAATGTACAAGAAAATTACGTTGTAAATAGGAGGTACATCCGATGTTTCATCAAAACAAATTTGCTCTACAAAAGTCAAATTAGAGGTCCTAATCCCAAAACAAACTACCTAAACACTAATCACAATTACGCAGAAAATATCTTTGAATTATCCGCAAAACTGGATGGCACGTGAATACATGACGGAAACCATACAACTCTGGGTGACGTTGTCTGGCAAATTTCTGACAACCACTGCTCAAAATGGTGACATGTATAAGGAACAAGATGGCATTGAGAAAACGCTCTAAATATTTTTAACCATATAACCATATTCTGTAACCTAAAAAACCTATAATAGGATACAAAGTATTTCCAAAAAAAGGTCAGGAAAACTAGCAAATTAATTGGGAAGATAAATAACGAAACGCACAGAAACAGGTAGAATATGTAGAACAAACCCTGGCCTTTTTGCCTAAAATAATTCAATTTCTGAAGAAGTATGGTTTTCATCTGTTGTTGGTATTGTATTTCTGTCACTATGGAATGGAGCTATATAAATCAATTATTATTATTATTATTATTATTATTATTATTATTATTATTATTATTATTATTATTATCATCAGTCTGTGGGACATGTGCTGTCAAATTGAGTCTTTGAATACACATAAGATATCATTTTGTCTATTGCTGTTCATCATTGATGCAATATCATTTATAACAATGACATCTGTTGCTTAATCGGACCAAATATGCAGCATGTGTCACCATAGAGACAATTTGAAATGGTGATGATTATTAACTTGCATCTAAGTTTTTGGATTTAATATAGATGTGGACAAATTTGTTGGTACCCTTCCTGCTCATTGAAAATGTGCTGTATGCCTCCTGAAAAGTGATTTAAATGAAAAGCAATTGTCCCATCTATGCCTGAATGCCTCTGACGTGTCATCAAGTAAAGCAAACCAAGTGTGAAAAGAGATCAAGTATTGCTTATTCTACAAAGGTATTCTAAAATGGCTTGGACACATTTGTTGGTATCCATAGAAAACATCAATAAATAATTAGATTAGAGGGGTTTTTCAAACTAGCTGTTTTTAATCAGCATCACACATGTCTCTAAATGTGCAATCAGTTATTCAGCATATTTAAATGGAGAAAAGTAGTCACCCTGCTGTTTGGTGTCATCGTGTGTCCTACATTGAACATGGAACAGAGAAAGCAAAGGAGAGAGTTGTCTCAGGAGATCAGAAAGAAAAGTATAGACCAGCATGTTAAAGGCAAAGGCTAGAAGACCATCTCCAAGCTGCCTGATGTTAACTGTGACAACAGATGCAAAATTATTAAGAAGCTTAAAGACCATGGGACTGTAGCCAACCTCCCTGGATGTGGCCGCAAGAGGAAAATTGGCCCCAGAATGGGCCAGAGGATAGTGAGAATGGTAGACAAAAAGTAAAGGACAACTTCCAAAGAGATACAAGCTAAACTCCAAGGTCAGGGTATATCAGTGTCTGATTGCACCATCTTTCGCTTTTTGAGCGAAGACAACCCATGAGGACTCCACTGTTGAATGAAAACTGTTAAAGAGCCAGACTGGAATCTGCTAAAAATGCATATTGACAATACACAATGCCTCTGGGAAAATGTCATTTGAATAGTCACATCAGCTCAGTGTCCACAGATGAAAAACTGAAATTTTGAAAAGAAAAGAACACAATACCTACTGTGAAACAGGCATAAGCAAAAGTCAATGGTAAGAATTGCTGTTTGTTCCATAACATACTCTTTACAAACCTGCTTGATCCAATTTAGGGTTGCATAGTTCTGTAGCCTATCCTGACAACAACAGGCAGAAGGTAGGAGCCAAATCTGCCTGGGGTGCCAGTTCATCTCACAGATTATTCTCTCACACAAAGCAAGTTCAGAATCACCAATTCATACCATAAACCACAGAACTTCCCTCATTGAATTGCAATTAAAGATAAGCTTGGCATAAAAGATAACTAAAAGTATAAGCTCATCTTTCCAGTGCAGGGCAAGAGACCCATTTCTTTCACTATTGAAATATTACTAAAATTGGAAGAAAAAAAGAAGTGATTCCAAAGAGAAAAAAGCAGATATTAATAATGTCAGAAAAAAAGATAATAGAGCAAAAATATCTCATGAAATCCTTAATAAATCAATATCAGCAGAAAACTTGCATGTGGAAGATATCGACTCCTTTTCATCCCAGCACCACTGAAAGTGGGCCAGAGAAAAGCAAAGAAATATGTTGAGTTTGTAGGTCAAGAGAAAACAAATGAGCCAAGAATTAATTCTTTTTTTTACTGAGCCCTCAACACCCTGACATCCCGGAGGACATGACACTAAACCCATTTGGACGGTGCTAATTATGTTGATTCTGCACACCTTACCTGTTTTATCTGCCAAACTGGATATCAATTTGCTCCACTAGGATTCCTGAAGATTAAGGGTCAACAGCTTGGAAGAGACAGAAGGGAAAGCCGTGACAGAGGGCTGGCAATGCAGTTTCACCCAGGTAGAATTCCTACAGAGGGCACTCAAGAACATTAGGTTCAGAGAAGGAAACAGGCAGGCTACCATCTGGGAGCTTAATGAACTCTGGAGCATTGCAGTTTTAAGTGGACCCATAAGAAGAAAAGCTAAATTTAACAGATATACTACAGTAACCTTAAAGGAATTAACAGCATTTAGATATGACTAACTTTAGCAATGCTATTTTCTAAAGTGAAGCCCAGACAGCAGGTGATGGGAAATTAAGGTTAAATCTTATAGATTAGTAGGCTTGATGTTCATTGTGCTGCTACAAGTCTGTTCTACCTGGGTGGCATAACAGCTAAGGAAGTCAAAACTTGAAGGCTACCATTTTAATAGCACTCAACCCACCTGTGCTATAAATTTGAGAAAACGGTGCAAATGGATGTACTATAGGTGAGTACATGTAATTTCCTAAGATCGTGTTCCTGATAGAAAGACACTACATAAAATAAATAGTTCAAAATACAACCTGTGACATTATAATAGTGTCATTATATAGTGTCTGATAAATCAAGATCACTACTGAAGACTACCTGATAGATAGATAGATCTTTCTTTGCATTTTTTTTCTCCTTCCCGATTTGTAATGTTTTATTTTAGTTTAATTTTGGTGAATTGTTTTCATTAAGAGTTTGTTTGAGTATAGTGTGCTGTTCCTTAATTGTTAATAAGACCCCTGGTTAGGTAGTTGCCCTCAAGTGGTCCGATAAGGTAACGCTAGAGCACCTGAGGGTTTTAATAATCCGGTTTCTCGCTCTTTAAATGGAGGGACATTGGTTAGCGTCTGTTCAGTGTCATTACTCTCCTTTTGAATCTTCCCCTTCCGCAATCCTCAGTTTTTGGGGTTTGGAGGTTTTGGGTCACCTAAGTGCTTTACCTTTTGTTTTTTCAGCTTATGGTTTAGTATTTAGGTCTTGAAGTTTGCAAATTTTTTGATCATGTCAATGTTTGGCATTTGATGTTAATATATTTCTCCCTTTTTTTACCGTTTTATATTTTACTGTATTTCCTTTTATATTTTAATGTAATTATTTTTTGTGTTTTTGCCTTTTGAAATTTTAAGAATTAGTTTAATATTTGTTATAGAATATTTCTATTTGCCCTCTTTGTATTAAGTAACTGTTGCTTTCTGTTTAGAATTTGTTTCATTATTTGTATTTATTTCAATAAATTAACTCAGTTAAGTTAATTAAGAGGCTAGGCGTATTCTCCACTGTTTCCTGTTTCCTTTTTGGTATTTCTAGTTGTGACCTTGACATCTAATTAATGGATGCAAGCCACAGGGAAATCACACAAATGAACAAAGAAAGAAATATTGACTGAGCAATTCATTTACATTTAAAAAGAAGTTTGTAGAATAAATGCATGGAGGTACAGATGAAGATTCAATCGGAGTCATATTTTCAACACAAATGTCTTGAGTCCATATGCTTTATAGAGGTCTGGGGTCTGTGGCAGTGCTTTCAGTTTAGCTAAGCCATGGTGAGGCTTCTTTCTGCTTTTTTTAATTTTCATTGTTGCTTACATCCTGGCTGGTAAGAAGTTGGCATGGGTAAGTTAACAAAGTCCAGGATGAAGTCCTGTGAAAAACTATTTGAAGAGACAAACCAATTGAAGATGCCTGTGTGAGCAGGCAGGACCACCAGGTGGCTGCAGTGCCTGATCTGCTGCCTGCCTGGACTTATGTCCTCTGACCTCACAATTTGGCATTACAAACCCTAATTGTCTTGCTTTGTCATAGTGGCATTGCTAGTTCATCTCTTCTAATAGAACTTAAGTTACAGCATTATACTATCCTGGTGGTGTTCTTCCTCTCTCTCTTGCCACTCTATTACCAACTACATAATATTCCTACAACA
Organism: Polypterus bichir lapradei; assembly: GCA_026402145.1. NCBI lineage: Eukaryota > Metazoa > Chordata > Cladistia > Polypteriformes > Polypteridae > Polypterus > Polypterus bichir. The sequence continues at coordinate 81,645,488 of JANRMT010027041.1, forward strand.
CTGCACAATGAAAGATGTCCTCTTCCATTTTCAGGTTCCTATTATAGTGCACATTGCCTAGACAATGAAATGAGATGATAAGCTAAGCAAATCATGACTTTAAAAATGAGATCTGTGCCAGATTAAAAGAGATGAATACCTCTTAGTCACTTGGTACTGACTTCTAGTTTTAATGGTGGCAGCCGAAGCCCCTACAGGACATACAGCAGAAATGTAAAGCAAGCCAAAACAAAAACAAAATGCACTAATAACAGTCTTGAAATGAAGAATATGCAAAGGCTAGAGTGAGGGGTCCAGCACCTACCCAGTCCTTGCTAATTGTCCACATACAAGTAGGGATTGCTCCTGAAATTACTAAAGAGCACAGTGAGCAGAGGGCACAATTGTATGTGTATTATTGTACAGCAGTGCAACAGGTAATGTAGGAGACATAGTTGGCATGGGGGCACACAATCATTGAAGAACAAGTTACCAGGCCATGAGAGAGCACACACACTCAACATATTTTAACATAACATACATTCTCAAGTCTGCTTAATCCAGTTCACAGTCATAGCAGGTGCAGAAGCCAATCCCTTCAACCCTGGGTGTTTGTCAAAGTCAGTAGAGGAAGTTACCCTTACAAACAAGCAATTAATCTAAGGTGAACATCAGGCCAAGGTGACTAGAAGAGTTCAGCATTGTTCTTTACAATAAGAATACCATCAGGTTGAAGAATACCCTCACAGCCAAACAGTTTAGCTGAGCCAGTAACTTTGTTTAAAGTGCACAATTTACCTCTACCTAAAAATGCTTTTTACAGATTAGAAAAAATTGAAAAATTATGATGGCTTTTAAATATCGAGGGTAATGAGAAATGAATTCATTCACTTAATTCTTATAGAATTGACTACTGCAGTATGCCGTCCACAGGCTGTTTAAGCAATTCCATTTTCAGTCTTCACTTAAGCTAAAATGCTGCAGCAAGAATCATTACAAGAACTAGACAGTAGGACTACTTAACTCCTGTCCTTAAGTCATTACACTGTCTTCCAGTTCACTTTAGGGTTGTTACATTTGGGTTGTGTTATTAGTTTTCTTTATTCAATATTATGCAATATTTATTAGGGGATTTCTGAATCTGAGAATTTATTTCTGGCATTTATCTTATTCACTCTCCGATGAGAAGTCAATTAAAATGACACCATTTATTGGCTAACTAAAAAGATTACAATATGGAAGCTTTTGAGGCACATACTTTAGGAGTTGTGTACATTTATTGTAATGTTTTGGCTGCCATTTTAATTACCACTATTTCTTACCAGTCTCTAGATCTACTCCTGCAGTATCAGGGGCACTGGCAAGTCGTGACCTGCTTTTAATTGGCGCCACTTGTTTAAAAGGTCAGCTGTAAGTGGACTTCCTTATGCAATCCACAGATTCTAAACTCTTCAAAACTTTTTGGTAAAAATCTTTTCTTGTTATTGTTGCTCAGTACTTACCTTTTGCTTCAACTTTTTCACCACAATTTTTTTCTCACATTCTGGTTTTGTTGCAGATAAACTGATCTCCCTGCTTTGACCTTTTTCTGTTTCATCACTCACCTCCCAGTTCCTCACAAAAAACTGTCAGTGCACCCTCAGAACGAGGGTGATTTGAAAATCCTTCTTCTTACATACACATGTTTTAATTGCTTGGGTCCTACTAACTTTTCTGAACTCATCAATACATAGATACATACATACAGTAAACCAATAACAGGAGGTTGAGCCTTTAGCTACAGGTTCCCAAATCTATCAAATGATCTCTCGGCTTGTGGTGGAAATTCCCTGCCTCTGCCCTCATCTTTTAAGTCCCACTTGAAGACACATTACTTTAGTCTAACATATTCTGATTAGATCTGCTGACTGTCTGTTTAAATTGCAGCTCTGTTTGTTAGCCATTCATACAATAACAAACGTGACAATCATTGTAAATGGTCACTGGCCCTCTTCTATTCTTTCTCTGTTCTCGACATCCTGCTGTGTCACTTGCTGCCACACAGCCACCACTACCCACTTGAAGGACACCAGATATATTGAGTGCCTTGGACACAAAAAATTAAATCAATTGCCATTTGGACTGTGCAGTACAAACTTACATTACAGTATATGGGAGAATGTGAAGGAAGGGTGAGCAAAAATGTTGTCCTAGGTCACCAGAACTTTGTAAACTGTGCACAATTTGAAATTTTCTTCTTGTGTGCTGTTGACTGGAGTTTTTGTTTTCCTCTTCTCTTCAGTCAAAAGGGCATACAGTGATCTCTCGCTATGTCGTGCTTCGACTTTCGCGGCTTCACTCCATCGCGGATTTTAAATGTAAGCATATCTAAATATATAGCACGGATTTTTCGCTGGTTCACGGATTTCTGCGGACAATGGGTCTTTTAATTTATGGTGCATGCTTCCTCAGTTTGTTTGCCCAGTTGATTTCATACAAGGGACACTATTGGCGGATGGCTGAGAAGCTACCCAATCAGAGCACGAATTACGCATTAAATAAAACTCCTCAATGATATATGATATGCTTCCCGCATGGTGCTTCGCACATTTAAAAGCTCTAACAGCTCGTATTGATTTTTGATTGTTTGCTTTTCTCTGTCTCTCTCACTCTCTCTGCGCCTGACGGAGGGGGTGTGAGCAGAGGGGCAGTTTGCTTAGAAGATATGGACGCTCCTCTAAAAAATGCTGAAAGACTACCTTCACATTCATTGATAACTTCATTGCACCCCGTGCTTCGCATACTTAAAAGCCCAGCAGCCCTATTGATTTTTGATTGTTTGCTTTTCTTGTTCTCTCGCTCTGACATTCTCTGCTCCTGACGGCGCACTCCTTTGTAGAGGAAGATATGTTTGCATTCTTTAAATTGTGAGAAAGAACTGTCATCTCTGTCTTGTCATGGAGCACAGTTTAAACTTTTCACTAAAGGGTGTTATTTCATGTCTAGAGGGCTCTAATAATGTTAAAAAACGTATTTAGAAGGTCGTAAACAGGTTTTCTATGCTCTAACTGTGAAAATATTCAATTTATAAATAAGAAATCCTACTTCGTGGAAATTAATTTATCGCAGTGGAGTCTAGAGCGGATTAACAGCAATAAACGAGGGTTTACTGTATAACTGTGTGGAGAATATTTATAAACAGTGTGGGAGAGTTTCTAAGGGCTTAAAATATGTAAAAATAACCATACAAACATATGGTTTCTACTTCATGAATTTTCACCTATTGTAGGGTGTTCTGGAACGCAACGCTTACGATCGAGGAGGGATTACTGTATTTCAGTTATAATATTAATTAACTTTTATTGTCATAATTTGTTTAGGTTAACCTTTTTTCACTATTTGTTTAACCTGATTTGTATTTCTGTATAAAATAATTAAATTAAGCAATTGATATTACTGCTGCCTGCTTGTTATGGCATTTTGTGCTTGCACTAACTCAGGAGTGCTATACAAAAATAAATTGAATTGAACTGAAAAAAAATATCTATTGCCGTAGCCAACAGGCTGCAGGTGTTTACTGAGATGCTGAGGTCAAACTACAGTTTAGAAAGGGCCAATGAAAACACACACACATTATTTTGCTGCTGTAAATTAAAACTCTTCAATATTGCTTTATTTATTTATCTATACTAATAAACGGCAAAGCCCTCACTGACTCACTCACTCACTCACTCACTCACTCACTCACTCACTCACTCACTCACTCACTCACTCATCACTAATTCTCCAACTTCCCGTGTAGGTAGAAGGCTGAAATTTGGCAGGCTTATTCCTTACAGCTTCCTTACAAAAGTTGGGCAGGTTTCATTTCGAAATTCAACGCGTAATGGTCATAACTGGAAGCTGTTTTTCTCCATTTACTGTAATGGAGATGAGCTTGAATGCCGTGGTGGCGGAGTTTCGTGTGACATCATCACGCCTCCCACGTAATCACGCAGTACATAGAAAACCAGGAAGACCTCCAAAAAGCGCTGAAGAAAACATGCATTATATAATTGAGAAGGCAGCAAAACAATAAGAAGCGAGCGAGTGACATATACAACCATATTCATGAGTTCTGCTACTTCGGAAACAAAGCACGATGTAAACCTAAACTTTAAATTAAGTTCATAGACAGGCTGCCGCTGGCGTTTGTAATTTAGTGCCTGCCCATATAAGGCCGTCCGTCAGCGGCAATCCAATAGCAAACTGCCACGGGTAAATTTTCACGGGTGAAGGACTGTGCTTATGCAGAGGAAGATGAGATGGTCAGGGTGGTGTTTGGCACAAACTCAGCGAAACTGCGAGAGAAAGTTTTAAGTGCCAGGACTTCGGTAACATTAGATACAGCCATGGACATAGCACGACATTGCACCAGCACAGCTGGGAAACTTCGATGCATGTACACCGAGCAGCTCACGTGAACTGACGCAGTGCACAGACAAAAAGCAACAGTTCCAAAGAGCGCTGAACAAAAACCGAATTACACAATTGAAAAGGCAGCAAAAAAATATGAAGCGTCTGATACATACAAGCATATTCATAAATGCAGCTACTGTGGAAACAAAGCACACGGTGGAAAAAGTCAATGTCCCGCTAAAGGAAGACAGTGTAAAAAAAAAACCCGTGCATGCAGAAGAAGACGAGCTGTTTATTGATGCAGTAAGAAACGAATTGATGAATGAAACCTGTCATCTTTACAACGATTGACAAACACGGAATGTAACTTGAACACAACACATCCTACAAATACAAACCTGATTAAAAGAAATAATGATAATCAAATCCTTGATGACAGCAACACTCAGTAAAACTCACAAAACAATTACTGTATATTGACAGTCATGTTACGTTATTTTTAAAATGTTCCCTTTTCTTTTTCATAGTTTCTTTAACACACTACGTCTCCGCTGCGATACGCGGGTATATATATATATATGTATATATATATATACCCCGATCTACATACTCGAATAATGGATACTTTATTCGCCATCAATGATTGTTTTGGTAAAGCCATACTCAGTGTATTCATTAGATGAACGGTAAAAAAGTAAGAGCGAGGGGAGGATGACTTATTGAGACACGCAGGCAAAACCACAATAGCACGCGGGCTCGATGTACGAAAAAATATATCTTTTCAATTTCTATTTAGTCCATATGTGTCAAACTCAAGGCCCGCAGGCCACATCCGGCCCGGCGTGTAATTATATCCGGCCCGCGAGATCATTTTATATACTGTATTATTGTTATTAATGGCCCGGGGATATGAAGCGCTGGTAACACAATAAACTACAGATCCCATCATGCAGCGCTTCAGCTGCCTTGCCGAACACTTACCACGTTAATCAAGTCTAGCTTATGATGCTGCAAGTTATTGCGAAGCTAGCCCACATGATGCCGAAGAGAAAAGGTGATTCTGAACATAGAGCCTTTAAAAACCGATGGGAGGCTTTGTATATGTTTACTGACATTGCCGATAAACCCGTGTGTCTCATTTCTGGAGCAAATGTGGGTGTAATAACAGAATTTAATCTAAAACGGCACTATGAGACAAAACATCAGGATAACCTGAAAGACCTGAATGCAATGCACAAGATACAGAAAGCAGAAGAATTAAAGAAGAATCTGACACTTCAGCAGACGTTTTTACCCGTGCAAAATCACAAAGTGATTTCAAGTGAAGCTACTTTTATGGGAGACACAAATGCACCAGTGCAACTTGCCCCACTTTCCCTGTTGCCAAGTAATGTTGAACCAAGTCGACACTACGGTGTTCCCAAATACACACTTTGTTCATAAACTGAGCACACTGAGTTTGCACTGCGCTTTGGTGACTTTGAAGAACAAAAAAAGAATTTTGTGTTGTTTCGCAACCCATTTGCTGTCGATGTGGAAACTGCTCCTGTGCAGATTCAGATGGAGGTGATTGAGCTGCAGTGTAATGGCAAACTGAAGGCAAAGTACGATACTGCACGGCCCGCACAGTTTATTCACTCCATTCCCGCACAAATGCTCCAGCTCCGTCTACATGCAGCTCGAACCTTGTGCATGTTTGGTAGCACATATCTGTGTGAGAAGCTCTTCTCAGTCATGAAGACTAACAAAACAGCAAACAGGAGTCGCCTCACTGATGAGCACCTGCAGTCCATCCTAAGAATCTCCACAACACAGAACCTCACACCAAACATAAACGAACTTGTTGCCAAAAAAAGATGCCAGGCTTCCAAATCTGATAAAATGACATAAGAGCAAAGACAACTGAATGATTTGATTTGTTATTGCTGAAAAGAACAAATTTTATTTATGTTTCCAGGTTTTGTTATGCACCATGTTCATATTTGAATTTGTATAATTTTGACAGGATATATTTTTATGGAGAGCAAAATCTTTTGGGATATTTAAAATTTAAGTTTATTTTTTATATAAAATTACATAAGAGTAAAGAAATTTGAATGTTTGTTCTTTTAACATTTACTTTATTTCTAACTTGTATAATTTAGACAGGATATATTTTCATGGAGAGCAAAATATTATAAGTTATTTAAGGCTTGAGTTGATTTATTCCGGAATAATATTCTGTCGACTAAATAAAAATTCCTTCTATTTAAAATTTAAATAGAACTTCAACATATACGATAGTTGTGTGTGTGTGTGTGTGTGTATGTATATATGTAGATATGTACAGTATGTATATATATGTTTATATATGTGTGTGTGTATGTATATATATATGTATTTGTGTGTGTATGTATATGTATGTATGTATATGTAGATATATATATATATATGTATATATACGTGGATGTATGTGTATATATGTATGTATATATGTGTGTGTGTATATATATATATGTGTATATGTATATATGTATTGATATATATATATATATATATATATATATATATATATGACAGCAACACTCATCACTCATAACAGTGACAAAACAATTACATTGACAATCATGTTATGTTATTTTCAAAATGTTTCCTTTTTTTTTTTCATTGCTTCTTTAACACACTACTTCTCCGCTGCGAAGCGCAGGTATTTTGCTATATATATATATATATATATATATATATATGTATGTGTGTATATATATATATATATGTGTATATATGTATATACTGTATATATGTCTACATTTGTATATGTGTATAAGTATATATGTATGTATATGTATATATATATATATATGATGTGTATATATATGTTTATATATGTGTTTGTCTGTGTATATATATATATATATATAGATATATATAGATAGATATGACAACAACACTCATATCAATGACAAAACAATTACATTAACAATCAAGTTACGTTATTTTTTAAATTTTTCCTTTTCTTTTTCATAACTTCTTTAACACAGTACTTCTGCGCTGCGAAGCGCGGGTATTCTGCTAGTCCTTTAATAATGCTTACTGTTTTACAGTAGTTCCACCTTTCTACTTGGGTCCTGTGTTCATTCTTCTTTAGGGTGACTTCTTTTACATGTTCTTCCCATATTCATGTGGGTTTCCTCCATGGATGCCAATTTCATTCCACAGGCCAAAGACCAGCAGTCAAGATGCTTAGCCTGGTGTGAGTGAGTGTGGGCGCATTTCCCAATTTGCTCTGTGATAAGTGGCTCCCATCTATTTTTCATTACCCAGAGAAAAAGTATTCAGTTGGTGAATGCTTTCAGACTTTTTAAAACATTGGTGCTTTGCAAGTTGAACACCTGAAAGAGTCAAACACTGTACATCAAGAATCTCAGCTTGATCTGATTGCTAGTCTGAAACATACATTCTTGGCTTCAAACCACCAAAACTTCTAAAATCCTTGGCTCGTCATTTTTTTTATTTTTTATGTTTCCAGAGCCAGTGGTTTTATGCCTAGGATTCTGTATTGTGCTAATTTTCCATAATTAATCATGTCGGTTTGTAGTCAGAGCTCTTTAACTTTTATTCCTTACCATGTGTCTCTGTATGCGCTCGGCTGCAGCCATGCAGTCCCCCGTGAGCATGTAGGCAGTGCTAAAGAACTTTGATATGACAGTGAAGAAATGCTGATGTACTTATTTTAAATAAAAGCGATGAAGTGCTTGTACTCTGAAAAGAAAAGCTAACTGTAAAATTGACACTGTGGGAAAGTTTAAGATAGGAATGAATATGAGACATTTACACAAACATACACCCCAAAAGTGTGCACGTTAGGTTAACTGGTGACTCTGAGTGAGCTGATTAGCACTTCTTCCAAACTGGTGACTGAGTGAGCTGATTAGCACTTCTTCTAGGTTTGGTCCTTACCTTTACTAACTCCATCAGCTTCCCACATCCCTAAAATTAGTCTCATCAGGTTCATGAGGTGGATAAATTGAAAGATATTAAGGATATTAAGTAAACCGGTGTTTCTTCAAATTGAAGACTCTGGGTTCAGCCCACCTGCTCATCTTCTCACTTTCTCCTTATATGTCTTTGCTTCATTCACTGAGTTTGTACTACAAGACCAAGTACTTTTTGTGATCAATTTTTTATTAACATGAGCCTTAATATTGCAGAATTATTATTAATATGATTGATTTCCACAAAGAACTTAGAGATGCATATAACTTCATTGAGGTTGTATGGAACAAACTGGTGTCTCAGCCGGTATGGTTCCTACTCCCTTACCTCAACAGAAGGCCTCGATAATGGAAGGTCGGGGTGAGAGCGACAATATCTACTTGTCGTACCCAGACTCAGATATGGAAGGACATTACAGTGGCCAGAGCGGGTTGGCATCCTAATAGGCATCTGCCATGGGCAGAGTGTTCCCTGTACCCTAGGCAGGGGCTTCCCATATGGCGGGCCCCAATATGGTTGCCTGAAGGACAGCATGGCAGTTTTGGACCCATTGCTCTGTCCTGTTCTGTGGGGACTGTCAGAGGACTGTTGTGGTCCTGCCTGACCTGGAAATGCTTCCCAGTGGCAATAGGTTAAGTGCTGGAAGTACTCCCGGGTCCAGAGTTAAAAGAAAGCACTCCACTCAGCCCAGGGAATCAGAGCCAGAGTCAGGAGAGAAGACAGGCAACATTCACCTGAGGGGAGTAGAGGAGAACGTAATGAGCAAGGGAGCGACTGACATTACTTTTTTTGTACTGGGTTGTGAGGGAGGCACTCCACCACTGAGGGAAGTACATCTGTAAACAATACATGGTTTTGTGAATAAAAACATGTTATTTGCACACGGAACTGTATGTCTACAGTTGTGTCAGGGATTTGGGGCTCTGCAATGCCCCCTGCTTGCCATAAGGGTTACAAAAGTAATCTGACCTGACATAATCTTATCATTATCTGACTATTTTCTGATTCCATTTATTCCATTACAGTCTATATGAATCTGGAGCCGATCACAGCAGCATCCTCATACCAGTCCATCATAAAACATACTAGCTTCCACTGAACCAACACAGAGTCACCTAATCACCTGACCTGCTTCTCACATAACATCTGGAGAAAGCACTGGGAGAACATGCAGACTCCACTCTGTTTAAACATTGATTTTTAAATGCACTTTAATTCATTAGTCTGATATGTGGTTACTCAATTATCAGTGTTTCTTTTAGGGTTGACCTGAAAGCACTAATACATATTTATTAATTAAGGAGTAATGACAGGAATTTAACATAGACCATAAGGAAGATCATTCATGAATATACACTGTGGTTTGAAATAGTAATTTTCAATATAGAATGTTTTGCACAAAGAGTGAAATATAATGATTTTCTATAGATATAGTACATGCTGTGAGGAGATATATTTCTGTTTGCCATGTGCTACACTGTTAATAATAATAATAATAAAAATAATAATAATACTCCATTCCATACTCCGCTGGCTCTCATAGTCCTAATTGGGTTTCTCTAACATTCTCTTATACAATATACTGTACTCTGTACACATAAAAATCCTTCTACCACTAATCAATCAATAATTCATGTCATTTATCCAGTTATAGAGCACAGTACACTAATTTAAGGTTTCAGCATTAAGTGTACCCCTGAACAGGGCATAGTCATATACACACCTATACTCACTCACGGACGGCTGAACAGTTTAGTGATGCCAGTCTATCTAATATGAGAAATCCCCACAGATTCATGAGGAAAAACAGACAATGACTAGATCAGGGTCTGAATCAAGTTTCAAAAAGCAACAGCATAAACCACTCAATCAAGGTGCTTCTCATTATTGAATGAATAATAAATAGAGCAAGTACATTTATAGTACATTTTTATTGAATTAAAAAAAAAAAGTTTTTCAGGCAAACAAATCAATAAAATTAACAAAATTGGAGAAAAATGTCATGGAGTGAGTGGTGGTGTTCTGAGCCATCTGGCCAAAGAGTTTCTTTAACAAACTATGATTTTAGGGATATTATCACAATGTGCTGAATTCATCAAATGCAAAGAAATGATACACACTTGAGATCTATAGACATTTTATTTCCTGTATGGTAAATACAGCATATTATGGGCAGAAAGCACAGAAATTCTTACTTTTACAAGAAGAATGCCTATGGCTGGGTTAGCAGTTTTATTTACAGTCACACAGTGTTCCAGCACTGGGACTTGAAGCTTCACCTTTGGGGGCTTTCAGTCACTTAGGCCACCCTGCATGCTACCTTTGCCTGATTAGTAAGCATAGTTCCGTGACAAAGTAAATGTCAGCAAGCTGCTGTCCTAAAGTGCTCTCCATGGTGCTGATTTGCAGTCTTTGCTTGGAGCCGATTTGCCAAGACCCCAAGTTACTCTGACAGCCTGCATTCAGTAATGGCTGCAACAATGGAATGACATTATAGGTTTCCAAAAAAAAGAATCTGGTTATGGAAAGTTTAAGCACCATGTTTTAGTTTGTCTCCATTAAAAGAGCACAACTGTAGCCCTGCATTTGAAGCTCCAGACCTACCTTACTGAAAAAAGATAATGAGAGCAAAGGTAACTGGCAGCCGAAGAAAGGCAGCATGGCACCTCTAACTACAGAAGACACACAAAGTGCTAGTTAAAACAAAAAGTCACAATAAATTGGCAAAGATATGAAGTCTGGCCATCAACAGTGAAACCTATAAGCTAGGGGATCACTCATGTTCAGATTTTAGGAGAATAAACTGATTTTGGGGTCTCTCTGTAATAATTTTCAATCTCCAGTGTTCCTATCCCCCAAAGTCCTGTGCACCCATATATTGTATGCTGAAATATATTCATCCTGTGGTCTGCAACCCAAGGGCCAGTTGAGCAAATAAAGTTAAGTGTATCAGAATTAAGATATGGAGACAATTTTGCCTAATTACTGATGAGTATGTTTTTGGTGTATTTTGGATGTACAGGGTAGTCCAGATCTAATTATGCAACTTTTAATGCAATGCAGGAAAACAATAGAAGAAAAAAGAATTGTTCGAAATATCTTGTAATAAATGAAAATGGACTAACATTGAATTAATTCACTGATTTTCCATGTAATGTTCCACTTGTCCTCCATTCAGTTGGATACAGGCTCGGAGTAATAAACTTAATAAGTTATAGCGTAATGAAAATTGCATAATAAGATCTGGACCACCCTGTATTTTAATGCAACTTTATCATATGGATTTGAAAAGAATGAGAAAGAATTGAGGGATTGGGCACATTATGTGTTTTATAGGCCAATGATTTTGGAATCTCACTGCCCTGGACTAGATACCAAAGTCTCTGTCCAAAGCCTACAATAATCAGTGCTCATTTAATGATTAATAAAAACACCTAAATGAACTGCCAAGCCAAGTATACACCCACCGTCACAGACCCTCATCTGTTATATCATTAATATCATCTCAGAATTTCACTTTTCCGTGAGCACAAGCAAATACTCATGAGTTTAAGATTCAGCTTCAGCAAGGGCCATGGCAACAAGTAAAGCATTCATTTGTATAAACAGTGGCACAATTCCACATCAGGTAACATTACTGCCTTACATCTCCATGCTGTGAATTCAAATATTAGCGTGTATGGAGTCTTCATGTTTTCAAAGTGAGCTGTAGGTTACCTCTTGGGAGAAAGACCTTACAGTACATTGATATTTATTGGCTGACACTTTCATTCAAGGTGACTCACAACTGACTACATTTCTTTTGTTTTTCAGGTTGGAGCACAGGCAGGTGAAGTAACTTGCTCATGGTCACACAGTGCCAGTGGTGGGATTTGAACCTACAGCCACAGGGCTTGAAGTCCAAAGCCTTAACCAGTAAACCACACTACCTGCCTGATAGCCTCTAATCTTTCATTAGTGAACAGTCCTGTGTACAAGGCAGGAATAGTCTATTTGCTGGTTCTTTTAGAAAGGTAGTGGAAAATTGCCAGAGATGTAATGTGTAAACATAAGCTGGGGCTCCCACTGAGGAGCATTTCATTTTACGACTTACCAGCTCATGGCATAATATTATTTCCAAGAATCTGTCTCAGATATCTATGAAAACAGCCATAATATTATCATCTTTAAATAAAAGTCACAGATACAAGTTAAAAACTTATAAGAAACTCAGACAATCACATATCTACAATAAGTCTGTTACTGACTCAGCTCTTTTCATAAACAAGCACACAAAATTAGTGTTGTACTGTTAGCTAATTAAAAAGAGTCTATAATTTGATGGACTCTATGATACTTTAGGGAACAGTAGAAGAGGTGGTAGTAAGCATAGAAATGACTAAGATATATATAT